>JAQPZY010001689.1:10292500-10645000 GCA_029931535.1 Margaritifera margaritifera | reverse complement strand
TAATTCAGCGACGGAACATTTCTTCAAGCTTTTTGTCTATCCTTCGCAACATTCAGCATATTACATTTGTAAAGGTTTTTGATTTTATTACTGTTACACCGGTGATAGAGAATTTAGCCACGGAAATAAGACGTACCTAATCAGTAAGTTTGATACGACTTTCTTATCTTTGTCGAGACTAAACCTCATATCGGTTTCGAAAAGTTAACAAATATCATTTCTATACAGCCTTTTATATTTTTACTAATAATCGCGGCGACGAAAAAGATCACTACGAAATGGCGTATCGTATATCGGACGTAATCTCATGGGCGGGGCATATAGGAGAAGATAGGTAAATTGCTACACCTATCTAATGATTGACATCTCTGTGGGCTGAGCCTTTCCTGTGAACCCACTCCATCCCCGTGACTTGCTTTCATTTACGTTCGCCCGGTACGACTATTTGACTTTTATTTTGTACACATTTCAGAATCACATTAGATCTTGATATTATCCCCGATATTGGAATTTATTTTATAAATGAACTTTTATGTGAAAAGCAATTTATATGATGGTAAATTGTACTATCAAATAATACATTATTTACTGGAAATTTAGAGATACTTTTAAAAAAATGCAATTGATTTTATCTTCCATATTTAAAACTTTCGCATACTTTACATAGCATTCTCAGAGAAGCCTGACATTTATTATACTCCTTAATTCAGATTTTATATAAAATTATTTCCTACAATTCCTACAATAAAATCTCAATTATTCTTACGGGAAAATAATTGAGATCTAATTTATTATTTGATTTTATTTTACTTATTTTGTACTTAAACTACGCGTTTAAGAAGGATCCATTAAATGAACATTTTATTGGAAGTTCTACTCATTTGATATATAGTGTAAAGATTATGGATAAGTTTTCTGTTTTTTTTTTTAAATCAAATATAAAAATTGTTCCTATTTTTCTCTAGAAGAAAATCAATAAATCAAAAATAATAGAATGCAATAAAATCAACGTCGTATGTGTTTTACAGTTTTTATGTGTTTATTACAGTTTCTCAGAGGACATGTACCAAAATTTGAATACAAAACTAGTTTAGAAAAATTACATATGATTTTAGTACTAACAATATTAACATTTACGTTAGAGAAACAATGCCCTAGGATTTTGAAAATACTTGTGCTAAGATGATAATAATACTCGTTTTGTCATCATCATCATCATCATCATCATCATCATCATCATCATCATCATCATCATCATCATCATCATCATCATCATCATCACCATCATCATCATCATCATCACCACCACATGAACCGTTATGATGATGATGATGATCATCATCATCATCATCTTTTTGTTGTTGTTGTTGTTTGTTGTTGTTGTTGTTGTTATTCTTCGTCTTCTTCTTCTTCCTCTACTACTACTACTAATACCAATACTACTACCTGCCTCGTCATTAATTATTACAATGACTTGGCTACATATTTTTCACCTCTTTTCTTCTTTCGTCTCTCTGTGGCTTGTTATAATATATATATATATATATATATATATATATATATATATATATATATATATATATATATATATATATATATATATATATATATATATATCCACACACACATATATATAAGTACAGTCCTTTTATCTTGTTTTTCTTTACTTATTTCACTTTGTGTGCAAAGTATTTAATCCTTTTGCTGGTTATTGACAAGGAATCCGTAATTCCTCAAGCGCTCAGAGTGGATAAAACTATTTTCTTACTTTTTCATTCATAACATTTCTCTCTCACGAATGAGATGTAAGATCAGATGAATTTGGAAAAGATTGTTATATGTCACATACTTTATAATCTCTCTCTCTCTCTCTCTCTCTGTGTTGGTGTTGGTTATTATTAGTAAGGAGTCTAAATTTATTTATTCATTTGTTAATGATTCAATAATGTTTAAAATTCGATCAACATCATGTTATTATAAACACAAATAAATGCTTGTAACGAGTCCTTGGGTAGTCTATATTTGCCTTTAACCTTTAATTTCATTCTTATATCAAATAAATGCATTCTAATATCAAATTACAATTAAAAACAATCGCTGAATCAGCAGTCGGTGAATTTCACATTTGTCATATCGTTGTTATATCGTAGTAAGGCTACATACTTCACGCGATCAAAAGCGTATGCAGAGCATTTATCTTTTTTATTGTAGGAATACTTTTAAGTTTTATATCAATAGCTTAAAAATATATATTCAAAAATATATGTTTGTCTCCGTAATCAATTATCGGTTGAAATTCGTTGTAAACTGAATTGTTCTGTTTATTTTTGTTTATGTGAACATCATCAATTACAGCATAACTACTGACACGTACTTATGTGCATGCATGGAGCTTTTTGTATAGCTACTGACAATTACCATAGTGCATGCAAAGGGCCTTTTGTATAACTTCTGACACTTACTATAGTGCATGCAACGGGCTTTTTGTATAACTACTGACACTTACTATAGTGCATGCAACTGGCTTTTTGTATAACTACTGACACTTACTATAGTGCATGCAACGGGCTTTTTGTATAACTACTGACACTTACTATAGTGCATGCAACGGGCTTTTTGTATAACTACTGAAACTTACCATAGTGCATGTAGCGAGTTTTTGTATAACTACTGACACTTACCATAGTACATGCAGAGGGCTTTTTGTATAACTACTGACACTTACTATAGTGTATGCAACGGGCTTTTTGTATAACTACTGACACTTACCGTTAGTGTTTTCAGCGCATAACTACTGACACTTACCATAGTGCATGGAGCGGGCTTTTGTATAACTACCGACACTTACTATAGTGCATGCAGAGGGCTTTTTGCATAACTATTGACACTTAATATACTGCATGCAGCGGGCTTTTTCATTTAATATTCAATCAGTGTAAACTATACGCTTCAATTCTGACATCATATTAGACGAATTTCTAAATGTCTCATTAAAAGCTATCAAAAACAAGATCGACTTGATATTTTTTAAACTCGAAGTTCGTTTAAAAGGAGAGCTATGACTTTATTCGTGTAGATGATATAAGGAGAGCTTTGACTTTATTCGTGTAGATGATAAAAGGAGAGCTATGACTTTATTCGTGTAAATGATAAAAGGAGAGCTATGACTTTATTCGTGTAGATGATAAAAGGAGAGCTATGACTTTATTCGTGTAGATGATAAAAGGAGAGCTATGACTTTATTCGTGGAGATGATAAAAGGAGAGCTATGACTTTATTCGTGTAGATGATAAAAGGAGAGCTATGACTTTATTCGTGTAGATGATAAAAGGAGAGCTATGACTTTATTCGTGTAGATGATAAAAACAATACTTACAACAGATATATTTTGTCTTAAGTTTCTTAAAACAAAAATCACGTTAAATATGTCCACATTAGTTGGAAGCATTATACAAAGTAATGTTTGGCAAGGCCACTCTTATGCTAAAATGTAAATGTATTCTATTGCTCGCTTGTCTGTTTGTTTAAACTCACTGACTTCAAATTAATAGCAAAAGTTGTATTAAATCTTTCGATTTATTTGTAAATATGTTTTAGCTTCTCTCCTTATGCTTGCGTAAAAGTCAAATGACAGCAGTAGATTATAACGCTCTAATCATGCGTGTAAAACCACTGCAATTTATACATTTTGTGCAACATTCGTCAAAGGCGAGACATGGCAGTCAGAATATCAGTCCGACTATCCCTCCGTCCATCAGTTTGGCAAAAGGATTTTTTTTAAGGTTGTAAGGGTAATAAATATTTCCTATTTTCATCATCTAATTTTACCCATAAATGCAAAGGGTCGGGGGGAAGGGCGTCGGTAGAAATACCCCTTTATATTCAAGGCCAAGGAGGTGAAAGTCAAGGTCAAAGGGACATATGTTTAAACTGTAGGTGTATGGTAAATGGTTATAGTGTTTGGATCTATTGTTACTATGGATGAATTGGCATCAGACATAGTAAAGATGTTTACCATGGGATATACAATTTTGCTACTGGTGTAGGAGTCAGAAGAACAATTGTCAAGGTCACTTTGATCAGTTTCTTACAGTTTTTGTATGTGTTTATGGCTATGCATTAGACTTTCATCAGATTCTTCAGTGTATAGGGCGCATTCTAAAGGATCATGGATCCAGGCGTCAAAGGTCAATGTCATTTGATGATTTGTTGTTTCGTTTTCGGGTTATATTGTTAAGAGTTGTATGAAGAGACTATATCATCTGTTTCCATGGCGAATCAAATTTGTCACATATTAGTAGACGAATGTAGTGGTCAACGTGCCTTGCGGTGTCTTGTGTAATATTTGATTGTCTTCTCCAAGTAGTTACTACTACAGTTTTTCAAAGACTGAGGCTATTAAATATCACTGTCTTTACCTCGTGGACTATCTTTAGTAGTTTTTGAAATATGTTGCACAATGGAAAGAAAAGTATGCTAATTTTAATTTTAACAAATGGTAAAGTCAATTTATCTTTTGACTTTGCACTTGACATGCTGTAGTGTGTTTCATAGAACTCCCATATGTTGCAAGGTCCTATTTGGCATATCAATGGATAGGCATATCAATGGATAGGCATATCAATGGATAGGCATATCAATGGAGAACTAACAGCGTAGCTGTACTTGCATTTCGCATACAGTCATTTTTAACTATTGACTGTATTGCTCGTGCATATTTACCAGTGATGGCTGCAATGGCAGATCCTAATACCTCATGATAAAGGTTGTTAATATTGAATAAATGCGATGTACCCATACATCTGCATTCAACTACTGGATGATTCACATCATGGCTTTTCCTACACTGCTGTGGTTAAAGCCGACGTTGCTTCATTGTAGAGTGCCTGTAATATAACACAACACTTCCCAGTTTGAAGTCTCAGAAGCAGCGTTGCAACCACAAATGTTTCTCAGATTAATCAATAACACTGGTCATGTGGCCTCTGCGGTATTTGGATGCCATTATCACTGAGGTTTCATGCTATTTAGAAGAGAAAAAATAAATAAATAAATGAAAGCACTGATTCTCCACTCAAAGTCTTTCAACAAACAAAAATATTTATAATTATTTCTATCCAGAAAACAAACCACGTTATGTTTCAATACGAGATTGGTTTGCAAAGAGTAGCTTTGATTTCTTTGAGCAAAAGAGTAAGATCTTTATTTCTGTTAAGAATCATAACGGTGGCTCAGACATAAAGAAGTAATTTACAATTTTATATATATATATATATATATATATATATATATATATATATATATATATATATATATATATATCCAAAGTTATAATTACTTCAATGCACTCTAGTCGAAGAAAAGAAGCTGTTACACCTGTCTTTTAAATCTTGTTTTGTTTGTATAATACCTAAATTATGTCCTTTAAATCTTGTTTTGTTTGTATAATACCTAAATTATGTCCTTTAAATCTTGATTTGTCTGTATTTTGTATAATACCTAAATTATGTCGTTTAAATCTTGATTTGTCTGTATTTTGTATAATACCTAAATTATGTCCTTTAAATTTTGTTTTATCTGTATTTTGTATAATACCTAAATTATGTCCTTTAAATTTTGTTTTGTCTGTATTTTGTATAATACCTAAATAAAGCTACTTCAATGAGAATAGCAATGTCACACATATCCGCATACATGTACACGATTATTCATCATGCTAATAGTAAAATTAAAACAAACATAAACTATTAGTAATAAAACAATAACACATTGTATTTACCATGGCAAATACAGTCATAAAGTAGGTCGTGTTTTAATGATATATAAAACAATCTAATTGTTATGTGTATCCACTTTCCTTCCATGCATCTTGCATTTTGGCAAGGGGTTAGACAGCCAATGAGAGAGAGAGAGAGAGAATTGTTAGTACTTGTGTAGAAAAAAAGTATAAATCTGTGAAACTGTGCCTTTGTGTTTAAGAGCAAAACGCGAGAAATAATCGACTTTTTTGCCTGTTATACATTGCTGGAATCTTTTAGAATTTTATCTGTGGTGGAACACAAATTGCTTGAAATATTTGACTTGGAATATACTGTATCATATGGAACACAAATTGCTGGAAATATTTGACTTGGAATATACTGTATCATATGGAACACAAATTGCTGGAAATATTTGACTTGGAATACACTGTATCATATGGAACACAAATTGCTGGAAATATTTGACTTGGAATATACTGTATCATATGGAACACAAATTGCTGGAAATATTTGACTTGGAATATACTGTATCATATGGAACACAAATTGCTGGAAATATTTGACTTGGAATATACTGTATCATATGGAACACAAATTGCTTGAAATATTTGACGTGGAATATACTGTATCATATGGAACACAAATTGCTGGAAATATTTGACTTGGAATATACTGTATCATATGGAACACAAATTGCTTGAAATATTTGACTTGGAATATACTGTATCATATGGAACACAAATTGCTGGAAATATTTGACTTGGAATATACTGTATCATATGGAACACAAATTGCTGGAAATATTTGACTTGGAATATACTGTATCATATGGAACACAAATTGCTGGAAATATTTGACTTGGAATATACTGTATCATATGGAACACAAATTGCTGGAAATATTTGACGTGGAATATACTGTATCATATGGAACACAAATTGCTTGAAATATTTGACTTGGAATATACTGTATCATATGGAACACAAATTGCTGGAAATATTTGACGTGGAATATACTGTATCATATGGAACACAAATTGCTGGAAATATTTGACGTGGAATATACTGTATCATATGGAACACAAATTGCTGGAAATATTTGACTTGGAATATACTGTATCATATGGAACACAAATTGCTTGAAATATTTGACTTGGAATATACTGTATCATATGGAACACAAATTGCTGGAAATATTTGACTTGGAATATACTGTATCATATGGAACACAAATTGCTGGAAATATTTGACTTGGAATATACTGTATCATATGGAACACAAATTGCTTGAAATATTTGACTTGGAATATACTGTATCATATGGAACACAAATTGCTTGAAATATTTGACTTGGAATATACTGTATCATATGGAACACAAATTGCTTGAAATATTTGACTTGGAATATACTGTATCATATGGAACACAAATTGCTGGAAATATTTGACTTGGAATATACTGTATCATATGGAACACAAATTGCTGGAAATATTTTACGTGGAATATACTGTATCATATGGAACACAAATTGCTTGAAATATTTGACTTGGAATATACTGTATCATATGGAACACAAATTGCTTGAAATATTTGACTTGGAATATACTGTATCATATGGAACACAAATTGCTTGAAATATTTGACTTGGAATATACTGTATCATATGGAACACAAATTGCTTGAAATATTTGACTTGGAATATACTGTATCATATGGAACACAAATTGCTTGAAATATTTGACTTGGAATATACTGTATCATATGCCTCAGACTGCTTACTTGATGAAACAAACGTATATTTGTTATACACCAATGCAGGCAGTTGCGCTTAACTACCGTATTACTCGCTTATAAGTGGAGTCCAACTGCGAATTGTACAGACCCAGATCTGCAGTCGCATAATGCGCCGGCATATCTAGATCTATGCATTTTGTTAGGAGCAATCAGTAGAACAAACAACAATCATCTTGATCTGTCGGCGCATTATGCGTCGTCAGATCAGGATCTTTGTTGTTTGCAGTTGAACTCGACTTATAAGCAAGTACAGACGGTATGACCCTAGTCATATGATCCATCTACGATGATAACCTCCCATGAGAATTCAAAACTGTCATAAACTCTATGAGACAACACAGAGGACACGTGGTATGGCCAAGGTAACGTAATACCATAGACACGTGGTATGGCCAAGATAACGTAATACCATAGACACGTGGTATGGCCAAGATAACGTAATACCATAACAGTCTTCTTATTCAACGATGGACGCACTTTCTTCCACGGCATCTTTTTTGGCTTTAGCTAATGACACATCATTTTCAGCCATTTCATACCAGTGTGTACCAATCTTGAACATTTTGTTTCGATGATATTCATTAATTGCTTTATCTGTCCCCAAGATGTTATTTAATTTTGTTTAATTTGGTACTTTGCAAAGTAGAGTATTATTCAGAAAGCCTTCAAACTAGCCAAATATGTTAGATCTACTTAATTAGGGCACTTTATGGATTAATATTTGATCTGCTGGTCTCAGAGCTTGCTTTGTGTTTTTATTGCGCAAGTGTCAACGTTTGCTTGGTGTTTTTATTATGCCGGTCTCAGCGTTTGCTTGGTGTTTTTATTGCATTGTTTTTGCGAGACCTGGCGTACGCGAAATAAAAGCCTAGTTAAAAGTGACGTCCCCGCTATTCTTGCTATCGGAAGTTTGGGTATGTTGCTTCTCTCTTGCTCTTTCCAACAGCCCGACATTGACGTTCGATCACCTTGTTTAGTTTTTCACAGAAGATAAATCACAGAAAAACAAAAATCATATTAGCGTTATGGATAGATGTAACACTGGAAACAATGTCTATAGTCGACCAGAGTTTGTAGTCTTGCAAAATGTCATCTCCAGCAGGATTGGCTTAGCTTAGTTTGTTGGTTTTAAGGGCACTTGACACATTGATGGCTATATCATGCCAAAAAAGTGGAGGTAAGTGTCTTTCCCAAGGACACAAAGATGAAGCCGACCCGGGTTGACCCAAACACCTCCAGCAGAAACATCGTCTAACATGTTGGAATCTTGCTTACAATAGGCTTTCTTCAAAGATATTATCCTTTGAGAAAACCTGCAAGTAAATAGAAGAAAACAAATGCTGAAGGTTAGCTACAGTTAAGACAGAAGCACATCAAGTGAAACTAAATGCCAAACCTAATTCGGGAATCAACTTTTGGGTTTGTTTCCTTTATGAGTTGATGGTTGGACTTTACACACATGGAGAGCTTTAGTTCAGATGCTGAGAGGAATGAGAAATAAACAAATGCAAGAATGGTGCAGATGTAACATTCAAGAACCTTGATTGAACATTAGAAGTACACAATGCAGAGAGGGACAGTTCAGTGTACGAGTGATTTAAAATTAATTAAATTCGGAAAAAATATAAAACGATGATAAGAACTGAATATAGAAAAGCTTGTTTGTGGAAGGAATAATATCATTATAAGATTATTATCTATGTATATTATTTCTAGTTCTGCAAGTATTGGCGTCTCACATGACATACAGCATTATCCATCAAGACAGGTATAACTCAGCTAGAATCCTCGTCCGATTACCAGATTGTGCATATATCATTGTAAAAAAAAAACTTTGCCTTTGATGATGTAGCTTTTATACAAATCCCTCCTATTAAACTTTAACAATATATGCCGTAAACGTTATCAAGTGATATTTTTTTTTTGTTTTTAGAAAAGCGCAGCAAAAAGAGGAGAACACTCATTTTAATAAGTAAATATTATAATATTGATTATGGAAACTCCAAAATAGATTCATTAAAGATTCTGTGCAAAAACATGTATCCATGCTTTCTTAAAAAGCCGCAAAGTAAATGTCTTACGACCACAATGTATTTATTTTATTAAAAATGGATAACATTATTTTGATTAATGAGTACCAAGCAGCGAGTGCTGGCTAGGCCTTCAATAAATCAGATTCTCTGGTATCTCTTAGCTAATGACAATGTTTTTCCCCAAGATTTTTATCGACTTTCCCACCAGAATCCGGGCAGTCCAGGCAGTTGGCTAATTATTTTAAAAAAACTGAGATAGGGTCTGCATTTTTATAATTAACATCTGTCCCCACCATCTGCTATCCAATAGTTTCTTTCTTTCTTTTTTCTTTCTTTCTTTCTTTCTTTCTTTCTTTGTAAAGGTATGTGTTCAAATTTTTTAAAACGTTTTACAAGTCTGACTGATATTTGATAATCACCTTAAAGAAACTGATTTTTTAACTACCAAATTTTATAACGAGTTACGTACAATAAAAAATGATGCATTTTCTTGCAACTAATAATTACTTAAGGGAGGATTATGAGAAAGATAAATATAATCCAATTGACTTCGTTTCATTTTAAAATTATTTTGTATATCTTATTTTTCTACATGTCAAGGTATTGCTTAAACAAAATAAGGGTATGAAATACGTCAAGTAGCAATATGTCTATTTCTCCAAACACAAACTTCATTCATCGTCGATACAGTGATGTTGTAGCATAACAAACTCCTTGGAAACAATTGTATTCAAGAATCGGAACGAACGCTGAGCATTGATTTGTCCTTGATAATTTTTTACGATACATTTTTGTTCTGTAGCTGCACATTTTTTTTGTGAGTTTTATATTTTAACAACCACATCATCTCTTTTCAACACTCTTAGATGAATGCCAATTATGTGTGTGTATATATATATATATATATATATATATATATATATATATATATATATATATATATATATAAAGTTCTGACAGAGTATTTTAAGAGATCTTTTGCTTATGCCGGTACAGTTTTATGGAATAGTTTGCAGCATGATATTAAACAAGCATATAGTGTTTCAACTTTTAAGAAATTATACCTCTACAAATATTGTAATGAGTAATCCTGATTTTATGACTGCATAACATTTGTAAGTGGTAATTGGCGTGCATCTTTTCAGATACCGTAAACACATTGTTTCGGTTGGCACAGCACGATGTAAATTCTGAAGTTTTTAATTTTCCCCAAATCCCCAACACCCGAGTCCACCTTACTTGCTGAGATGGACCCATTTATTAAGAATTCTGAGAGTCCTCCAGACAAGCCTCACCAGGAAGCCTCCGGTAAAGTGGACAGTTTCCTGACAAAACTCATCTGTATTGTAAGTGGTAGCTGTGATATATCTATGTAATAACAGTATGTTAACCTTGTATAATTTGTATTAACTTCTATTATATTTGTTTTCTTTTATTCAGTAGATGTTAACCTTGTAGATTTTTTACTAATTACACGTCGATTTGTTGTATAGTTGTATTAATTGCAGGGCCATCATATAAGCTAGCTGTTTGCTTATTATGTCACTCAGGATAAATATAGTATATTATTATTATTATTATTATTATTATTATTATTATTATTATGCAGGCTACCGATCTGAATTAAACAAAACTAAACTTAACAAAAAGTAATGTCCGGTAGGGGACGCAACTCGTATTTTGGACATACGCAATCAGACACCTGTGATAGTAACGATGATTCTTGTTTGTAAGCAATTGTACTCCTTCACTTCATATCTGCATCCATTGAATGCAAGGATTTGATTCTTTGTTTTGTCTGCTTTAAAGGCACTTTTAACACATTATTGGCTATATCATGCCAAGGAAATGGAAGCGAAGTGCCTTTCTCATGGATATACTGAGGTAGCCGACCCAGGCTAGCCTAGGTGGGTATCGAACCCGCGACCCTTGGCTACTTTGTAACATCATTTTTTGATGATGTGTGCATGGTCGAGATGGTATAGGGGTTGGTGCTTACAGGCAAGGCGATGGGTGCCGTAACCCGCGGACCTGGGTTCGAATTTCCGTAGAGTACGAATTAAAATTCTCTAACCTGTATGATACAAATATATATTCGTATTAAAAAATTTTTGTTAATGTTATCAAGCATTCACCTGTAGGATTCAGGGATAGCACTTTCCGCTCTGTTTGGTGTATATTTGTAATTCTCTCTCTCTCTCTCTCTCTCTCTCTCTATATATATATATATATATATATATATATATATATATATATATATATATATATATATATATATATAATATAATAATATATATATGCACACATCGAGATAGATAATGAAGTTACATGCTTATCACCCCTTTTTATCTCCACCTTTGATAATAAGAACTGAAGATGAAGAGCAGTATGTGTCATAAATCATTAAAATTCTAAGATCACTGGAAAATGGGGGATATTGTAATTAACAATGCGATAAAGCTACATAAATAGCTCACAATTTCAAAAGGTTTTGTTAAACGAAGCTATATGATCACTCTGACCGATAGCTGAAGGCGATGGACTTTTGCAAGGGTAATAACTCTGTTACTGAAATTACAATATGCCCTTTTCCTGACAATATAGATCACACATATTTGATCTACGATTACAGACTGCAGTATCTACCAAATTGTCTATATAATATTTGTGTAAAATAAACTAGTTGTATGTAATAATACATTTTCAAGACTGGAATCGTACCAATCTTCAAAAGACTATTGTATAATTAAATATTTAGAAGTATTACAGAGCACTACTTTTTCGAGGAAAAGAATTGCACAGTTTAAGTAAATTTTAGATTTTTTGGCATCTGATAATGACATATGAATTTTAGGGAACCAGATCGTGTGTATGTACTGTACAAATTTGTCACTCAAACAGAGTATGTCTTACCTTCCTTACATTTAAATTTAAAGCTTTTCAATTTTCTGCTCTTAACTTTGTTTTCCAAGTTGAAGAAAATGGATAATATATGTGCAGACTACTTAAATTGCAAAGACATACTGTTCTGAACGAAGGCTACAATAAAATAGATTGCGTTATGTCAGCCGCACATTCTGAGTTCATGTTTTGAGATAAATCAGCTTGTGCTTCTTTCTCAACAAGACTTATCTCTACAAAAATGGAAAAATAAAAACCACAATAACTTATGCCAAGGAATATAGAAATAAAATATTGTTTCACCAAGTGTGTTTTAAAACTGTAAATTTAATTTGCATTCAAAGATGTGCATTGTCACAGTTACTTTATATTGTAACAAAGTTAATATTATTAACAGGGTATGCCAAACGTATTTATGTCTAATTACGTAGCAATTGCATGAAAGACAAACTTATCAGAGACTATCATGTTTTCCTTATTTAACCTCCCGGTTCTGGCATTAAGCTAAGCGTCAAGAGAGCCTGGCGATAAATAGACTATTAACACGCGAACGTTACCTCTATCGAAAAAAATATTTCAAATATTTATTTAAATCACTTCAAGCTTGTGCTAATTAATTCATTCGCTTCTCTAATACCAGATCGCCGCCAAGATAAATGCCAAGTTTACTAGCTAAATGTAAATTTGTGAAACCTCCTCAGTATTTCAAATAAAAGGTCTGAAGGTCATGCGTAATACAATACGTACAACTGAAGTTCCATTTTTACAAAAAAAAAATCTCTTTTCAAAGGCAGTTCAGGTGTTATGTAATTGGACTGACTATTAAGACCAGCTCTTAATTTCAAATCCCGAGCGTGATGCTGTTGCGGGCTAGTTACCAATACAGATGACGTCCGGCAGGCAACAGACACATTTGTCTCAAAGTATTAATTATGGTTTGGGTCTGTCTAAATAATATTCGCAAAGAAGAAAAGAAACCAAGACTTTCTTTCACTTCTGAAAGCTTAGTATATCACAACAGGTGGCATTGTGACTTGTCATTAGAATCGGAAAAATACAAATCGTAATCATCAAAACAGGAAGTCATATTTTAATGTATCTTCAACTGCTTGAACAATTGTTTCAGTATTACCATTTAGATCAAAATCCTTAAATGTTACAACGTCTTCTGAAAGATGATATATTAGCGAATTGTGCTCAATATTGATGCTTATTAAGGACGCAATTGTTCTGTGCATGGTTTCTAGACAGCCAAATACCTAATAGCCCCAATTATCTATCTTTGATGACATGCCTACAACATTTTTTTTAAGGATGTTTGCTGGTGACAATTATGAAATCAGTATACTGTGAATTCATTGTTGTGACGTCACTCGTTAACTCTGAGAGAGATTGCTCGTGATATGATGTGATTGCAACTTCACTCTTTCAGCGATTAATGGAAACAAATGTTTATAACATTGTAATCTTAGCAATGCACTAATGAGAAAAAATATGATTAAGTCATTGAAAAGTATACTACCCCTTGAGAATTCATAATAAGCCCCAGTATCAAAGGGAACGCGCACCCTTTTCCTTCAGTTTGAATTCGGCTGTCATCGAGAAAACGTAGTCTATAGAGTGATGGGGGGTGGGTGGGCTTTATAACCAGAAAATTAGTTCACCAAGTAATTCTTGTTAAGGTGTGTTGGTGATTTTGGTTAATATGAGACGAAACAGATCTATTTTTGGAACTCAGCTGAACTAGTGTCACGAAAATATCTGAGTGGTGATTTAAACCTAACCGTTTTTCTGATCACGAGCGCCAAAGCACGCTCCTGATTGGCTGTTAGACATTGAAACTTCTTACACGGTGAATGACAGGTAAAAATGAACATCTAATTGACCTCCCGTCAGTGTTAATTGGCTGAAGAGGGAGGTTAATTATCCTACTATTCTGTGCACGATTAGAATGACCAATCGATAATTTCTTATTTACATCTTGTTAGATACTGTTCTGTAACTAGTTCACACCTACTAGACCAGTCGTAGTCCACACGTAGCTTACGATGGCGACCGTCCGGTTTCATAATTCGTCTTGCAACGACTTACGACCGAAAAAGAGGCTTCACGTGCTTGCTATTTCCGAAATCCGATGTGATCTAAAGAAATGTGTAAAAATAGAACAACATTCACTTTCTCTCGATATATTTGACAAGATTATTTTACGTCCTTCAAACGGTGCATATTTGATGAATGTTTAAATGCTTATTCAGCTATTATTATTTTATGAAAATTTAGTTCGAACCATATTTATTTTGAGAAACTTTGTCAAATGCAATTACAAACATATGATTTGGGGGAATGGGTAGAAAGCATGAGCTTATTGGAGCACTGTCTCCCCAACAATAACGAAATATAACATCACAAATCTGGATACTGCTACAAAAAGTACAAATACACATATATACACAAAACAAAACAAAGAATACGAGCTAAGGGGCCATCCATATATGACGTCACGCAATGTTGGCGGTTTTTTACCCCCCTCCCCCCATTGTCACATTTCGTCACAAAAAGTCAGAATCCTCATATATGACGTCACAAGGTTTTGACCCCCACCCCTCATAAAACTTTAAAAAAATAAAATTGGTTTGAAATCACTTTGTATTAGAAAAGCACACAACAATACAACACTGCGTTCTGAATTCTGGTAGATGGCGCTGGTGTTGTTTTTGTGACGTCACATTTTTCAACCCCCCACCCATCCCCAATCGTCACACATCGTCACACATGTCGGACCCCTCTCCCAGCCCTCGATGCGGGACGATACATATGGACGGCTCCTAAATAAATATGATTCAAAAGGTTGTGAGTTAAATATTTTAGTCATTCTAATGAAATTTTGCACAGACAAAAATATTTGCGTATTATTTTCTATAGAGAGAATAGGGTTGCCAAATAAAGTTTCAACTGTGAGAGCAAAAGGGAGTGTGTATAAGATATGATCTCTAAAATCTGAGTATTTTGGACAGTCTAGAAGAAAGTGTTTTGCATTCTCTGTTTCACCACAGAAACAATACTTATTGTTAGACACATAATTAGAATATAAATCGTAATTGAAACTACTTCACTTTGTTCTAGCCTACCATGCATAACCTGTGACATTCTATCACCAACATATTAATAACATGGATGGATTTCGTTTTCTCGATTCATGTAGGCTTTGAAATTATACAATGAAGGGTTGTTTTTTACTTCTACAGATAAAAAGTTCCATATTCGAATCGTAGAGAGTAAAAAAGAATTATGGAACATTGTTCTTCTATATATTGGAGGTCGAATAACGTTTGTTGATCGAGTGGAGTAGATTTCATGCTCTATAAATAAAGGTCGAATCACATCTTGAAGAGATACGGGAGCTAATCTGTGATAAATTTTAAATAACTCTGTGTCTGTGTGTGTGTGTTTTAAGGATAGTTTTGATTGTATCTTCTATGTATCTGTCCACCTAGTCCCATGCAGTTTTTTTTAGTTTTCGTTTTTCAACGTATTTACATATTTTTTATCATCAAACGTCAACCAAGGTATTTCTGCTGTATGGAGTCAGTGATGGGTTTGATGTAAGATTATAAAGAATTTAAATTTCATTAAATTTCTATGCACACTTTTTCCGTCAGTTTATCTGCTCGTCAAATCTCTTTTGATTGTCAAGTGATCTTTGTTTACCTCACCGACTGTTTACATTTCTGTCTGCCCTACCGACCGTCTACATCTCTGTCTGTCTGTCTAGTACTTACGCACTCTCAGGCACTCAACCACACGAGGACACAGGTGTATCAAATCTTTATTTTGGCAATGAGAAGGTCAGAAATAAGTGAAAGTTGTTCAAACACCCGTAAGAATGACCCTTTCGCAAACCATCATGATGTTGCAAATCTCGGAGGGCACTAAATGTCAAAGCATTATGTCGCTTTTTCTTGTTCTTTTTTTACAAAGTTTTTTTTTAAACAGAGACAACAATACTGTCACCATACCTCTTTAACGTAAATAGTCTGAAACAGATACGCTTGACACTTGCCAAAAGTTTACAATCCAAAGGCACATTTCGGGTTTGCGGGGATTGGGTAATATCGTGATGTCCTGACCGGTCAATAGAGTCATTATTGCATATATCAAACGGTAGGACTGACATGGAATCATGTGTGACACGTACAAGATCAGGTTACAATAGCTAAATAAGGTAAACAATTATGTATTTACACTGATACATAAATATGTGACCATGTCTTGGGTCTTAAAAAAGTCCAACTTGTTAACTACAGGTTTAAAATATCTTTTATAATGTGCCAAATGTATGCAACACTTTCTGTGTATAATAAAATGTTAACAATCTAATTTGTAACAAATATCACCTATTCATTTGTTAAAAGTTTTAATGGAGAATAAATCTAAATACTCTTTCTTTTCCAGATTTTAGAGAGAAATTAAATTTATAAATTGTATGTATATAAACTTTGCAAAAGCTTGTCTATACATTTGTCAACAAATGTTTCACTTTAAAAATGTATATGGTGACTTGCAACGCCTATAGGCCATTAAAAACTTATTTCTATTGAACTGAACACACAGGAAAATAAGGTGTAAGTGGTATGTGCAGAAAATTTGACGGTTTCATAGCCCGAGTTCGATTTAGTTCCCGACACCGTAGGAGTAATCATTTTCAGTGTGTCCTCTGCATGTATGATAGTACCACTCGGTCACGTGACCCTACATACCAATGCATTGCGCTAGTATCTTATTGTTGCAAGATAAAAATTGTCGGGGGTTTAATATCAAGTAAAATGACTAATGTACACGAATATAGTTTGTTTTTAAGATTTTCTTTTTTTGTGGTGCTTAAAACTATAGATATAATATCATTATCTAACTTGCTCCGCCAAGAAGTTTGCTTCACCAAGATGCCATGTGCTGATCATGAAATCTATTTCTAATTAACACATACATACATACATACATACATACATACAAACATACATACATACATACATACATACATACATACATACATACATACATACATACATACATACATACATACATACATACATACATACATACATACTGTAAGCGACCTCTACATCCTGTCTGCTCGGGAGAGTTAATTGAAGAAGTTCCACTCAAGAGGAAAGTCAACAAAATTGTTTAATGAAAGTAAGACAAGGAAAAATATGGAAATATGTCATCAGTATACAATATTCATTTGGTGTTCAAACATACATATATGACTCCAGCAATGAAACACTCTTTGCTTGCACTCTTGAATAGCAAGAAATAGAGATTCGAAGTGAATTTTCAGTGGCTTGTGACAAAATCAGTTCAATAAAATGTTTCAAAACAAAATAGTCTCTTCAGTGTTTGAGAAGGTAAACATAATGGTTGAAAATCATACAATTACCCTAACAGACAAAAGTGGAAGATTTGCTTTGTATTCGTTTTAACCCAGGTTACCAATGTGGTGGGAGATAACTGCAAGAAAATTCGGAAGACGAATTTACCTATTCAAGTATTTCCTGATAGTTAGAAGCTACTTAATGACCAGAATTTCTGCATCTACACAGTTAAAAATGCTGACATTCAAATTATCCCAATATTGCTTCTTTAACTAGCTTTTGACATAAATAAAATATAAATGTCCAAAACAATTATAAGTATTATTATTACATTGCCATTTTCCATTATTATTATTATTATTATTAGAAATTCCTATTAATTTACTTGAATATTGCTGGAAGTTTCATTACCTAAAAAGGGTGTTGAAAATAACGATTAAATGTTGCTTGCAGTTTGGAACTTTACCGCGCTCAGCAGTTATCTGACGAGTACTGTCAGTCACTCCTATATATAACCTTCGGTTTTTAATCACGTGACAGTACTGGACCAACCAGATTTGGCAGACTGCATCCGCCAACAAATCAGATGCGGCAAACTGGCAAACCTCTGTCTGCCGCAATTCTTACGCCAGCGACTGTACATGAATAAGGTTCAGCATATTTCAGCATATAAAACATTTGTACATGCAATTTCTTACTCTGTACACACACTCTGACACTCAAACTCCTTATGTTAACTTGACTATAGAGTTTTCAGTAGCAAAACAACAGTTCTATAGTAGATAAATTATGGCAAACCAATGACAGTATAACGGCACTAAACGAAATACGTTTGCTAGCGAAGTGGCAACTAGGCAGAAAATAGTGGTGTTCTATAATTGTAGTATTCGATGAATCTAACAGCTTTTATACAGAGTCTGCATGTTTCAAATATTATTGATGGCAATAAGTTCACTGGGACTCTATTTGAAATTAAATGTATATGAATCACATACCTGTAATATTTAAACATCGATGTCATGGGTCACAGATCACAAACAAAATGGCGTCCATAAGAACTTGACACGATCAATAAAAGTTCGTTCACCGCGAAACACAAGTAACCTGAAACTCCATATTTAATCTATGTGTCATGATGGTTCTATGAAATGACCACAGAATGGAGAAAAGCACATTTAGAATTAAATAAGGTAATACAGGCATGCAATTTGCACAAGAAACGGTGCTGAATGTAAAATTTCGAACCTTGACAAGCAAAGGTGATATAATGACCGATATAGTCATAGCTAGAGCTCTTTGACAGAGATTTCTTACAGGCATAATACATATAGGATTAGCCAACTTGTAATTCAGTATAATTTGACTCCATGGACCACAGGAAGTTTGAGAATATGGCTATGAAGGTGTTCATTATCGAAATTAGGGAGAAGCTCGGTAAAACTCTGTAATCGGAAAGCATCTAACTCGCCACCACCACATGATCTCATACTGCCCAAGGTCCGAGAAGCCAAACATTTAACACAAATATCACGAAGCAAATAACATCTCTGGTCACATATAAATAGAGACTCCACATGCTGTAATATATGTAATATCCACCCCCACTCCATTATGGTGCACTGCTAGTTAACCCTGAGTCTATTACAATACATACATACATACATACATACATACATACATACATACATACATACATACATACATACATACATACATACATGCATGCATACATGCATACATACATACATACATTATTGTCCACACTATTACCTGCGGTTCATAACATATAGCTCGTCAGAAAGTTTGTCTTGTAGCAAAGATAGATATTAAGGGACATCTGTAAGCAGAATGTTCTGTACAGTTACATATTGTTGATCATGTTGGTATAATGTGTTTGAATTACGTTCTGTACAGTTACATATTGTTGAGCAAGTTGGTTTAATGTGTTTGAATCACGTTCTGTACAGTTACATATTGTTGAGCATGTAGGTGTAATGTGTTTGAATCACGTTCTGTACAGTTACATATTGTTGAGCAAGTTGGCGTAATGTGCTTGAATCACGTTCTGTACAGTTACATATTGGTGAACATGTTGGTGTAATGTGTTTTTGAATCACGTTCTGTACAGTTACATATTGTTGATCATGTTGGTATAATGTGTTTGAATCACGTTCTGTACAGTTACATATTGTTGAGCATGCTGGTATAATGTGTTTGAATCACGTTCTGTACAGTTACATATTGTTGAGCATGTTGGTATAATGTGATTGAATCATATAACAGGATGGTAAAGAGTGTCTAAAAACTGGCCGAAACGCAAAGCTCTGTCAAACCTTTGTGACGAACGCACCGACAAGGGTTGAACTTCTTGCTCCACCACTGTCTGAAATTGGCTGGCGTTGTCTCCATATTTCAGACTGAAATAAATACAAGAAAACAAGTACGTTACAGCTATCTATCTTCAGCATAACTCTGTGCATTTGAAACAAACGAAGTCGACTCCTTAAACTTATATCGTAGTTGATTGTATGCATAGATGAATCCCGTATAGCGCAAGCCACTTGATGCTTGAATGAACCGCTGTAAACAAGGATCGCTTGAATCACACCCGCTTCTTTTCTAAGTTCAAGGATCCTTATATTGTATAATCAAATGAAGTTGGTTCAACCTCTACAACGAGGGTATGCCTCAAATGGTTTTGGAAAGATTGGTAAGATAGATTACAAAACCATGGTAAATGCGGTATTTCATCTTTATGACATCTTACCATCAAGATTTTTGCCATTATTAAGAGCCAAGACACAGACTAATGTTTGCATGCTAAGTCGATCAAGTGACCTGTTGACGAAATATATGCATATGTATGTAAATTTCCTCCTGTTATGGATTTGTACATCTAGGAAATCTGCATGGTAGGTAAATTTTCATCATGTCCTGAGGTATTGCGAAAGCATATTTGTATATGTGTAAATTTGTACCTTATACAAATTTGAGAATGTGAACGCATATCAAAATATACACAAGTGTGCATTTAAATAATTTCTTTACAAATATGATGAAACAATTATAAAGTCTTTTCTTTCTTTCTTTTTTTTTTTATTAAGTTTCGCTCGCCCATTGCTATATGTCTATTTATGTGTCCTGCGAAGTGTTTTGTCCAGGCACAGTAAGGGATTCGTTGATATTTTAATGAAGATGGGTGGGAGGATCGATGGATGAATTAGTTTGATAGGTTGTTTATCAATCATTTTGTAAAATACATTTAGGTAGTAGTAAAATGTTCTTCTTGATTTAACGATTGAAAACAGACTTTTAGGATTCTCCTCATTATTTGTTGTCCTCCGTGGAGTTGAAAAATGAAAGAATAAAAAAGAAATTGAAGGAGTTCAGAGGACACAGATACCCCTGCCAGACCCCTGCGACTATTGTATAGCTAAATAAACCTTGGTTCTAGATGTAAGGGTCAACCTTATACGTCGAACATGTCAACATCTAAGTAAGAAGTATCAAATTTGACATTGCTTTTATTTATATCACGCTTGATATAGTTATCGTTTAAAGCCATGAAGTATTTCAAAAAGTTATGGCCAGTTGACAAATTCGTGATTCATGGGCAACCTTCTTAGTTCAAATCTGAAACATCTTGACGCTAGCAAAATTGAAAGTCAAATTTGACCAATGTCTTTGCGATATAAAGTCCTAAGTCAAATTTGACCAATGTCTTTGCGATATAAAGTCCTAAGTCAAATTTGACCAATGTCTTTGCGATATAAAGTCCTAAGTCAAATTTGACCAATGTCTTTGCGATATAAAATCCTAAGTCAAATTTGGTTTCAGTCCACGAAATCCTTGAAAAGTTATTGACTTTATTTGGGACGTAAGAACGGACGGAGAGACATGAGCATCAGTAAACGCCCTCCAAAGATTATTACGGCGGTGTAAAAATCAGAGAAATTGGAAAATGAAAAATCGCCTTCCATCTCCCCCCCCCCCCCCCGCTTTGTAAGCAAATAAATGTTTATTTGTTTTTTTATATATTAAATTTATTGTAATTTTTCAAGCTCTTGTCATGCCTCTTCAATCATTTCAGAGAATTATCTTTGAATTAGTGTATGCGTGGGGTGGGTGAGTGTGTGGTATGTATTTCTTTGAAGTCTAAGATTGTGAGAGACTAACATAGTACGAGTTTGTGACAGACTAACATAGTATGAGTTTGTGAGAGACTAACATGGTGTGAGTTTGTGACAGACTAACATAGTACGAGTTTGTGACAGACTAACATAGTACGAGTTTGTGACAGACTAACATAGTATGAGTTTGTGAGAGACTAACATGGTGTGAGTTTGTGACAGACTAACATAGTACGAGTTTGTGACAGACTAACATAGTACGAGTTTGTGACAGACTAACATAGTACGAGTTTGTGACAGACTAACATAGTATGAGTTTTTAAAATACCTAGTCTTTATAATAGGAATCTGACTTTTGTACAAGCATAGATACATGTACTTCATCTCATATTATTTTCATCGCCGTCCTCGTCATTAATGTTTTTATAGATGGTATTTTCTATCATCACATATCCTATTTCCTTCTACTGACTATCATATTAACCTGCAAAAACATATTTGTACTAAAAATATTCCTTACTTGAACATTGGTCCTAAAGTACATGTGAACGCATGGCAAATTTTATAATTTGCACATGTGCCAATATGGGCACTTTGTGCGAAAATGGGTGCATGTGAATGGGTACTATTGTGTTTGTCGACAATCTGTCGTTTCACGAAGTGTCGTGCACGGGTTGTTCACTGATCGATAACAATCTTCGTCCTCTTGTCAACAAAATATGATTTCAATAACAGTATATCCGCGAAATCTATGTTTCTGTCTTTCTTTTTGTTGACTTTTTCTAATTCCCAGTATAATATATTTATGTAGAGACGTCAAATTTGATCGAAAAAAAAGCTATGGCTCGTTTATTTTTAATTTTTATTTTTGTATCTGATCTGAATGGGAGGAATATGTGTTACTCTCATTTGAAAAGACTAACCTATAAGGTACAAGAAGACTTATGATGGTGCTATCTGAATTCAGAGTATTCACAGCATCTCCTAAAATCTATATCAAATGTTTCAAGGAGATCGCCCGTCACAAACATGTTTTAAAATAAAACGAGCTCCTACAAATACTAAAGTTACCAATATCCGACTTTTTACAATTTGTTATCCTCAAACAATGCAAAACTGCTGGGTAGAAAAATTTTAACTTCAAAAATAATGTTGTGCTTTAATCGATAGACACATTAATTTAAGCTTGTTTTTTTTTTTTTTTTTTTTTTTTTTTTGTTGTTGAACATTCAATGATTTAGATTAAAAATGTCATTGATTGTATAAATTCGAATTATTCTCTATTGCTTCTAAAACCAACTTAATATATTTTTAACTACCAGCGTGGTGGCACAGTGAATGATTTTACGTAACCCCGATTACTTTTATACTACGTAAGAATTATATCCAAACAAGGTGTCAACACCGACGAGGATAATGCACCGTAGTAATTTGAATAATGTATGCTGACAGAATGATTACATGTGTAAATTTGTTTATAAGGAGAAGACAATTTAACCAAACATAAATTAATAGCTACGTGTAGTTACGTATAGTCACGTGTTGTCACGTGTAGTTACGTGAAGTAAAATCTATAACAAGAAAAGGAATGTAGTTACGTTTTCCATATGTTTTTTTTTATTATTATTTATTTCTGTAGACGGTTTCTCAAAAAAGAGCATTATGGCAAATGTAAATTATTGTGGGAATAAAGAGGAAATTGATTTGAATTAAGTGAAATCGTAATACTGAATATATTTCTTTTGATACTTTGCAATGTCAAATGCAAAGATTAGACATTTCAATTTCTTATGATTTCAAGAGTATTGCGTATGTTTTAATATCATATTAAACATCTATCTAAGGAAATAAAGCAAATAATTGCATTATGGACATCAGATGCTCACAAAACAATTAATCATGGGGGGGGGGGGGCATTTGAGAAGCGAGTACTTGAATTATAATTTATGATAAATGTTTTGAAAATGTATTATGTTTCTATTTATACCCATTATTCTATTTCTAGAAAGCAGGATTAGTTTAATATAAGACATATGAAAATATACCACTAACTTGAAACGACAAAAGAGAGGTATAAATGGAATGTTTTGACACTGTAAAAGAGAGGTATAAATGGAATGTTTTGACACGGCAAAAGAGAGGTATAAATAGAATGTTTTGACACGGCAAAAGAGAGGTATAAATGGAATGTTTTGACACGGCAAAAGAGAGTTATAAATGAAATGTTTTGACACGACAAAAGAGAGGTATAAATGGAATGTTTTGACACGACAAAAGAAAGTTAAAAAAAAAAAAAAAAAAACAATGTGAAATATTTATTTTGATATCATACATATTTAACATAGTTTATTTATTACCATTAAGAAATATACATTAGTAGTATACGGGGGGTACTGGGGGACAATGGGACATCTTATGTTAAAACACGGAAAAGTTTATAGGGACAAGGGGAATTTAACATGGAGACATGGAGATGGCACTTGAGGGACAAGGGGAATTGAACATGGAGAGGGTAGTTGGGGTCATACGAGAAAGATGAACAGGCGTAGGGCACTTGGGGTCATACGAGAAATTAACATGGCGGGGGGCAGTATAGGTACAATGGGAAATTAACATTGGGGCCTCTACAGGTACAATGGGATTTTTAACATGGCGGGGACACTATGGGGTCGTACGAGAAATTAACATGGCGGGGACACTACGGGGTATTACGGGAATTTTAACATTTTGGGTTGGCACTACGGGGTCGTACGGGAAGTTTAACAAGGTAGGCAATCATTGGAAAATGACCTTCTGCCTAGTGGCTATATCTATATAGCCTAGAGTTATATATAAAGCATTACCTATACCTCAGATCATGTTGGAGGTGTCAGTAAATTTGCATATATTGTACCTATGTTATAAATGGCTTTTATCAAGGGAACTAACTCATAATAACACTAAAATGGACGTGACTAAAAGTTGTATTAAACTTCGGGAACCGTCACGGACTTTAGCGTTGACTAGAAAAAATCCGGAACATTAGATTATAATGGCCTAGACTAACAGTAACACTAAAATTCCGAAATTGTACCGAACGTTAGCGGAGACTGAAAATAATCCTGAAAAAAAAATGGAAAAAATTGGCTGACTAAAAGTAACACTAAAATTCCGAAATTGTACCGGACGTTAGCGGAGACTGAAAATAATCCGGAAAAAAAAAATGGAAAAAATTGGCTGAGACTAAAAGTAACACTAAACTTCCGAAATTGTACCGGACGTTAGCGGAGACTGAAAATAATCCGGAAAAAAATGGAAAAAATTGGCTGAGACTAAAAAATAGTACTAAAATTTCGTAACTCATTTTAAATTTTTTTGTTATTTTATATTTTTTTATATACAAACCCAAATAAACCCCAAATCCAAACCCAAACCTAACACACTATCCCAAATGCCTTGTGTGCTGCCTAAAAACCCCAAAAACCTGCTATCAGACGAAAGGGTATGACAAAGGGATGAAATCACGCCAACATACTATCCAACATATACACCATCCATTTTTTTACTTTTTTAAAATTTTTTTATATATCAAACACAAAACTTACACACACTACACAACCATTTTTTTATTTTTTAAATTTTTGTTTATATCAAAACACACTATCCATTTTTTTACTTTTTTAAAATTTTTTTATATATCAAACACAAAACTTACACAGACTACACAACCATTTTTTTATTTTTTAAATTTTTGTTTATATCAAACACAAAACATACACTACACAACCATTTTTTTATTTTTTAAAATTTTTTTTACATATCAAACACAAAACTTACACTACACAACCATTTTTTTTACTTTTTTAAAAAATTTTTTATATATCAAACACAAAACTTACACACACTACACAACCATTTTTTTATTTTTTAAATTTTTTTTTATCAAAACACAAAACTTACACACACTACACAACCATTTTTTTATTTTTTAAATTTTGTTTATATCAAAACACACAACCATTTTTTTACTTTTTAAATTTTTTATATCAAAACACACACCACAAATATACAATCCATTTTTAAAAAAAAAAAATTTATTTGATGGACTGCAAAAGTTGTTGTTGTTGTTGTTGTTGTCTTTGCTGCTGCTGCTGTTGGTGCTGTAGTCTATTTCTTTCCTCCCAATTTTAGATCGATAGAAAGAGAGAGAACATAATTATTTTTTTTTTCAATAAAAAACCACACAACACCATTTTTTTTCAAAGAACAATAACATTGTTTTTATTCAACAATAACTATTCTAACATAAAAAAACTAACCATTCAACAATAAATTTTTTTTCAAACAGGAATATATTTTCAAGGTTGACAACGTTGGGAAGGTAAAGTAAATGTCAAACTTTCTACATCTACATCATTTTGATGCACACTACGATTGTGAGCTAAAGACAAGAGATAACCATAACGTTCACAAAACCATTGTTGAACTTTAGCATCGTTTCTAACATAGTCACTATCAAAATAAGTCAGTAAATGTTCTAAGGAATATCCAAGACTGCGTTGATGAAGATAATGGACATAATATTGTCCACACACTATGGAATCGGATCCTTGTAGTCTCACATTATTGAATCGAGTCGAGACGGCATTTCTTCTCATAAACTCGATGATGTCTTTTTCCAAAGGAGGTAATCCATAAGAATCAAAATATTCCACACAGTGAGTGTTGGGAAAGTACACGGCCACCCAATGGGTTCCTGGTAGATCACTGTCGTCGGTATTGATGACATAGGCATGAACGTTTTTTGGTTTACGATGAGGTAGTTCATCTTTAGCACACACCACAGGATTCCAAGAAGAAGTATAGGAACCGCGAGTCAATAAGTAATGAAGTTCCCTAGTATCCATTTTTTTCTTCTTCTTTTTTTTTTTCTTCAATGGAAATAATAGGTCACCAATTCACATCTGACTTTAAACTTAAATGGATCTGTCTTGTAATTCCACGAATATTCACGTCGGATAGGTTCTGCACTCTGTTGAATGAGCCCTTCGATGCGTCTGATCTCCAGAAGAGTAAGTGGAGGAAAAGAAGAATTCACCAAGTCTTTATACCATTGTCTCAACACTTTTTCGTCCGAGTTCTGGGACCAAGCCGTTTCCAAATAGTTGTCCAATTGTTCTTCACCTGTCAACATCATACATTGGTCGTGTTGTATCTGACTAGGATGATCGATTTGACATACATGACATTGTTCTTGGACTAGACTGTTAATGATTTTACTCAATTCCTGAGCATAACAGGACACTAACTGTTTTTCTTGTTCTGGCCATCGAGAAATAAATCCAGTAAACTCGGTTTTAGGTTCTGAATGAATGACTTCGTCATCATCATCATTTGTGGTAGTTTGTGACTTCTCACAAAATTCCTCATCGATTTCCATAGGTTCTTCTTCAACGTGTTGCATCTTTTTTTCTTCTTCTAATAGTCTAGAATCACTTCTCTCAAACTGTTGATCTCTAGAGTATTATCAAATTCTGCATACAAGACGACGTTCACTGTGTCGGGTAGAGGATCTGCAAACTGAAGTTCCACACGAAGTGGGCCTGATTTTATAGGGTGGAAATGTCCTTCATCGCTGCCTTGGTCAGGAGTGAAATCAAATCCCCACAAGGCATACCCTCCTGCTTAATCCTCGTACGAAATGCCGTGGCTGGTGTTGGTACCTAACTGTCCTGTGGCTTCAAACAGGCTCAGGTAAGATCGCAAGTAACTTTTATGGCCGTCGCTAAAGTTAGGTTCAAAAGGTCTGGTACACAAGGTCTTGCCATCTCAACTGACTTCTATCTTGGAGACGTTGTAGTGTTTAAACTCGAACGGATTCTGATCGTGGACTAGTTCTAATGAGGGCTGCATTACTGACGATGCCAATCAGCAAACGTTTGGGGAGCTGTCCTTGGAAGATGTGATCTTCGACTTTGGATCGGAGTCCAGCGGCTATGGTAAAGGTTTTCACTTCCACTCGTCGCACAGGATACTTAGCAGTGGTTCTGCTCAAGGATTGACTGATGTCATTGGCTACTTTTGGTAAGACTTCTACACGTCGCACGTAAAGTTTGGCTTCTTGGATTTTGGTTTTCCACTCGTTAGCATGAGCCATCAAATGGAAGGCGGCACTACTGCGATTCAGTCTCAGGCGTACGTTTACTCCGTTCAACAAATACTTGTCTTGCAACCACATGTCCAAATGCAAACGATCCATCAGTTCTAAACTTTGTCTGATTTTCTTTCGACGGTCGTTAAATCCCACATTGTGAGGGACTGCTGGAATTATAGGATCACCATCATTAGCAGAAATTTTCGCCGGTACTGACAGCTCTGTGTCGTTGAACTTTTCCGAGGTGTCAGGTTTCCAGACCACCGAAGCATCCAGATGAGTGTTCTTGGCTTCTTTTCCGTACGTCAAGAGATTTTCCAAATAAGCACGGTAAGGGTAAGTATCCAAACTGCTGCTGACCAGTTTGTTATTCAAGTACAAATCTACTCCGCTGAACAAGGAATGCATGAAATTATTGACGGGTGCCACTCGGGCAGCTTCCCCAGGAAGGGTGTTGTCATTTTTTTGTACTTGAAGTTTCAGGTACAAGTAACTGTTATTCAGATCGATGTAATCTTCGGTTTGTCCTTTGATTTCAAATTCGATAGGAGCTGATTCCGTCAAAGACGATACAGGATGAAATTCTACCCATTGGGATTCTTGCATCGTCATCATGGTGGGAGGCATAGAAAACATATCCAGTTCTGACTTGGTACATTCGCAAGAATCTCGGTGCATCATTTTTTTTCACAGTTAATAATCAAACACGTTTAATTCTCTGACGGTTCTTCTTCTTTTCTTATTTTTTCTGGAACTACTGCCGTGTGTTCTTTTATGAACTTTGAAAGGATTTCGATGTCATCGTCGTCTCTTTCTACCTTGTCCTTGCTGTGAAGTGGAGGAAGAAGTAATGCCAGGGTCTGAAGCGTGAAGCGTATATATAGGATTTTCTTGGAGACCTAAAAGTTCTTTACCAGTGGTCATCAACACATTTTTGCCTGCTCTCATAAAGGCTTCTTTTGGATTTTGTTTGTCGATGAGGACAGTTTGCAAAAATTCTTTTCCTTGTGTCAAAGCAGCATCTTTTAAGGCATGAAATCCTCGAGTCACCATCGGTTTAAAAATAGGAGCTACCATCCGAAATGCTGATTTTAACATATCTCCTAAACCATGTCCTCGTTGTCGAGTCACTCCTTGGTACACCTTATACATTTTTTTGTTTGGGTCAGTTACAATTCGTTAGAGAACTTGTTTTTTTCGAAAATGTAGTTTCACCGTGACTTTTCCTTTGTCAATGAATGGCACATCTTGTCCCAAATCTCCTTTTATACTAATGTTGACACTGTCAAAATACGATTTACTGACTGGAAGATAATGAGGATGTACAAATTCACGGTGAACGTGAAACGTGTTTCCACCTTCTTCGTACGCACCAGCAGCAGTATCCACTTTGAAAGGAATGACTCTCAATAAGGGAGCAGCTGTGTGGCCCACCACGTTGTACTCCACCACATCGGAGTACACAAACATTAAATTCAGTCCAACGTTCAATTCGATAGGGGTGCGAAAAGCCTCTCCGAAATCTGTGTTGGTGTGGATTGTTCGTTCACCATGATACTTTTTATTTCCACCCAAAATATCAAACAACCCAACAGAAAAACCGATGGTCATGAATTTTCTTTCGTGCGCGGGTAAGTGTTTGTCTTCTTTCTCGTCGAATGGCTTTCCCTCATGCCCTTTCAAAAATTGCAAGAGGAAACGGCGTGCCACAGGATGGTATTTGATCTCTACCCATTTTTGGTTTTTTTCCAAGGCTTTGCCAAATTGGGCTTCGAAGACGGCCTCAATCGTCTCCACCAAATGTTGAGCACTAAAATAATACCCTTCAGGAATTCTCATGCGATAGGTCGAATAGGGAGTATTGTCAGTTTTTGAACTCATTTTTTTCCCAATTTCAGGATCATGAGCGTCCAACTCTTTTTGCACTTTTTCGTTATAGATTGCTACGTCAAAAATGGTTTGATTTCCAGACACATTCTTGATTTGCGTAGGATGAATGATTTCTACCAAAGCCACTTCCCAATGAGCGTCGTGATCCAATTGGAAGGATTGAGGTAATTTGGCCGTGAAACAACATAATTTGTTGTTGGGAAACACATCCATGGAACTGTCACTGGGTAAAGTTAAATAAAATTGGTCATTCATAGTTCTAAGGTGGTTCTGGTGTCCGAGGAGTCACTCAAGTGAACAGAAGAATGATGTTCAAAAGGTTCCAAAAGAGAATTGGTATTGTGGTGATGACTGGACGAAGAAGAAGGTGAACTGGCGTTGGTCGAACTAGCGTGGTTGTTGCTATGGCTGCTGTTGTCCGTCGTAAATTTCAAAGAGGGACTGGGTAAAAGATAACCGATGCAACTGCTAAGTAAAATGGTCCACAATTGTTTGTCTCCTTGTTGTAAACTCAAATTGGCAATAGCTGCTCCGATGACACAATACACTACAAAAATTTGGCAGAAAAAGACGATTTGATTTTTAGACACACGTTCTCCGCACCACACCCAAAGCGGTTGTTTTTGTAATTCTTGAAGAGAAGAACTCTGCGAAGGAGTCGTTGAAGTCTGGGTTGCTGCTGTGTTGAATGGCATGTTGTTGAGTTACTTCTTTTTCTTTTTATAGTCGACGACTTGAGAAGCAGCAATCCAAGAATCAAAACTAGGTGGATATCCTTTCCAACGTTCTTTGACTTCTTCTACTCGACGTTTACCTACTTTGCGTGTTCTTTGTTCGAGAATGCTTTCGATGTCGTACAAGGTGTCTTCTTTTTTGGTCACTCGTTGTAACTCTGGCAAGTAAAATGTTCCTTTGAGAACTTCACCGTGCATGTCTTCCAATTTATAGACGGGAGGATCACGACCACGGACGGGGGTAGTGACACGAAACAATTCAGTGGTCCAGTTGGGTAAATAACCTTTGTCAAAAGTACGTTTGGTTTTTCCGATGCGAGCTCAATCTCCCGTCTTTAACTCCAACAAGGTTTTTCTTCTACTTTTTTTCTTCTGGGGTGAACCAAATAATTTATCAAACACGGTCACTTCGTTTTCAGGGCTGACCTCTTCGGGGGCACATCCGATGTTACGATGGTACGATTGATTGTACGCTTTGACCAAGCGGGGTAACACGTCGATGTACTTGAGAGTATGTTGATGTGTAAAATATTTCCACATGCGTTCTTTCAAAGTTCTTTGAAATCGTTCCACGATACTGGCTTTGGTTTCAGGATTTTCGGTAGTAAAAAAATGAATTTGTCTTTGTTTCAATTCTTTTTGAAAAGCTTGATTTAGAAATTCGGTGCCTTTGTCAGTTTGCCATCGTAAAGGTTGGCGTCCACTTTGTTTCAAGATTAATTTTAAGGCACGTACCAATTCGGTACTGCTTTTAGAGGTCAAAGGCACGACCCAAGCAAATTTGGAAAACACGTCGATGACACAAAACAAATATTTGTGGCCACGATTGTAAGTGGCTAAATGAGAGACGTCGGCTAAATCGGCTTGCCATTGATGATCGATGCCTTCCACTTGAGTGGTACTTCTAGAAAATTTACGTCGAATGGGTTTGTGTAACGTGTACGTCGATTGTTCTTGTAACCATCGTCGTACTTCGGGTAAACGTACACTTTTCAATTTACTTTTAGCAGCTCGATATAATTTTTGAACTCCTCCGTAACCAGCAGCATGACCAGGATTGTAATAAAGGCTAGCTAACAGTTTCTCCATGATTTTTTTTCTCAATAACTCAACCAAGTCCCAATGCTCTTTTCTTCGTGGGGTATCTTTTTGGATTGTTTACGTGTCCGACGTGCCACTGGGGTAAAAGAAGAAGATGTGGTTTGAACAGGGGTCATCGGTTCTGTTTTGACTTCTGACTTCACTTCTTTCTTTTTCTTTTCTGAGGGTAATGGGGTAAACAGCATCTTTTTTATCCCACTGGGTGTGGCTAACTTTTTTTCTTTTTAAGAGGTGGAGTTGGTAACTCTTCTTCTTCTTCTTCTTTTTCTTCTTTGACGGTGTCTGTTTTAGTGGTGGTGGTGACTTTAGGTTCGCTTTTCATCATCGTCTTAAAATCTCTCAGAGTGGGTGGAGCTGTTTCGTCGACAGCTTTTTGGTGAAAGAGTTTTAGACGTTGTAAAAGTTGACCGTACCGTTGGGATTTTTCTGTTTCGGACACATCGCTTCGTTCCATCAGGGATTGTATTTCTTGTTGTAACTGAGACATCTCGTTGAGATTAGGATTGGGTGGTAAATGAGGTATCCGTTGTTCGTTCCAACGACGAAATTCCATCCATCGTTTGTAAGGTACTAAAGTCAGTTTTCGTCCTTCAATTTCATTCATTTTTGGTTATCGCATGACCCCTCCAAAAAGCGGTCCAGCAATCGTTCCTAACAAAGGAGCAGCTATTTTTAACAACGGTCCTATCAACATAGGTAGAAATCCTCCTCGTTGTACCAACATTTTTTTCTTTTGTTGAAGAGGTATTTTCTTTTTCACCATTTGACGAAGAACGTTCCGATGTTTCCCTAATTTTTGTTTCTGTATCTTGGACAAAGGTACCGTTCCTTTCAACACGTTCAAACAACATTCACACACGGTATCGATGATTTCTTTAGGAGCTGTTTGAATGAGTTGTTTTCGCATGGGAGTATTGGATTTGGTTAGGACAGACAAGACATCCCAATGTTTGGCTAGACGAGGTGGAAGTCGTCCTTTTTTGGTGGTTTTACTTTTCTTCTTTTTTTGGTGGAGGTAGTTGTGGTGTGCACGTTTGGGAGCCATCTTAGAGGTGAGGAGTAAGTCTGAAGTCTCTGGCAGGGTACCCTTCTATTTTATACTGGAACACGTCTCCACTGATTGTCTTCACGACGTACCAACTTAATGACAGGCCTCACTCGACGTTGAGGTGTTTTCAAAGGACTAAATCGAGTCAATTCTTCTTTGGATAAATCCAGTAAACTTTGTAAGATACCAGTTCTTTCTTGGACTTTGGTTTTAGGGGAAGGTACTTTGTTGGTGGCTGCTGCCATGGTCAAATCAGCCGATGTCGTCGAGGGTCCCGAAGTGGTGACTTTTGAAAAAGGTTTCCATTTTTGCATCAAATTAGGAAACACGGGACTTAAGTCTGTTTTGGCAGGCATCATCGTGAAGGGTGGTGAAGATGATGGGGACGAAGGAGAAGGAGACCTCGTCACGGTTGTTTGTCGTGGCGTCTTGCGGGTGTACGTTTTCCTGGCTGCAGCAGTTCCTCTCTTATGGCGGGTGCTAGTGGTAGGTGTTGTTTTCTTCTTCTTGGCACGACTTTTCTTTGTGGCTTTCTTCTTTTTAGGACTTTTCTTCTTTTTGGGTGATTTGGGTTTTTTGGCTTGGGCATTAGGATTCCATTTCAAAAGGGAACGAATCATAACCCCTCCTAAAGAACCGCTTCCACCAGGAGTTAAAATGATTTGTTTTTTAGTCCGTGAATCGATTCTAGGATCAGCCAGTTGTGACAATGCCGCTTTATGTCTTTGAAAAAAACGTTGAGTTTGATGAGGGATGTGAATGATGCCTTGTAGTAATTGACGTGCTGTCAAAGTAAACCATCTTAACACTTCTTTAAGACTCGCTTCTAACAAATGAGCACGGACTTGTGCATTTTTTTCACGACTGATACCATACAAGGCACGAATCAATTTAGCCGAAGGATGAGCTTGAAAGGAAGCCATCTCTCAAAAGAGTGTGAGACAGAAATGACGTAGTGGCTGTTTTTATAGTTTTTTTTTAAAATGGGCTGAAGGGGACGTGTAAATGACAGGACCACCTTCTTGACTCGAAGGGTGAAACAATTGAGCACGAAATCTCAAATAGGCAGGAGTGGTGGGTTTTAAGTCGATGAGTAAATACTCGTGAGGGGTTTGAGTGGCATCGTCGTACGCATAATTCAACCAAGACATGCCTAACTGTTTGGCTAACACTTGTACTTGAGATTTGTCTCTGGGGCTTTTAAACAAGACCACGTAATGAGCATTCAGACTGATGGTCCGATGGGCTTTACTTTGTTGAAATAAATTTTGAGTAATGTAGACAATACTAGCATTACGATGGTGTCCTTTTCGTGTAAACCAAAGTTTAATTTCTTCTTCGTCTTCTCCTAACATGTCATCAAAAATAACCAAATGGGTTTGAGTCACGTCAGACACAATTCCATCGTCTTCGTGAGGGATGCCTTCTACAAACGAAATGGTTTCTCCTTGACTTTCTTTCAATAACGTGTAAGACGGTTGCCACTCTTTGTAACACCACACGATACGTTGAGGTGGACGATCAAACAAATCAGCTTTGTGTTCGATCAAACGTTTGACAAATTCGGTTTTACCTGAACCACTCGGTCCAGCAATCAACATGTTAAATGGATGGCACAGATACAAAGCATTCCAACTTTGACGATCTAACTTTTCGTCAATCACTTTAACCACAGAAGCAGAAGAGGAGGTAGACGAGGTAGAAGAAGAAGATGATGTAGCCATGTCTGAGGTAAGAAGATTTTTGAGAAGAAGACAAAAAACCCAAGGCATTTTATACGTTTCATACACGTTTATTTTATTTTGTTTTAAAAACATATTTTACAAGTCATTAAAGCCAACGAGTGATAAAATAGCAAAGTAAAATCATCAGGTACACAATTAAGGCTCCTACTGAAACAATCAAACTGTCATATAAACACGTCAATGTACAACAATATTTTCGTGTCCTAGTAATGAAAGACACAGACACTGTGTTTTGGGGTGGTGGTGGTATTCTTCTGGTCTTCTTCTTTGTTTTTGAATCCTCTGACGACGGCGGTAAAGAAGGGTTGTGTTCCTCAAGAGGTATTTGAACCACAGTGGTGTCAGGTACTTCTTCTTCTTTTTCTTCTTTCAGGGTTTCCCATGGAGGTTCCCATTTTTTCACTTTTTGACCCTTATGGACAAGTTGCCAAATCTTTGGCAAACTGAGCCACTTCTTGTAGCCAATATTGGAAACCAAGGTTTCTCCAGGGTCGTACATCTTTCCAATTGAAAAGGTGTTGGTGTAACTCACTAGCAAAACACACTTCTTGAAATGTTTTATAAACAGATAAAGTGTGACGAATGTCTTCTTCACATGGAAGTTCCTCACTGATTTTCATTACCACTCTCAACGCTTTACGTACAATGTTTCTTTCTTGTACTGATAAAATCAAATATTTATAGTCTTCTTCTTCTACTAAGTCCGAAGAAGAACAAAGGGTCACATTGTTTTTTTTTGAACTCAACAAGTGAGTCCAAAACAACCACGGATCCTCCAAAATAATCCAAGGCAAACACTTGTCCTCAAAAATATTCCACAACGAATGTCCTGGAAAACTAATTCCAAGATGAGTAGTCACTAAGACACACACTGCATAACGTCCAAAATTCAATGAGAACAGTTCTTGTATCACTTTTTTATAATCCTCTAAGGTCTGAACATGATCTGTGATTTCCTTCCACGGAATCCGTTTCACGAGTGACGTGTACAGCGCATGCATGCCAACTCTTTATAGGGGTCGATGGCAAAGGTAGGTATCTTGAGTGGCATGTTTTTTATAGCCAGGCTCCCAAGGTTGGTACCTTTTGAGAAAGTCTCCGTGAACGTAGCTATTGTGATAGACGTTTCCCATAATCATTCTTCTATGACCTTGGAAGAGGGTATAGTGTACAGCTCGACTTTGAGTTTACGTTTCACTTGGATCTTGACAAACTCTTGGTAAATCTTTTCGCGCACTTCCAAAGGCAAGCCACGAATGTACTCTGGTAAAGTTTCCGTATTCTTCTAAAGAAGAAGTATTCTCCTCCGACATGGAATTTTTTTACTTCTTCTTCTGTTTGGCATCTGGCTCATCGTACCCGTACTGTTCTAAGGCGACTAAAGGTAAGAACTGACAGTGCGGAGACCATCTGGCATGTTCAATGTAAGCTGAGTCGGTAGGCTCCCATTGGTGAAGTTTCACACCGCAACTGAAACATTGAACTTTATCTCCTTCTCCCACGTATTTAAATCCAGATCTAGCTAAACCTTCCGGTTTAGGACCTTCTAGATATTTTGGCCACTTGTCTTTGAATGACTCGAGACGACTTTCATACTTGGAATAACCAAGTAAACTCACAGGTATTCTGACATGCGAATATTAACCAACATTGACCTTGTTGTCATTAACGTCAATACCAGTTCCTTTAGTATTTCCAGTAAAACATAAAGGGCGTACTGCCTCTTTAGAGGGTGGCCGATGAGTGGTGAGACTTGGAGAGGGTCCTGAATCCAAGATGTTACAAGCTACGGAATCCTTTTGAACGTGTGAATCGGGAATGCCAAACCGTACAGAATCCGTTTCATCGCATGGTACTGCATCACACTCCAAGTCGTGATGATAGTCCTTGGAGTTCACACTACCACTAGATTTCTCCCTTGGTAATGGTGGTGGGTGGGTGGCAGTTTGAGTACTCTTATTGAAGTTTGGTGGAAGGATGACAAAATGACTCATCTTCTTGCTTGGTTAACGTTGAAAGTCAGAATGAAGGGTTAGGTTTGAAAGGGGTTCCTTTTTTATACCTGTCGACTGTACCATCCGAACAGTATTGTAATGTAATCCGTGGAAACGCTAAAGAAAGGTAAGCACAGTTTGGTGACCATCTGACATGTTCCAGGAGAGCTGAATTCTTACAATCCATACGAATAGTGACACCACAACTAAAACACTGTACTTTGGTTCCCTGTCCAAAGTAAACAAATCCTGCTCTGGCTAAAGAGTAGGAAGTAGGTAATCCATTTTTTCCTAAGTTTTTTTTTCTTTTTTGGATGTGCTCCATCGATGAGGACAATAACAATAGTCAGGCATGTGTTTAGGCCAATTTTTGAACGTTTTCAAGCGACTGGTACACTCACAATAGTCAGGCAAGGCCAATGTTGAAGTCATCTTTTTTGGTGTTGTCTTTTTTTTCTGTTCAAGACGGTTTCCTTTTTTTAAACTCCAAATCAGCGTGCCCGTAAGGTAAAGTCGTGTGATCTGGAAGTCTCACTCGTTTTTGGTACACAATACGATACACTTTTTGAACAGGTCGAGTCACGATTTGATGATTAGGTAGTCGTACAATCTTGTGAGGTTCTAACGTGGGTACTTGAAAGTCTTCCACTTGTCCAGACAGTAAAGCATTTTTTAAAACCTCAAAGTTAACCACTTGGCTGGTTAGGGATGCCTGCTTGTTGCAACAGGAGTTCTGCTTCGTTTCGTTGTTTGGCTCTGTCCGACTGTCGAATGTTATTCCAGGCTCTTTTCCATTCTTTGCTCTCATTCTTGTTGGCATACGTTCGCCCCACCACAATAGCCCGAGCCAAGCACATCTGGTCTTGAGTATTGTCGATTTGGACGACACTGCGTTTGGTACTTCGAATATCGTCCACCAATAACGGTTTCCTACTTCGTCCACTTCCTCAAGGAGGGGAAACGTGAGTCAAGTAAAGTGTGGCCTTTCCATCGGTGATGGTAAACTTGTCGTTCGATTGTTGAACATGTTCTATTTTGGACATGACTTTGTCTGGCGTTAATTCTGCCGGGGTGCTGAACTCGATCCAAACAGGACTCTTCAAATTGTCATGATGAATGGCCAGTCTCAATCGATCGTCTTCTTTGGCTCCACATTGTCGTTTCAAGTTCATTAAGACAGAATCCCACAAATCGCTAATGAACCCCGCCGCTTTCTCGGGAGGTACTTCGGACTTGAAGTCTTTAAAGTGAACCGTGTGAGTGTAAGCTGTAGTTTTAAATTTTCGAGAAGTTATTTTTTCCGTCTCTCGAATCCGATAGTAATTTTCAGGAGGAGCCAAGGTAGTAGGTAGTGTTTTTTGATAAGGGGTTCTGGTGTTGGTAGTGGTGCTGGTGGTGGATTTTGTTTTGGGTGGGTTAGAAGTTTGGGTTTCAGGTTCACTCATCTCCTCTTCGAAGTCACTAGCATGGACTTGAGCTAGTAGTTCATCTAGCGGTGTTTCAGGCGGTACGGAATGTCTTCGTCGTCGTGGCCTCTTTGTTTCTTCTTCTTTTTCTTCTGGTTTCTCATGGCTTCGGCGTGATCTTTTCATCTTGAAGTTTACTTTGAAACTGATTCAGTTTCACCCAGGGAACCTATATATATATATATATATATATATATATATATATATATATATATATATATATATATATAGACCTTCTTACCCTCAGAATCACTAGTCGTGATTGAACTTTCAAACTGTGAAGATGGAAAAGTACTGCGCTCGAGATAAAAGTCAAGATACTGGAATTGAATTGAATAAGTATGTTCATAAGGTGTATGATAATTATGCTGCTGACATACTTGGTAATGTCTATCATATTAAGTATGGAAGGAAAGTCAAAGGAAATTTGAATTCATTTGGATTGATAAAGATTAAGGTTACTGGTAAGGAAGGAAAGAGGAAGAAACATACAAATCGAGGGAGATTTGTCTTTGAAGCTGTGAATGGAGTGGATCTACCAAGACAGAGTGAAGTGGTACATCTCAATGATGTACTTGATGATGATAGAATAGAAAATCTTCAAGTGATGACTGCTAGTGAACGAACATGTTTGCATAAACATGTGAAGAATGATAAAGAAAAAAGGAGAATTAATTTTGGAAGTGATAGAAGTGTGTTGTGCCAGTTTGTTGGTGAGACAGAGGAAAGAAGATTTGAAAGTATGGAAAAGGCTGCTGAATATTTTGATTGTCATACAGGAAGTATCTACTATTGCTGTACTGGGATTTGTAAGTCGGTCTTTTCGAAGAAGTTCCAGAAAAGATTTCAAGCTAGATGGGAAGAGCCAGAGAAGAAGAGTCAAGGAACTAGTGGATTTGTGAGACCTGTGAAATTAACTGACTTGAATTCAGGATTATATAGTCGGATGGATTCCATTTGTGATGTGGCAAGATGTTTTGGATTAGATCATAGTAAAGTTTACAAGATTTGTAAAAAAGAGCGGTGGATTCGAGATGATAATGGACATTTTATTAAGTTGGAGTTTATCAATGAGAGTCCAGAAGAAAGTTATGAGAGAATTGTAGACAAGAATCTTCCTGAAGTGTCAAAACAATAAGAGAATGAAATGGTAAATATGGAAGTGTATTGAACTGTATTGGATTTATATTAAATTGTTTTATTACCACGAGTAACATAATGTATATACATTGAATAAAATATAATTATTATTATTGATGTATATCTAAGAATGGTGTTGTGTGGTTTGTTTTTTACCCACCAAACCAAAAAAAAAACACTTTCTCTCTCTTTCTATCGATCTAAAATTGGGAGGAAAGAAATAGACTACAGCACCAACAGCAGCAGCAGCAAAGACAACAACAACAACAACAACAACTTTTGCAGTCCATCAAATAAATTTTTTTTAAAAAAAAATGGATTGTATATTTGTGGTGTGTGTTTTGATATAAAAAATTTAAAAAGTAAAAAAAATGGTTGTGTGTTTTGATATAAACAAAATTTAAAAAATAAAAAAATGGTTGTGTAGTGTGTGTAAGTTTTGTGTTTTGATAAAAAAAAATTTAAAAAATAAAAAAATGGTTGTGTAGTGTAAGTTTTGTGTTTGATATATAAAACATTTTTAAAAAAGTAAAAAAAATGGTTGTGTAGTGTAAGTTTTGTGTTTGATATATAAAAAAATTTTAAAAAATAAAAAAATGGTTGTGTAGTGTAAGTTTTGTGTTTGATATAAACAAAAATTTAAAAAATAAAAAAATGGTTGTGTAGTGTGTGTAAGTTTTGTGTTTGATATATAAAAAAATTTTAAAAAAGTAAAAAAATGGATAGTGTGTTTTGATATAAACAAAAATTTAAAAAATAAAAAAATGGTTGTGTAGTGTGTGTAAGTTTTGTGTTTGATATATAAAAAGATTTTAAAAAAGTAAAAAAATGGATGGTGTATATGTTGGATAGTATGTTGGCGTGATTTCATCCCTTTGTCATACCCTTTCGTCTGATAGCAGGTTTTTGGCGTTTTTAGGCAGCACACAAGGCATTTGGGATAGTGTGTTAGGTTTGGGTTTGGATTTGGGGTTTATTTGGGTTTGTATATAAAAAAATATAAAATAACAAAAAAATTTAAAATGAGTTACGAAATTTTAGTACTATTTTTTAGTCTCAGCCAATTTTTTCCATTTTTTTCCGGATTATTTTCAGTCTCCGCTAACGTCCGGTACAATTTCGGAAGTTTAGTGTTACTTTTAGTCTCAGCCAATTTTTTCCATTTTTTTTTTTCCGGATTATTTTCAGTCTCCGCTAACGTCCGGTACAATTTCGGAATTTTAGTGTTACTTTTAGTCAGCCAATTTTTTCCATTTTTTTTCAGGATTATTTTCAGTCTCCGCTAACGTTCGGTACAATTTCGGAATTTTAGTGTTACTGTTAGTCTAGGCCATTATAATCTAATGTTCCGGATTTTTTCTAGTCAACGCTAAAGTCCGTGACGGTTCCCGAAGTTTAATACAACTTTTAGTCACGTCCATTTTAGTGTTATTATGAGTTAGTTCCCTTGATAAAAGCCATTTATAACATAGGTACAATATATGCAAATTTACTGACACCTCCAACATGATCTGAGGTATAGGTAATGCTTTATATATAACTCTAGGCTATATAGATATAGCCACTAGGCAGAAGGTCATTTTCCAATGATTGCCTACCTTGTTAAACTTCCCGTACGACCCCGTAGTGCCAACCCAAAATGTTAAAATTCCCGTAATACCCCGTAGTGTCCCCGCCATGTTAATTTCTCGTACGACCCCATAGTGTCCCCGCCATGTTAAAAATCCCATTGTACCTGTAGAGGCCCCAATGTTAATTTCCCATTGTACCTATACTGCCCCCCCCCCCGCCATGTTAATTTCTCGTATGACCCCAAGTGCCCTACGCCTGTTCATCTTTCTCGTATGACCCCAACTACCCTCTCCATGTTCAATTCCCCTTGTCCCTCAAGTGCCATCTCCATGTCTCCATGTTAAATTCCCCTTGTCCCTATAAACTTTTCCGTGTTTTAACATAAGATGTCCCATTGTCCCCCAGTACCCCCCGTATACTACTTACATTTTCTGTTTCTAAATGTAATCAGTACAGGATTGCCCAATAGGCAGACTAAGCACGTGCTTAGGGTACCAGCAAACCAAGGGCACCAAACAAAATGAGAAATTACGGGGTTTTTTTTAAAAATTACATATGGGGGGCACAATAATCTTTTCAGTGCTTAGGGCCTCTAAAGGTCTTAATCCGGCAGTGAATGCAGTAGAAGTATATTTTGATAGACCGTTCATTGTAGAACTATTATCATCACACATTCATCTTGATCGTGTATATATAAAACACATTAATCTTGATCGTGTATATATAAAACATATTAATTTTGATCGTGTGTATATATAAAACACATTCATCTTGATCGTGTATATATATATATATAACACATTAATTTTGATCGTGTATATATATAAAACACATTCATCTTGATCGTGTGTATATATATATATATATATATATATATAACATATTAATTTTGATCGTGTATATATATAAAACACATTCATCTTGATCGTGTATATATATATATATATATATATATATATATATATATATATATATATATAACACATTCATCTTGATCGCGTATACATAAAACATATTAATCTTGATCGTGTATATATAAAAAACATTAATTTTGATCGTGTATATATAAAACACATTAATCTTGATCATGTATATCTAAAACACGTTAATCATGATCGTGTATATCTAAAACATCTAGGTATACATTTATTTATAAGATCGCCATAAATGGAACAATTCATAACAAAATGAAATTTGTCTTCTATAACATTACTTTCACATAGTTGACATATTCTATTTTGTCTTTCAAATTTATCATCCTGTCTAGTTTTATTAATGTTGTTCTCAATCTATCGCTTTCAACCGTTTGCAAATACGATTCTGCATTAGGTGGATTTTTAAACATTATATCATATTGTAATTTACATTTATCTGAGATATTGGCATACCAATTGTAATAATACAAATCTCTTAAGCATTGATAAGTTAAAGACTGAAATTCTTCATTTAATCAAATAAAATTCAAACCTAAATTATATAATAAATTTTGTATGGCAAATGTAGAGTTTATGCCATTGTAGGACAAACCATTATCTGCATCTTCGCGTTACATATCGTACATTCTAGGGACAATATTATTTCTATCTGCACTTAATTTAGTCAAGTATTTCAAAAGTCTCTCTTACGAATAATATATATATAAAAACGCCTTAGTTCCCCAAGCACACTGCACATAAGAAGGCCCTAGTTCCCCAAGCACAATGCAACATAAGAAGGCCCTAGTTCCACAAGCACAATGCACCATGCGAAGGCCCTAGTTCCACAAGCACATGCAACATGCGAAGGCCCTAGTTCCACAAGCACAATACAAAATAAGAAGGCCCTAGTTCCACAAGCACAATGCAGCATAAGAAGGCCCTAGTTTCCCAAGCTCAATGCAACATAAGAAGGCCCTAGTTCCCCAAGCACATGCAATATATTAAAGCTCTAGTTCCCCAAGCACAATGCAACATAAGAAGGCCCTAGTTCCCCAAGCCCAATGCAACATAAGAAGGCCCTAGTTCCGCAAACACAAGGCAACATAAGAAGGCCCTAGTTCCCCAAGCACATGCAACATAAGAAAACCCTAGTTCCCCAAGCACAAAGTAACATAAGAAGGCCCTAGTTCCCCAAGCCCAATGCAACATAAGAAGGCCCTAGCTCACCAAGCCCCATGGAACATAAGAAGGCCCTAGTTCCGTAAACACAAGGCAACATAAGAAGTAAATCAGACACTGTACTTGAGATACTATTGAAATATTCTAAAACTATGGATAAATGTGTTTTTAAAAAAATAGGAAGAAAGCTGGGTGAAGTCCACTTTCTCCAAGTATTATTATTAACCACCAAACGATCTGCTGCAATTAGAGATGTGCAGACAAATGGTAAATGTGGCTGCAATTAGAGATGTGCAGGCAAATGGTAAATGTGGCCAAAGTAAAGCTCGTGTTAGGTCGCTGCCGTTCTGTTGTCCTCTATTTATGATCTTCGTGTTTTTACAATATGAAAGATATGCAAATTGCACGGACTACCGTTCTACAAGTAAATGCAGACAAAATATGTAGTTTTTGCAGAGATAATATTTTCCGCCTTTTAACTGGAGTTCGTTTCTTTTTCTTTCGTTTTTTTCTTTTCTTTTTTCTTTGTTGGTATCTATCGTACACATATCCAGTGATACAATTCAAAGTATGGGCACATTTGTGAAAAATCCATAGTGTAAACAGAAGCATAACCTTGTTATCTATTTATTGCTTCAGTTCAAAGAGTAACAGTTACATCAGGTATCAAGCGTAGATGGGCAAATATGTACGAACAAAACGTGTGTTTCGTTTCTTTCCTTTTTATTATCTACTTTTTTAACAATCACGATAAAGCAGATATTTTACAGTCCTTAACAAGTGTTTTTGCAATTGTGTTTAAACAAAATGTAGTTGTATGAAACTCTAGATTAGATTTTCATTTTACATATACATAGATCAGTAGAGGACAGTGCAAGTGTATGAAAATCCACACTGGATTTTTTTATATATTTCACATATGCTAAAGCCAGAACAGAAACACTACATTTTGTTAAATAATAAACAATCCCACCTGATGCAAAAGCTAAATTGTGTCACTATTCCACTGGAAAGAAAATTTCAACATCTATTTTTTTTAAATTAAAAAAAAAATGTCCACCCGATAGAAAGATGTGAAGAGCACATATATAAAAAATCTAACCAGAAAAGAGACATCAGATAAAATGGCACATGCATATTGTATGAATGTTATAGGAATTTCAATAGACTGAATACGCGTCGGGAGACTGACTTCAATCATCATGTTAGGAAGATTTTCAAATTTGTTTGATGATCAAGACTATAGTCTAAATATAAGTTAACTTCACAGAAGTACAGTATGCCAATCATGTACAGTATGCCAATCATGTACAGTGTACCAATCATGAGAACAAAAGAATTAAGTAGTTGTAGAATGAATAGTAAAATTAGTAGTAAAAATAAATACCATTTTTCGGTTAGTATAAACAAAATTTGATACATTACAGCGTTCTGACTATTTCTAAATGAATATAACTATATACCCAGGATTATTGTAAAGACGTAGAGTAAATAACCAGAAAACGTGAATATCTAATTATATTTCTTGAGCGTTTACACGCCACCCACATTTCAAAATTTCAATATAATATTTTAGATGTAATCCGATTGAATAGTATGTAATCATGGAACGTATGTATGGGAAATATCAAGAACACAAATTTCTTCAACAATCACTATATATGTTCATCATATTAGTTACACATTTGTGCGTGCTTGATAATTTTAGATAAATAATATTTTGTTACTTGAAAATTAATGTCACTATCAGCATTTCAATTCTGACATAAAATCTCATAAAGAAGATCAAAGATTTATTAATTAAATTTTCGATCTATCATGATAGATTTCTTGGTCGATGCCTGTCATATTTGAATTTCCGTTAAAGGATACTTAGCTTTACTTAATACATAGCACTGTACATGATAAATAAAATATCTCTGTCGATCACTTAATTCATTTTTCGTCAATGTTTTCGTATTTCTTAAGATTATTATCACCCCGTTCTGTAATTGTTACACATCCATTGTCGGTCAGGTCAGTCTACACCTGCTACCGTCAGTATCGGTAAACGGTACTACCTGCGACTGTTCACCCAGAGTGGATAGCTACACCTGGCTCCCTCTGGAAAGTCCTCTTTGGTGGATCATGTGGCAGAGCAGATATGCTCATTCCACATGCTGTGAAGGCAGATGGCAAGAGCTGTGTAGACAGCGCATGTCATCAGCTCAGGTGCAGTAGGATCTGACGGCCATCCATTGCATTAGGACTTGTCTCTAGATGTCTCGACATTTTCGTGCCAATGGATTCAGACAGGCTTAAACTAGAGATTGAGAGTAAATCAGCATAACTTTCTCACACTTAAATCCAACTCACCCGCAAGTCATGACACCCTCCTCCCCACCAAATACCTTCAAGTCCGATGACTATGGGCGAACGGCAAAGCAGCAGGTGTGGATACACTGGAAGTTGCAGCTGCAGACCTGCAAGCTGGCAGCTCAGGGCATAGGGTCGCTTTTCACTTGGCCGAAGCAGCAGTGGAACTCGGCAGCCCACTAGGTGACTGAACATCCTATTTAGGATAACATTGCTCTCCTTCGTATCACGCGGACGGGGCTAGAAAAGTTGCCCTAAACATTGCCTACTTCACCTTAAACCTGGTCAGCATAACGCGGCTGATGAGGATCCCACCTTAGCGGTCAAAAACCACACAAGAAGACAAAGGTGACGCCACTAACCATTGGTGCCTGGAATGTGCGCACACTAATGGACAGTATATCAGCAGATAAACCAGAGAGAAAACAACCCTGGTTGACAGAGAACTGGCCAGATTCAACATCCAGGTAGCGGTCCTGAGTGAAACTCGTCATGCTGAGAAAGGGCAGCTCATGAAGTAGAAGCCGGCTACACCTTCTTCTGTAGTGGCCGAAGTAAAGAAGAGCAACTTGAAGTTGGTGTTGGGTTTGCCATCAATTCAGAGCTAGTCAGCAAGCTCACAATCTTCCAAAGGGCATACATGACAGAATCATGCAAATGAGATTCCCACTGTCTGGAAAAAGACATGAAACTATCATGAGCTGTTGAAGAACTGTACAGGCAACTAGTAACAAATTCGTGTGAACTCCGAGAACGTCGAGGATAACTGGGATCCTTCAGAGACTCTGTGTACCCGGCTGCATCCAAAACTTTCTGTCAACCTACACGTAAACTTTAAGATTGGTTTTATGTGAACAATGTTGACATACGGAGACTACTGAACAAGAAACATTGTCGTCAAAAAGCCTGTTTAGAAGACAGCACTTCATCATCTAAGAAGGCAGAATTCAACAAGATCAAGAGGATTGTCCAATACAAACTCAGAGTGATGCAAGACTCATGGCTGAGCAACAAGTACGATGATATTCAGTCCTACGCAGACGTGAATGAGCTAAAGAACTTCTGTGATGCTTTGAAGACAATCTAAGAGTCACAGTCATCAGGAACATCTCCAGTACTGAGTGCTGACGGTACCACACTGCTCACGGAAAAAGAAAATATAATACAAAGATGGGAAGAGCACTTCAACAACATATTCAATCAATAATCATCTATTAGTGAGGAGGCAATGAATCAACTGATCCATGTGGAAATCAACGTGTTACTTGCTGATTCTCCAACTCTGACTGAAACAGAGAAGGCAATAGACCTGTTGTCAAATGGCAAAGCACCTGGAGCGGACGCTATACCAATAAAAGTCTAAAAAGCCGGAGGCTCGCACATAGGTCAGAAACTGACTGAACTCTTCCGGTCAATGTGGACTCAAGTAACTATACCCCAGGAGTACAAGGATGGTCCACTTGTACAAGCAAAAAGGCAACAGACAATCCTGGGACAACCATCGGGGCATCTCTTTGCTGTCAATAGCGGGCAAATTCCTGACCAGACTTCTGCTGAATCGCCTTGAGCATCACATCGATCAAGGGGTCCTGCATGAGAGTCAGTGTGGCTTCAGGAAAGGACGAGGGACCATAAATGTGGTGTTTGCAACTCGTCAACCCCAGGAGAAATGCCAGGAACAGAACTCCAACCTGTACACGATTTTCGTCGACCTAACAAAAGCCTTTTACACAGTTAGTCGTGGGGTCTTCGGGAAGATCAAGGCAAACTTTGGTTCCCCAGAGACATTTCATCGTAATGGTTGGCTAGTTTCATGATGGCATGCTTGACGTGTCGTAGACGACGATGAATCATCAAAACCATTCCCATTCAGTATGATGTTATCTGCCATGCTCACATGACTATGACACTGGGATCAACGTCAGATTCCGGACTAATGGCAAGCTCTTCAATCTTAATAGACTACGTGAGAAGACGAAGTTACAGAAAGTGACTGTTCGTGATCTATTTGCTGATGACTGTTCCCTGAATGCTAAATCCGAGTCTGAAATCAAACACAGTATGGATCATTTCTCTTCAACTTGTGACAATTTTGGTCTCACAATCAGTATGAAGCAGATAGGGTTGGACAAGTTCACCTAGCTTGGCAATACGCTGTCATGTGCAGTTCACATCAATGACGAAACCAACGCCATAATTGCCAAAGCACGAGACTACGCGCAAATGTGTGGGGGTGCAGATGTATCATTCTGTAAACAAACTGAAGGTCTACAAAGCCATTGTGTTGCTGACCCTGATGTGTGCATGCGAAACCTGGACAGTGTACAGACTCCATGCCAAGAAGATGACACAGTTTCACATGGCTGCATAAGGAAACTGACGAGGATAAGTTGGCAGAACAAGGTCCCAGACACTGACTTTCTCACACGGGCAGGTATTCCAAGCATCCACACTCTACTGTTGAAATTGCAGCTGGGATGGGCAATTTATGTCACTTGGATGTCAGACGAGCGACTACCAAAGAAGATCTTCTACGTCGAGCTGAAGTAGCAAAAGCGATCTCAGGAAGGTCAAAACAAACACTTCAAAAACTCCCTCAAGTCATCCTTGAAACACTTCAACATTGACCATGAATCTTGGGAAGATCTCGCACAGGATCGTTGCACCTGACGCAATCTCATCCATACCCGAGCTGCAGACGTCGAATTGAGGAGAACTGCAGTCTTGATTATCTTTGATGTCTAAGGACGAATAACAACGCATACTGACAACTTGATATATTGGCATGGGGTAACCCACCAAAAGCACCGAACTGCAATTGGCAGGCTAGACTTTGTTGTTAGGGACTGCAATTGGCAGGCTAGACTTTGTTGTTAGGGACAAATTCACCGTGTGTTTTTAATTGCAGAATCAAATCAAATAGCTTTCCTTTCGTGTACGCTTTGAGTATGTCCGTTCCAGATTGGACTCGATTGGTAGCATTTCAAGAGACTGAACAGAATGTTAGGTTGAATTGAAATGATTGGCATGTTTAGTATCGATTTTATTTCGGATGTGGCTCTTGTGGTTATTTATTCGCTTTCTGAAGTCCACAGTTTTACATATTTGACAGCAGAGATTTTGAAAGTCAAAAGACCAATTATACTTTTACTCTAACACCCCAATTTTGGTTGATGTAAAGTTTACTCCAGACGTTCAACTCGGGAAAGATTTTGACTCAGGGATATGTTTGCAGGGAGGCATCGATTGTCTCCACATTTGTATATGCCTGACTCCTTGGTTTGATTTGAAGTGATCTTAGGCAGTTCCATGTAATCTTTAAGATTATTAGGTCTATGGTACGCAATTATTGGAATTTCTTCAAATATACTCTTCAGGTGCTTGAAAGATTCTTTATGGTGGTGCCAGTGTGCCCAGAATATATGTTGTAAATTTGGTACATGGAGGTGCTATGTAACCACGAGGGTGATGCGTCAGTTGGTAGTTTTAGCTTTGTTCTTCAAAGAGTGTTTTATCGAGGGACCTCGTTTTAGCGACAACTCTATCAATATTTCTCCTCTTGTAGTTCCTCTCATGAAATACGCCTTAAGTTCAACAAACCTATTTGCATAAGTCCTTTGGTTTGAACAATTGCGACTAATAAGAAGGAAAGTATGGCGATTTGTTAGTATATGCTTACCGTGTAAGATGGAATAGCAAATACTGATGAGAGTTAAATGGTTTGCAGAACATGTCAGTTTCTTTGTTTCCGTCACGAAGTGTAACCTGGGTATCAAATAAAACATTCGAACTGTTGGATGACTCTAATTGAAATTTAATTGTAGAGTGAAGTTATTTCCAAATGCAAAACATTTTTTGAATTTATATTCTGTTATTGGCCATTTCAATTCAATGTCATCAATAAACCAGCACCAGCTGCGGGAGGTATGGGGTGCCAGATTAAGGAGTTTTTTCCTAGCCTTCCCATGACACTGTTGGCATATGCCGGTGCCATTTTAGTGCCCGTTGCTTTTCCATTTTTATGAGTTAATGTTTTTCGTTTTCGTTGAACACAAAGTTGTTAAACTTCAAAACATTACTCAAAAGCATGACAAGGTAGTCATTTGGACGGGAAGGGTCGATGTGACTATCGCAATCTTGGATACTTTCCTCGGTGGGATGTTGTTGTAAAGAGAGCAAACATTCATAATAACGAGGAGAGTATTTTCATGACGGTTGGTCTTGTGTGTTTTATTCAAGTAATCAATAGTATCCTAAATGTAAGAAGGTGGTATTGCAACGAAGGGTAAATGTCAGTAAATTCTGAAATTTTCTGCATCGAATGATTAGGGCCGTATATATTGGGTTGTCTAGGATAAAACCATCCTGGCTTAGGGTCAAGTGGAAGAAGGTAGTTAAATGTACTATTATCCATGAGTCCTGCATTGTGCATGTCTCTATGTGCCTAACTTCAATATCGGTATCTTTTCAGGTATGAGTCTTTATCAAGTTATCTGTAAACTATACCGTCATATAATTGACGTATAACCGTATGTGAGTCAAAACCTAACACGTGCCGATACCGATGGACCACCACCAATACTATCACTGTCAAAGGTATGATGCATAGCACGATTTACTGGTGCACTGGAAGCTTTACGAACAGTGTCCATCAACTAACCGACTGCTACTATATATCATATACAAATTCAAATTGTCATACATTCAATATATTTCATCTATTTATCATGAAATGTTCATTATACACTAATGTACATGAGGTTAGTATCAACATACTATATTCTGATTTTTATATGTGTTATGCTTACGAATAGGCATGATTATCTAACACAGGACTCCTTCTCTAATGGTTTTATTACAATATCCTCCCTTTCTCAAAATTTCTTCAACGACTATCATTCTTGACGAGACAAATTGTACTGCTTAGTGTGGCTTTGTCTGTGTGAATCAATATCACTTTCCATTGCCGACAAAAATGCCTCCATGGCACAAATGTTACTAGCGGGTGGACTATGTTGACTTTTTTTGGCAAAACCTCTGATGTTCAATTGATTTATTTATAAAATCGTAGGGCTTGCATGACCTGGCTGTTTTGAGAAGGTCAATGTATAAATTGGAACTTTATTATACCATCTAATTTACCTGCAGGTGACTGTAATATAAGGTGACATTTGTGGCACATGTTCATATATTACAGTTTGCGTATAGATGAATCACATTCGGCGGTATTCGATTCACCAGTTGGATCACTAAATTCCACTTTAAGTCTAATTCTGCGAGCACAATTTCCCAAATATTTAATTAACTCGAGCACGTTGTATGTTTTGGGACCACGGCAGGAACTATGGCTCTTTGACAGAAGACGTAGTCAGAATCAGACAAATCTACCGACGACAGGTTTACTACAGTAATAGTAATGAGACCTGTTAAGGATGATCTCCACCGATCTTTTTTTATTTTTTTGTTGTTGTTGTTTCCTCTTCTTATTGTTCTCGATGCCTTTGAAATGTTAGGAACATCATTCCCTCTTTCCACTTGATATATAAAGAACGTTTTTATTATATTTCTCTATAAGTTGTCTATTGAAGACGTTCACATAAGTTTTCAGTTTGTCTGTGTATTCATTGAAAGTGTAAGGGTGACAATTTGTATGAAGAAGTTCAAGTTGGGCTTTAATGCCTCTTCCATAGTGATAACTCGATGGAAGGATTTAGATTTGAACAGTTGAAGACGTTACAAGGATGTAATATGCAGAATCAAATTCCGCCTGTTGTAGAAGGATTTATGCATTTCTCAGACTAAACGGGACGAAACATTGATTTTGAAACACAAAAGCACGATCTTAGTACTTGCGTAGTACGTATAGTTCTTCAAGTGATGTTCCGCTTAAGTTTCCTTTTCCTAATAGATCTATGTGTGGAGAAGAGGGATTTTTGTTCTATATTGAAGAAAGAGATGAGAATATCAGAGGAAGAATGTAACAAATAAAGAATAAATAAAACGCGTAGAAAAACTATAGTGAAAAGCGACAGAGAAAAAATGAACAAAGTGGGACACTACAGAAAGAAACAATAAACAGATACATAAAGCAAAGGAGGTCGCATTATCTTATAAAGTAAAATCATTCCCTAGACAATACAGGATATGTCACAAGAGTATTGTAAGAGGAAATTACATCAAACACAACCAAGGAACATAATCTTTGAATAGCACCAGATATCCACCTAGTTCATATAAAAACGGTAACGTAATGCAACTCAAAATCACAGAAATAATACATAATGACATTGCAATTGGCAACGGTGCAAGTATTAATTCCAGCCCAATGTTTCGAAACCAGAACGCTCTTCGTTAGAAAAGAAAATGAGAAAACAAACACTTTTGTGCAAAAGTTATGAGAGGGAAAAGTATTTACATATAGTTACAAAGTAAAGTACCCTATAATAATAGTTGTAACGAAGAGAGTGAAAGACAACAAAAGAAAAATTCAACATCATTTCTTTGCGAGATAGGTTAATAAAGAACAAAAAAGTTATTGCATGAAATAGAGATGATCGAAAGGTAAAACAGTTAAAAGGATATGCTTTTAGCAAGGAAAAGAGCCTTAGATCTGGTTTCACACTGGAAAGCAAAAGACTGACGCGGAGAATGAAAGGCAGCGGCACAATTGACTTATTTATAAAATCGTATGACCTGGCTGTTTCGAGGAGGTTAATGATTAAATTGGAACTTTATGGTACCTTCTATTTATCTGCAGGTGTCTGTAATAGGAGGTGGCATTTGTAGCACATGTTCATACATTACAGTTATAGATGAATCACATTCGGCGGAATAATTTGTGATGTTAAGAGTTCTAAAAAACATTCTCTCGAGAATTTAATATAAAATTATGCCTCTGACTCGATTTTACCTCTTGAAAAGTCTAGCAAACTTAGGGATCTTGTAGTAAAAAATAGGAAAATCAAATTTGTTTTACATACAAGGGCACATGGAAACACATATAAAAGAGGGAACTAATAAATTTCGACGAAAAACCATTACACTTTATTAACTAATCTATATTCTAAACAAATACTGAATATATAATAAGTAGCATTAATGATATACCTGGAGTGGAAACATATGTGAACGTAATAATTGTCATTCAAAATTTTAGCCTTTGTCTCAAATTGCATTACCATTGTGGTCGTAAATTACCTTAGAACACGATTTGTAATGAACAGAAAATCAGACATACCAATTTGAAACAACATAAATTGTTGAATTTACTCTGATTTGCTTTGTAATCACGTGCTAGATTGTTCTTTCTGGTGCAAATCTTTCCTTTATTTATATTTATGTCGATTACAATTTTTCCGAGGAAGTGAGGTCTACATTTAAAGCATTGAAAAATTACTTTAATTGAAATACCTTAATATATACGGCTCTTTTAGTTATAGATGTAAAATCAAGGCATCTGCGTCATATTATATCTGCAACTGTGATTAATATGAGCATCATGTAACAGCCAGTGTACATGTGCACATAAATTATTTCCATGCCGGTTTCGTTTGAACGTTTCCTAAGTTTAGTTATGCAAAACACATTCAGGAGAATAAAAAGACATACATTTAGTCGCTGTGTGCGCTTTAGTACTATAAGTTTTGAAAACAAGGATAAAAGGTCCCCAATAGCAAACTGTTTATTTTATATCACGCTTCCCACACATTGCATTCCTTTCCTACTTTTTTTTATCCACGGTGTCTAAAGTGACCGTCAAATTGGAAAAACACAAAGGTGTTCCGATAAAAATAATGACAATCGACATATCAACCACTACATGCCACTTGCAGTATCACGTGTCTTTTATGACATACAGTCGTATTTGCTGATAGACAGTCATATATCTTTAAAAGGAATAAAAGCATTTTCCATCATGTAGATTCAGCGTCTGTATACCTTTTTGTTATTACATTACCTCTTTGTTTCCAATATTTGTAGAACACTATTGACAACCTTCACCACCTAAATAGCACTGAAGGGAAATCTTAGTGTGTTTGAAAAGACGCTATTGTTTGCGTTTACAAGTCCATAGTCGATGAATTATGTCATTTTCGGTACTTGAGATGGATTATATTTGCTACTAAAACATACCTGTGAATATATCTTTGTGGCAAAGATCTGAGCTCCATACATTTTTGTTGCTAAAGATGCAAATAAATTACTTCAAACACAATTGGTGTTTCAAATTCTCGGGCGTGACATGCTATACATTGTAATGCATGGTATTGATTTTACAATCCAGTTTCATATAGAATGTCAGCTTATAACTTGGAAATAAAGCTACTTTTGTTCCCTTGCAATTTCGACATAATTTATAAATCTGGGACTAAATACTCAGCTCGGATTTGGCATGTTGACACATATTAAATGATTTAACATATCAACCCACAGATAATGCAGACTTATGGCATGCAACCGGTTTCATACCCTCTATTAAGTTAATGCTAGGTAGAGTTTGATGCAGTCTTTAAGAAAATCATTACTACTGTTTCGATGATTGGCCATGAATATTTGCTGAACAGTAAAGAATGTTATTTGCACTCAGTATAAAGTAGCATTCGAACATAAACAGGAAATACAGTGTTTATTGAATTCAGCCTCTTTGCTTTTGCGCAGGATGACAAAGCAAGTAGGTGTCCTTCGGTGAATTCTAGAAAGGTCACTTGCACAAAAATTCCTGTAATTTCTTCAAATGCAACTATTTCCAGAAAATGCAACATAGCCAAGTAAGGCCTAACATAATTAGTCTTGTTTCATCTGAATTTATAACTAGTACACTGGATATCATAAAAAATGTAGAAACAAGAAGAAAATATATAAGGAATTTAATTAGTGTAATTGGTGTAGTGAAGCATTACAATAGGATATTCTACCACTTGTCTGTACAATATTTGTTGAAAATCATCATACAGGGGATATTTTTGTTCTAAATTGCCATGATTGTTGTATTGTGAGGGAATATACTTTCCATTGTTTACACTGTTAGTTTTTATATATTGTTTGTGTTTGACCTAATATCACTATATCAAACACCAAATATCGTATTTGCCAGATAAAGGTTCACATAATTTAATTAATGGAAGTAAAAGTTTGGGATATTCTATTTAAATCTTATACAATTAAATTCCTAATACCACTTTCAGTTATGATTTCATATTCTTAAAAACTCTTTCAGTTATGATTTCATATTCTTAAAACTTCTTTCAGTTATGATTTCATATTCTTAAAACCTCTTTCAGTTATGATTTCATATTCTTAATACCTCTTTGAGTTAGGATTTTATTTTTTAATGCATATTTCAGTTATGATTTCATATTCTTAATACCTCTTTCAGTTAATATTTTTCTATTATTAATACATGTTTCAGTTATGATTTTATATTCTTAATACATCTTTCAGTTAGGATTTCATATTCTTAATACCTTTTTCAGTTAGTATTTATTGCCGTAATATGATGAATTGCATATTAATACCATAATTTTATATATTTGTCTATTCTTTTTAACACAGTACAGAAGTGAAACAGAACTTACATTTTTACAGACATAAAATTAAATTTCAGAGTTTTCGTACCATTTAACTAAATTCTATTCATGGGCTATTTGTTGTCCTTGCTTTAGTACACATGTACTTAATAGGCATGTACCTAATCACAGTCCTATAACCACATGTTGCGTATGTGAAATTATTTACAGTTTGATGGATTACGTAGTGCCAATGGATTCCAGCCTCTAATTTTGTTCATAACTATTATGAGCTTTGAAATTTTCTCTTCTTCCTTGTCTACTTAAATTATTAACAATATTGACAGGTTGACTGATAAATTGAACTTATTTTGCAATCTTTAAATCCTGACTATGGCTTTTTCGGCGAATGGTGTTGTACAAAGTGCATACAATATTTTCAAATAATAACGTTTATTGCTCTTTTCTAATTTCTCTGGGACATTTCAGCTTCATCAGTAGTAGAATTTAATGGCCGTTGTTCGAGTTTTAGATAATAATCAGATTATGTGAGCAAAGACATCTTCTGTTCCTTTCTGCCAAGTAGTTTCCAAAGAGAGTGTGAAATATGGTTCCTTGTGCATTATGTTCGTTAACAACCAGTTATTTCGAAACGTGGATGGAAAGGCCGATATGGTAATCAGTTTCCGTCATCAACATGTCTGACGCAAATAATGGAGATACTTAGATAAGTCTCATATTGATTTCATTTTTTTTTTTGCAGTCAACTAATCATTGATGACCGCACTAGTAAGTCTTTATTGATCGCCCAAAGCATGAACTTCAGAAAGAAAAAAAATGAGAAGAAATAGAGAAGAAGAAAAAAAAATCTGACTGTATTATACCAGGTGCAGTTTGCAATGATATTGTACCCTGGTACAGTATGGTCTTCTATCGTGAAAAACCATCTCTTCCTACATAACTGCTACCAAAAAACAGTATCTTCAAGTGTTGGGGGTAATGCTAAGAATGACGCGGAAATGTTGCATGGGTCAAGAAATCAAGCAGAACTAGTTGCCCTTTTGAAACTCTAAGGATTTCAAGGATCAGTGATAACAGATCACAGTGCTGAAAACGTAAGAAGCTAAGAAGACACCTGAGATTTAAAAGAATTACAACTTAGGTTAACTTAGATTTTAGTGTGAATCTATTTGAAAGCACTTGAAAAGAAAGTAAACAAGAAAAACAGCCTTTGTATTAATTATTTTAAACACATGTGGCTATATTAATCAACCAATTACTGTTTAACAGTTGTATCTTTGTTAAGACTTTGTCATGTGTTTTATGAAATATTATCTCATGTGTCTTATGAAATATTATTTCAGGTTGTTGTTTATTTTTATGTCTTATAACAAATATTACAAATAAATCTTTTATTACTAGAGTTCCCTTATATTTATTTTAACAGATATAATATAATGGTAAAGACTGGGTGAAAACGAAGTGTACAATTTGAGTAAAATGAATGTTCTCCGCGGAAATAACGTTATATTTTATGAGGTAGCTACTTTTGGATGATATTTTATGGTTTATTCCGTCGCTGAAATAATTAACTGTACAGACACAAGTACAAAAGACGTAAGAGAATGCCTGATATAATAATGAACTATACAATATCAAATGTGACCGTAAAACAAGTAATTTTGAATTAGGAATACATGTATATGTGCATAATAGCAGCTTAAAATGTCTGAAGTGAGGGATAGGTGAGAGAAATTTTGAGCCAAGGAGCCAAAAGTCAATTAAACTTTTAACTGACTTTTGGCTACAAGGCACAATATCAATATTTTTGTTTTGATCTGCCCCCACCCCTCTCTCTCTCTCGTTTTCTTCCTTCCTAGTAGTATGGTACTACAAACATAAGCAATTACAAGAATATCAATTATATGAATATTTGTACTTATGATATTTTTATTTTAATTAGAAAATATTATCGCAAGTTCGATACCCGCCCTGGCCAGACTGAGCCAGAGGCTTCGGCGCGTCCTTGCTAAATGAACGTAGCTCCTATTTCAATGGCATGATATAGCCAATAATGTGCTTAAAGTAACGTTAAAGACCAACCAACGTTCTTACAGTTATTAGCTGATCACCTTTTCTTTGTAAAATGAAGCTGATTTAATTACAACCATGCAATTCGATAATGAGAAATAATCACATTTATGTAAGATGAAATATACATTTTCTTTTAATATAATAACCATTTCTGAATTTAGTTTTAGATTTTAGGTTTAGATAGAGAAACTCACCGAGATATAACCATTCGTTTATAATTTCATGAAAATTAATTTATTTTGATTTTAACATTATTTTCAATAAAAGCAGCGGATCACTTTATTGTTAAATTTGGTCTAACAACTCAATATAACTCCCTATCGCAATTGAAAGAAATTATGAGGTATTACTCTTTGTCAACTACGGTAGCTCAGTATGTAGAGTGTCGGACTTATAATCCAAGGATTGTGGGTCCGATACCTCAGTCGGACAACCCTGGTCGGATGCCTCGGCGTGTCCTTGGGAAAGGTACTTAGCTTCCATATGGTACGTATTGTATAATATAGCCAAAAGGTGCTGAAAGTGTAAAAAAACCAACCTAATATCAACGCAACAACTGCGACGTTTTAATACTAGTCAGTAATCATTTTTGACGACATGATTACGATGTGTTTCTTAAAAAGGTGCTTTTATTCAAATCAATTGATACCTAACACTTTCCTAATGAACAGCTAGAAACCACAAATTACGAAACAAGTTAATTGCAAGACTTTTCACCGATCGATGTGTAACTGCACTTTACTGCAGAGTTTCATCGTATTCCAGAGGCATATTGCGCACGCGGTAAACATTCACTTCTGCACAGTAAAATTTCTGTTGCTTTTAACACTTCTTTAATTATTGAAACTTGAAACACTCAGAGTATTAATCGATCTTTGGTGAACTGAGAGGAACATCTTTTTTTTATCTCTGGCGTTATCATATGAGTCTCACTGCAGTTAATGCAGTTTTTGAAGAGTAACTTTTAAAATGATATGATGAGAAGTTCGTTTTTGAGGAAAAAATCCCTTTCAAGTGCCCACTATGAAAATATGGCCCAGGGAGATCTCTCCGTTTATATATAGGAGTACCTGTGCGGCGACAGCGATACAATGAAAATTGTTTTAGGTTCAATCATACTATTACGTATAATTTACCCATACGTAGATTTCTTAAAATAAAATGTATGTTTCAAATTTCTGTAACTATTTTCAGGCAATCAGCGACCTATGTAGTGCATATCCTAAGCTAAATTAATTGTGACGCACATTGCAACAAGATTGTAACAATTGGAGGTATTGTGAAATTGCGAAATAGGTTTCTGGTCGATATAAAATATCTGTCTTCTTTTATTTGGGGGGAGGGGGGGCAAGAAAATACTCCACGTCATTGAATGTGCTTGCATAAAATTGGTCGCATTGAGCTTCTGCTCCTTAAATGGCCATGTTTGTCAAATATTAAATATGATAAGTGTGAGGTTTCAATGATTGCTATAGAAAAGAGAGGCAAATCTTAGAACCCACTTCTTCTTCAAATACTTAAGTTTTCACCACCTCTGAGAAACCAAACGGTCCCTTTTGGCGTTAATAAAATCTCAGACTCTAAAATTTTGTCAATTATCAAAAGAAAAAGTCTTTTCGACCAATTGCGTCATTGTACCTGAGGCGGAGAGATTCCCCCCTACCCCGCCAGTAAAACAGGCAAACAATTAAGAAGATGGAAGAAAATAAGAGAAAATCAGAAAATAAAAATAATCATAAATTAATTCCTAACTTGGAGAAGCAAGATACCGAACTTAACAGGCAGAGATCTCCTAAATTCTTGTTAGTGGTCCTGTTTACTTTTTTCAGGGTACATATAGGAAAATACCAAAAAAAATGCAATAGTTTTAGACAAAATTTGGTGCCAAAACTGTTTCTTCCTCAATCTAATTCTCTTTTGAAAGTCGGGAACTGTTAATCAAACAATAATGTCTCTGAATTTATGAAAGGTATATTTTTGGGGACAAGGGTTATTTTCCACAAAAGGACACGAAATGCTTTACACGACAGTACATAAAGCTCTCTTAGGAAGGCTCGACGACAGAAATTCCAGGCCCTTGGGCGGAGCAGTCATGGGCCCCAAAACTAGTTTATTTTTTTTACCTGTGTACAGTTTTGCATATAAAACTTGTAGTAATCTATCATAACTTAGACTCTTGCAAGGAACAAATTGTAATATTTACTGCAAAGATTATTTTGTTTTTTTATAACTGAGTTGAGGACGGGCCCCTAAAAATCGTTGGGCCCCTGGGCAATTGCCCGCCCCTCGCTCCTCTTGGCGAGCCTACTCTTATGATACCTGTTTTACAAGTCCAGTGTGACTAAAAATTGATCATGTAAGTAAAAGTGTCTTAAGCATACGCAACTGATAACTTATTCTTAAACATTAAAAACAAATGCACACTAGCTTGTCGATAAAAAAGGATTGGCATATTTTAACATTGTCCTGTTACAAATGTTGTACTTGTTCTTAGGACACAGACAACTAATTAAATTCCCTTAGACCGTTATGTTAATGTTTTGCAAAATTACCATACTTTCTTGGTAAGACCGACAAAACATGCTTACCTCGTATACATGATATATCCAAAACTTTTAAATCGATGAAAATGATATGCTGCGCTGTTTGTTTCTGAGAAAAATTCCCAGTAGGTGCCCACAATCAAAAGCTGGCACGCTGAGATCTCCCCGTTTACATCTCCTGATGCCTAAAATCAGATGCTGACATGCTGAGATCTCCCCGTTTACATCTCGGGATACCTGTGTGGCGACAACTATAAAATGAAAATGATCTTAGATTCTATCGTACCATTGCGTACAATTTACCCATACGCAGACTTCTTCCGAAAAAAATTATGTTTGAAATTTCTGTAATTATTTTCGCCCAGTTATCAACCTTCATTCTCTTAAATAGGGTATTTAATATTCCACACTCATAGACTGGTTCCGTAGCTCATACAATAATTTGTTCTGTGTGACTATATAATAAAATGTACACATCCTATGGCTCGCTTACGCACTTTACGATAATACTATAATATGAACAAAGTTGTATTCAAATTATCGTTCCCCTGCCTGTCACATCAACGAAGTCCAATCAACGCCAGAGTTCTCTGACTCCCAATCTGGACATCACAATCAATCCATCAGCTACATTAATCAAGTAAACTGATCAGCACCAATCTGGACATCACAATCAACCCATCAGCTACATTAATCAAGTAAACTGGTCAGCAAGATCGGCGCCATCAGACAGCCGGTGGCGTTGCGAGAAATTCTGCCCTTTCCCCCAACTTAATTTTGGAGCCCCCTCCCAAAAAGTTGTTTGATGGGCATTCGCCCCCCTTCCCTCCCCCCCCCCCCCACGGATTGTTGCTTGAACAGTTGCTACGTCACTGTATACACCCCACATATTTCGCGAACATTGTTAACTGAAAATTCAACTGAACTGCGTAGTATGGTGTTCATGAATGATGTGTAGATTGCGCTGCATTTATTTAAATATATAGATGCAGCGCAATCTACACAGAACATGAACTATTCTGTTGATAGAATTACACAGAATATGAACTATTCTGTTGATAGAATCACACAGAATATGAACTATTCTGTTGATAGAATTACACAGAACATGAACTATTATGTTGATAGAATTACACAGAATATGAACTATTCTGTCGATAGAATTACACAGAATATGAACTATTCTGTCGATAGAATTACACAGAATATGAACTATTCTGTCGATAGAATTACACAGAACATGAACTATTCTGTTGATAGAATTACACAGAATATGAACTATTCTGTCGATAGAATTACACAGAATATGAACTATTCTGTTGATAGAATTACACAGAATATGAACTATTCTGTCGATAGAATTACACAGAATATGAACTATTCTGTTGATAGAATCACACAGAATATGAACTATTCTGTCGATAGAATTACACAGAATATGAACTATTCTGTCGATAGAATTACACAGAATATGAACTATTCTGTCGATAGAATTACACAGAATATGAACTATTCTGTCGATAGAATTACACAGAATATGAACTATTCTGTCGATAGAATTACACAGAACATGAACTATTCTGTCGATAGAATTACACAGAATATGAACTATTCTGTCGATAGAATTACACAGAATATGAACTATTCTGTTGATAGAATCACACAGAATATGAACTATTCTGTTCATAAAATTACCTAAGACTGAAATAACTGCACCATTACTATATGCAACGTTTTTACGTTAGAGGTATCACAACACTAATTTGGCTAATCAGCTGTTATTGCAGCCTATTGTAGTCACTAATAAAATCAAGACTATTTTTTTCTCTGAATTTTCCTGGGGATTTGCTAATCAGGGAAGAATGTTACTTCCATTAAATAGAAAGAAGCAGAAAATAAAATGAGTTCAGCCTCTTGGTTTTTGTGTATGATGACAAAGGTCGCAGCTGTGATTCGGCCGGTTCAAGAAAGGTCACTTGCACTAAAATGTCCAGTTATTTCATTCAAATACAACTGTTTCTGGAAAATGCAATATAAGCTATGCTAATTTTGTATACGCTGTGTTCAGGTTAGTGCCTTAGAAAGGTAAGATGGTCTTGGTGCATCTGAACTCATAACTAATGCACTGGATTTCATCACAAATGTAGGAAAATGACGGAAATATCTAAGGAACTTAATTAGTGTACTAATACCATGAAAGATAGTACAGATAAAATATGATTGACAATCATAAAGTAAATGCGAACAACTCAAGAGAGGAATTCGCAAACCCAGATTCAATATATACATCGCCAGTCTCGTGAGATACCTGAATTAAGCGACAATATATCTACGTTAACCTTACTTAGTGACTGAGAAAAGAAAAACAAGTAACATTTTTACCTCACACGTCTGATGTGAAGATCCTCAGCCATCTCGAACTCCCGTGTCAATCAATAGTTCACTTTGTGCATTAAATTTAAACTGTAAGGTTTATATATGCATGAATTAAGGAAACCAGTCCAATGTACAGAAGAATCGAACGTGATAATGCACTGAGAACCACTCAGTACGCGGGAAAGTATGGTCAAATGAGGTGATACTGCATTAGTATTATAGTAATATGTACAATAAAAAAGGTTTAGCCGATTTGTTCAATAACAATAAAAAACCCCAATAAATTCGATTTATTACGATTTTGTTTGTTTCTACGTGGACATTATATATTTCATTTCAAAAATGCTATCGTATACATCAGTGGTTCCCAAACTTTTCTGCTGCGACCCTAAATTGGCCACCAACAGGACCTCCCGACCATCAGGCTTATGATATGATTTTAAAATTTTCTTCTTCTGACCCTTCGCAACCCTACTAAGGACCCCCTGAAACCCTGATTTGGGTCGCGACCTGAGATTGGGAACCGCTGGTATACATGGGGATGAACAAATACTAGTTATTCAAGATCAGGTAAAATCATACAGTGACATACATCTTTATTTTTCCCTTTTTAAAATCTTTTTGAACGTCATAAGTATCTGTGAGAGATCCTCGCTCAATAACGTCAGAAATGCATCGCAGTAATTTCATTTACCTTCGGAGATTGGACTCTACTACATGACCATAGTGTGCATGATTACAGTTTAAGAACTTTTATCTCTTTTTGAGTAGCGGACTATGCACAGAAGACTAATGAAATAGTGCACAAAATGCCAGTTGAAAAAAAATTAGTAAAACCATCTGAGAGATTTAAACAAGATTCCAAATTTTCGTCTACAACTCTCGTACATATTAGATGCAGCATATGTACAATATAACTATATAAGCACTTTCCAAGACCCTAGTGTTAAAACTTCAAGAAATATATCGGTATATAACGAATTTGATGGCAATGTCAGTACCTGTAGACTATTAGATTGTCTATTCCAGTGCTGATTGAATAGTAAGCCTTCATTTCTCTGTGCTTGTAAATGGGTGTCTTTAGGCGATCAATCTTCCAGGAGAATTGGATTTCCATGTCAATTCAGGACTCTCAACAGAAACTGTCATACAAATTTACTTGAGACGTTATACATAGGACTTTATTTCATTCATCTACTAAATTGTATCTTCTGGCAATGGGGGTGGGGTAGTGGTTCATTAACATTGATGATGTTATTATTACGTTTACCAAAAAGACAAAACGTCTAACACAAAGATTTATTCTCAGCAATCAAACAAGTTCATCGATTTTTTTTTAAAATTCTTTTCTTGTTCATTTTAATTAGACATTACGGCCAGCAACAATTTTCTAAAATCATAATCTCTTGCCATGTGGTTGGTATCAAACCGTAACCATGAAAATTTAACAATGGCAAATATCAGTTTTGTAAATGTAGAAAAAATATTGTTGCTATACCATAATGAAAACAGAAAAATGTTGCGAAAATACAGGATATAGGTAATAGAGCTACAAGATGATATGTCAAATAGACATGACGAGTATGCTTCATATAGGTAATAGAGCTACAAGATGATATGTCAAATAGATATGACGAGTATGCCTCCTTATAGGTAGGAGAGCTACAAGAGAATAGTCAAATAGAATGACAGTATGCCTCCTTATAGGTAGGAGAGCTTCAAGAGAATAGTCAAATAGACATGACGAGTATGCTTCCATATAGGTAGGAGAGCTACAAGAGAATAGTCAAATAGAATGACAGGATGCCTCCTTATAGGTAGGAGAGCTACAAGAGAATAGTCAAATAGAATGACAGTATGCCTCCTTATAGGTAGGAGAGCTACAAGAGAATAGTCAAATAGACATGACGAGTATGCCTCCATATAGGTAGGAGAGCTACAAGAGAATAGTCAAATAGACATGACGAGTATGCCTCCATATAGGTAGGAGAGCTACAAGAGAATAGTCAAATAGACATGACGAGTATGCCTCCATATAGGTAGGAGAGCTACAAGAGAATAGTCAAATAGAATGACAGGATGCCTCCTTATAGGTAGGAGAGCTACAAGAGAATAGTCAAATAGAATGACAGTATGCCTCCTTATAGGTAGGAGAGCTACAAGAGAATAGTCAAATAGACATGACAGTATGCCTCCTTATAGGTAGGAGAGCTACAAGAGAATAGTCAAATAGAATGACAGTATGCCTCCTTATAGGTAGGAGAGCTACAAGAGAATAGTCAAATAGACATGACGAGTATGCTTCCATATAGGTAGGAGAGCTACAAGAGAATAGTCAAATAGAATGACAGGATGCCTCCTTATAGGTAGGAGAGCTACAAGAGAATAGTCAAATAGAATGACAGTATGCCTCCTTATAGGTAGGAGAGCTACAAGAGAATAGTCAAATAGACATGACGAGTATGCCTCCATATAGGTAGGAGAGCTACAAGAGAATAGTCAAATAGACATGACGAGTATGCCTCCATATAGGTAGGAGAGCTACAAGAGAATAGTCAAATAGACATGACAGTATGCCTCCTTATAGGTAGGAGAGCTACAAGAGAATAGTCAAATAGAATGACAGTATGCCTCCTTATAGGTAGGAGAGCTACAAGAGAATAGTCAAATAGACATGACGAGTATGCCTCCATATAGGTAATAGAGCTACAATATGATATGTCAAATAGACATGACGAGTATGCCTCCCTATAGGTGGGAGAGCTACAAGATCATAATCAAATCGACTGACATTCTTCAGCTGCCAAAAAATTAAAAACATCCCATTTTCTTTTTAGATTCTCGATCTCGTTCTATTTAGTCTCTACTTTTGGTCTAAGGACCAAAACTTACATGCTTGCTCAGAATCTAAAAACTGCTTGGACACAAATATACCTTTGCGAAATACTGACTAGCAAAATACTGTATGTACCTTTTGAAAATAAAATTTCTAACATATTATTTTAACACCAGACTGATACAGTCATCAGATTATGAGGTCTCTAAGCTTTAATTTAGCGTGACACAGTATAACGCAGGGTTTACAGGGAATGTAGAAATTTTACGAGAGAGAGAGACAGAGAGAGAGAGATAGATCATATTTGACTGAAGTCGTAATAAACTCACGATTATATAACCCGCGATTTAAAAGGATATATACTGTGTCAAACTTAACCAATGGTATAGAATTCCATGAGATGGAAGGAAAATACCAAAATATATTAATTTAGAACAGCTGATAAATCACGTGATTATTAGACGAGTGAGAGCTTGACAACAGTATTGCATTTCTAGTTATGTACACTGTAGATCAAGATTTCCTTTACTTTTATAATGCTTAGATCAAGCTTTTCTTTACTTTTATGATGTTTGTGGTATCTATAATTGCTTCTATCTAATATCTACAAAAATATACTTCATTCCAGCACAGATGTTTTGAAGAACCGACCAAAATAACCTTTCAAATATTTCTGTTCCTTTCCTATTTTTCTTTTTTTTTTTTTTTTTTTTTGAATCCAAAGTGAGTTTTAGTTTAAAGTCTGTATTCTCTACTAAAAGCTCATAGACCAAACTATATATATAATTGTATACTTTAGTCTTTTGACCTTGCTACAATAACAAAGGAGTAAATCTGTCTCTGACATCTGGGTAAATTAGTCGACAGCAAACTCCAAATTGAAGGTAATATTCATAAACAAATTCATCAATATCTGGAATTTTTAAAATATTACGACATTTTGATCGATAGAACTGGGTCTGCATCTTCGCTCTAAGCAATACAGTCGTGAAATGTATATGTGTATATATATATATATATATATATATATATATATATATATATATATATATATATATATATATATATATATATGTCTAATTAACCACTATGCTTTTATTTCTTCTTTTATATACTGCTCTTTTTATCTGAGACAAGAAATCAGGCATATTTTCATATTCTTTGAAATCAAATAAATTTTCTTCTCCTCTCTTGTGCTCGAAAGAATCGAGTCAGAATGATTGTCGACATTTCCAAACAAGACCATAGTGGTAAGAGATGCCTCCTGAAAAGCCCATCCAAAACTCCATTTTTAACCTTCCTTTTTATTTTTGTTAAAACACCAATATTTGTTAAAACACCAATATCCTGCACGGCGAATTTTAAAAAAAATAATATTCCTATGTCACCATGACCCTACTATCAACCATTTGTTTTTAATCCTAGGCCAGACTACACACTCATTTTAGACGGAGATATGTTTGGGCCGCATCCCCAATCTTTTGTGTCTAAAACACCAATACCCTAATCATCGCACAATAACATAAATGTTTGTTTCAAAAATCCTAGACCACGCTAAACAATTTTTTAATAAAAAAGAAACAACTTATTGGCCACCAGTAGAAACTTTAAAAATTTCTGAAATTAAACAACCCTATTCTTAACTCAGATTTTTTCCAAAGTAGAAACATTTATTTTTGCATTAATTAAAGGATATTAGATGTATCTGAAGAACTGTTGTTTCTCAAGCCAAAGAGATGTTATCCCAGTCTCCCAATAATTTCATCGAGGTTGGAGAAAGTCATTACAAATGAATACAACTAGATTTCAAAAGAATAACTTTTGTTACTTCAGAAATTAAATAACTATTGTAATTGTTTTAACTAATGAAATTATGAAAGTATAAGGCATAAGTCTGACAGTAACCGCTGTTCGAGCAGATCCAGAACAGCGGAGCGCTGCCTGTCACTTTTCACTTTATATGTTTGTACTTTCATACAGATAAAGTATTTAAAATAACATTATTATTCAGTGCATATAGCCATGATAGAAAATGAAAACTTTAGATGAATATATAATGGATTTCAGATATAAAAACCAAAAACCAAAAACCTAAAAAAAAAAAAAAACAAGCAAACAAAATAGCAATGCACTTATGCTGATCCTGCAACTCAGTTTAACGCAAGAGTTCACAAAGACATTGCATAAATATTTAAAAAGATCAAAATATACTAATACACCGAAGGAAATTTTTAGTACAAACCACTGAACATTTTGGACAATTACATTTTTAAATTTGACAATGATTATTCAATGAATAGATGCGATAGCACAGTGTGATAACGTATTTTGGCTGTTACGGAATTTTGTATCATTTTCCTTGTAATAATGGTATAGTTTATTAGTTATGATCTCTGTACTTAGTCTAAATAGCTGTCGTCTTATGAGTATACATACGGTAGGCTCGCTGAAGATTTAGTACATCACGTGTTAGCGCGTGAAGTTGAACTTTTGACCTAGTTCTCGTACTTTTAAGAGTAAACATTGTATTGACCAGGAATTATAGTTTAAGGTCACATCCGAAGAATGAATCGTGTTTATTAGAAGGAAATTATTTCAAAATACCCAGTTGTTTATCGAAGACGAAGTATGGGTTTTTATTTCGATTCTGCGCATTAAGGCTATATATATATATATATATATATATATATATATATATATATATATATATATATATATATATATATATATATAGAAATTATAGCAAGTATTCTTCATTCTTCATAGTGAGGTCATAACGAATTTGGTTCTTTTTGTGTGTGGGATATTATTCTTTGGAGATCTATTGATATTAATACAGTGCATTTTGGATTAGTACTGTGTCTTCAACTTAATTATTATACAGCTCCGTGGAATTATCGGAAACGTTTCTAGAACATGTGAGACTCCATATTAGCAAGGATTATTTGGATATAACTTATTCTTATCAACATTAGCACAGTGAAGGTTACTTCATTCAGAACATACATTCGGAATATTTGGATTAACTTCCGGAACAGTGAACATTAAAACAATTCAGGACTTTCAAGGATATTCTATACTGTAAGTTATTTTTAATTCTTTCACTTTGATTGTTTGTTGAAATATTTTAATATTTTAGGAACTTAAAGATTTGTATTTTAAATCTTGAAAGCTTGTTTGAGTCTTTTCTTTTGTTACATTACCCCTAGTCGTAACATGGAAAAGTCAGTTAAACTGGGCAGAATGGATGGCAACGTAAGGATGTGTAATACCTTATCGGCATTTATCTGAACCAAGTAAGCTAGAGTTAGCTAGAGCTAGCAAAATCAATATATAGATTTCACGCTTACTTTCAAATACGAACACTGTTGTCTGAATGCTTAATTTCTTTACATCATGATCAAGCTTTGAATCGAACAAACAGCAACATAATGTGTAATAGCTTTCATATTTCTTCTAATAATGACTGAAGATACATTAATGGATAAATAAATAGCTTATAGATAGTGGCCCTGAGGAACACGAAACCGTACATCAGGGCTTTGGAAAACCTACACCAGTTAAAGTGGTTATTACCGACATAGAACAGTTGAATACTGGAGAAAGCTGCAGAACCTCTGTATTTTCACGTTGAGTGACCAGTGTCTCTTACTTTGATGGTTGTGGTAACTTCATCAGCTTCGTCTTTTTGAGTAATCTCCTTTTTACAAATATGGCTTACATTGGTGAAAATATAATGATTTTATCAAATTTTACAAATGAATATAATTTAAGCAGCATTTCCTGGTCTTAGTTATTCATAAACAGATTCTGCAATTCATTGTAAATATTCGTAGAATTTATTTATGCTGTCTGCTCTTCTGTACACTATTAGCTCATAAGCGTTGTCTTTTGAATTGATTGTAAATAAAGAGAAAATCCTGGTGTTATGCTGTTTACTATTTTGTATTGTCCATGATGTATTCAAGTTTTTTGATTTGTTTTGTGTTGCCCATGATGTATTTAAGATTTGTCTTGTGTTGTGTAGCCCATGGTGTTTTTACGTTTTGTCTTGTTTTGTATTGGTTTCATTATGCTTTCAAAGTCACAATAAAGAACAAACGAAACTTTTAGTTGGTGATGGCAGTTTTCAAATTTTAACGACAGAACCCTTTTTCTGTCATTATGTATATCGTGTTAGCTATTTGATTGCATAACCTGTTGTGTTCTTATAATTTTAATACATAATAAAAATAATTCAGACATTTCCAGTAGCAATATTTGATTTGTGTCTTTCGCTTACTTCAGATGACAACACAGTAATTATAATTGCCTCATTCAAATACAAATAGCATATTTACGTGACTTTCTCTCTTTCATTCTGTTATTCTAACTGACCTTTTAAATTTGTCTAGACATTAACAGATATATTAAATTCAATTTTAAATTGTTTTATATCTTGTACATTTAGGGACCTGTATTAAACCAATGTTTATATTTGTTAAGGTTATATTTTTGTGGCATATACAGATGATCTCTTCGTGAGTGTATAATACATTCTCTTGCATTACAAAATGTGTTTTCCCTATTATGTATATTAAGACAGGCCTTTTTATCTTTTAAAGAATATGGTAAATCTATGTATGAATCTCCGCTTATTGGCCAATATCTATCTATCTATCTATCTATCTATCTATCTATCTATCTATCTATCTATCTATCTATCTATCTATCTATCTATCTATCTATCTATATATATATATATATATATATATATATATATATATATATATATATATATATATATATATGTCGCGATATATAGTTTATTCCGAAATAAAACCAACGTGAATCGTGACTTATTTCTTGACTAATAAAACATATTTGAAACTTAATATTCAATTTCATTTTTGTTCATTATGTTTATAGAAATGTTTTGTGATACTTATCTATCTAACGAAACATGTTATATTCTCTCACTCTGAGTCTAATCAATAAATCTAGCTGGACTTTTACTAGACTCAGGTCTTCCATGAGTATGATCCAACTTCTCTCACAAATAAAAACATACTCTGGTTAATTTCATCAATCAAATGAGTCCTGGAGCATCCTGATGATAATTTTATTTTAGTTCATTAAAAATTCAGTTATTTCTCGTCGCGTGGTAAGACGATTTAGTGGAAGCTGCAATCTACTTCTTTCTGATTTTGGTATTTTGTATGAAGCAAATCTTTAACTATTTATTATAGTATTATTGTATTCAATTCAAAATTCAGTATGATATTTTTCACATTTAATTTGGTACAATTTTTCCAATTAAAAATCTAGTGCGAAATTTACTTTTCTTTATAATGGAAAATTGAGCCCCTTTTTGCAGTTTTTCCACATTCACGAGTAATTATTTTTTGGTTGTATTCTATAATTTTTCAATTTCCTCCATTATATTACCAGTTAGATTTAATTATATTGCCAAAATTATTACATCTTTTGTAGTGTGTATTTTGATCTTTCATTTGATTCGTAGGCTTATTATCACCAGATATAAAGCATTTAATATTCTCATATATATATATATATATATATATATATATATATATATATATATATATATATATAGTAATCTGTCTTTGTTGTTTAAGTTACACAAAATTTTCTTCTGCTTCCAACAATAAAGAGAATAATTATAACACCTTCAAGTAAAATATTCCTCCAATATTTTCTCCTTTTATGTATGCCAATTTATATACTAAAGGATCCGATGAAATTACTTTCCCGATTTTAAAGTCTCTTCCGTGAAATTAGGAAGATAGCCTTTCGCAAAAAAAGATTTAGATTTTGATACCCTAACTTTCTCTTCTACTTTATGTCTAGGTGTTCTATAGGTATCAGTTGTCACATAACCAAGTAAGTTAATGAATATACTTTTTACCTGTTTAGGGTCACTGGCTTTTATTGGAAATATATCTATTGACCTGCCATGTGAACTACAGTATCCATCAATATGGTTAAGAAACACGGCTACCCATTTTCAGTTTTCATTTTCAGTAAAATACTTCCGCATTCTAGTTTTAAGAAGTCTAGTAATTTTTTCTACAACAAAGGCCTTTTAGTCAGAAAATGTAGAAAATTATTTGATATTTCTTTTTCCAGTAATTCCTTAACCCTTCGGTTATAAAATTCTGTCCCTTCATCGAACTGTATCTTTTCTGGTTCTCGCTCATTAAAAATTTATATAAAAGCGTCATGTATGGCGTCCACCCTTTAGTTTTTTTTATTTCAAATTCAGCCCAATTCCCTTTGCACTAGTCTGATGTTATACTTGTACCGAACCGACGAGAGTAAGCAGGTGTGCTCAATCAATAAGTTTTTTCGGTTTTTATTTTTTTTTGGTACGTCTATAATGGAACCCGAACACATCCTGATAGTGACATTGTGTTCCGAAATCGTAGGTGCTACCTCTACGCCACCAAAGGACATAAAGTTTAAATAAAATGATAAATTTGAAGATATCAATTGACTTTTATTGAAACAAATAATTAAATTTAGGTTATTTTTAATGAATAATACACACTATTACAATATATTTATTTAATTTGATTATATCAGTACCAAATTTAAAAAGAATAAACGTAGGGAAGTTGTCCAGTGTACATGTCAAATATAACTTGTCAACGTACTCTCAAAGCAAGAGAATGTGAAGTGCCCTATATACATGGTGGTGGTAAGTTCGTATTTATTATTTGTGACGTAAGTAATAATACATCATATCACCATACATTGAATATAATTTGATTATTTAAATTCCAAATTTAAGTAGAATAACCCTGGACAATTCTTACCCTGTATATACATACTATAACTTGTCAATATAAATGACTCATCGTGTTCTCTTGGACCATAAATGCGATGTACCATATATACATGATGGTGGTAAGTTCGTAGCCATTATTTGTAACGATATATTTATTTAAAGTTATTAACAATACAGTTACGCCATTCACTAAAACTATCAAACATCGAAATCTATCGTAAATTAGCAGAATATGATTACCCTATACTTCAAAAAATAAAGCTAAAAACCGTGGGCAAAGTTCATACACTTAGGATATATAGTCTTAGACGTATACTAATTATAGATAGTAGCTACTTCATTGTAATGTGTATTACCGTATTTACATTTGTATGTTCTTATAACCTTTTTTGTGCTTAGAACCTCTATCGTCCAGGATTTATTTATCTAAAGTTTTAATTTTTTATCATGTCCATGTGCACTGCTTGTTGTTTTTTAAACAAAATTTGAAGTCCATTATTTCTATATCTCAATTTTTTATTTTATATCACAGCTTTATGCACTGAATAATAATCTTATTTAAAATAATTTATGTTTATGAAATTACAAAAATATAAAGTTAAAAGTGACAAGCAGAGTTCTGCGGATCTCGCTGCGCTCAAAAGGTGATTAGGATAAGACTTTTTTTTTACATTTCCATAATAATTCGTTACAATTGTAATTTAGTTTCTTAAAGTAGATAATACCCTTCTGAAATCTAGTTGTTTTCATTTGCAAAGACTTACTCTGTCTGGATTAAATTACTGGAAGACATGGATTATAATAGGCCTCTCATTCATACAGAACAAGTTCTGATTTTTAATAATACATTCTGAGTCTAGAATTTGGAATTTTGATTTGAGAATTCACTTTTTTAATTTCCTATTAGTGGCCTAGGATTTTTGTAAAGGTTTAGTAGAGTGGCCTAGGATTCCCAACCAATCATCACCATCCAGTACCCACTCCCCACAAATATTTTATCGCATTGGAGTATGGTATTGGTATTTTGTAGTGTGGCCCATGCATTCTCCGTACGATCATTTTTTATTATCGTGTACGTTGTTTTTTTTTTTAAATTGGGGGTGTACCCCAGGGAATTCTCTGTCTAAACTGGGTGTGTCGTATGGCCTAGGATTTTTACATACGAATTTGGTGGATAGTAGGGTCATGCTGGCCAAGAATTTTTGTTTTGAAATTATTTTGTCGTGGGTTTTAAGGTATTGCTGTTTGAACAAAAAAAATAAATAGAACAGGACAGGTGACTGGGTGTCCCAGAACTCAGCACTATACCACTACTCAAGACCCGTACAAATTGTGTATCACTATCGAGTAACCTGCAAACACAAAGATAAAATGATTAACTAATTCATCCTTTCGTTTTCCAATTTGGTACGTTGTGCAATCGAATACTGTCATTAAGTACCAAGGCCGATATATTGCATGGAAATATGTGATGTCTTCAATAGCCTATGCTATATCAAGCACCTCAATCGCTCTTATAGAATAATACATCAAATAAACGTAAAACCGTTTAACGTAATCGGAATCATATGCAGTATATATACGTCTCCGTTTACAACTTTGTTAGATTTTAGTGAGTATTTGTTGATTATGGGAAGTCAGTGTTGGGAAGATATTTCTGAAACACCGAGTAGTTAGCCAATTTCTAGGATCAGACGTCATAATGTACAGTATTCACGAGACTTTAGTTAGCCAATTTCTAGGATCAGACGTCATAATGTACAGTATTCACGAGACTTTATGGTAGCATGGATTAGTTTCTTAAAATGTACCCTAATTTCTTAACATAAAGAAGTCTTCTAACGTATAAGTGTTTAGTAATTTGATATAGGAATAATTGTTTGTATTGTAATAGACTTGGGGCTCTATAGCTTTTATATGATGGGTAGGGAGGGTAGTTTTTGCATGTCGTAAATTAAATATGTTGTTAATGTCAATGATTATATACTGCTGAAAGAGTGAATTTTGAACATTGTAGCATGATTGGAAATGTAGAGATCGTAACTTACCCTGATATTTGTATGCAATTGTTCATGTTGGGTGTCAAGTGTGATCGGTGGTCATGTGGGTAGTAACTGCTCTGTCATCAGTGTCGATCTTGCACATCGTTAAATACTCATAAAATCTTGTAGAATCTTACTTCATATGAATTTATCACACACAGAAATATGTTTATCACACCTAATTTCATTCCAAATCAGCATTTGAATAGTACTAAGTTTGATGACTTCATCAGCTGACACTACAAAATACGTCTGCACCCAAGATGGCCGACGCTAGATCACATGACCGGTTCCACACACTAAATTTATCCTATTTCACATTTCTATTTAATTTCACTTGTTCATTGTAAATGCTGGCCTTCTTTATACAAGTATGAGTATGTTTTGAACTTTTAATATTGTATTCTTTATTTTTTATGACAGTCAATGTATTTTCAATGTTGTCAGCGTTCACTAGTACTTGTTTACTCTTCAACCATGCCTAGCGACCTTGGTTACGATTTAAAAGGATTTTATGTTTGACGGACAAGATATAATACAAAATGTTTATATATTTGCTACTGATTGAGTGTAAACGGACAAGTAATGCTAATTAAATTCTATGATAACCCTCAGTTTGCATCACTGGTTGTAGAGTATCTGTTAGGCACAACCCGACCTGTTCGGCGTGCCAGACAAGCAATGATTGGTCAGAATTACGTCACATGACTATTTTCCGAAGAGTATAGATAGGAGCTAAATTCGAAGGTCGGCAGATAGCTGTCAACAGTAATAGCGTCCATAGATACAGATTTCCTCAAAACATTACTGTCTTGAGGTATTTATAATGACACACCTATACTAAACCACATTAAGAAGCTAATAGATACTTTTAAAAATAAGACAAGTCAATGAAATTTTATTTCTTTATTATCAAAATAGACAGAAATGACATCTGTAGTACAGTAATCTAAATCAATTCAATTCATTGCTACTGATTCCGGTTAAATGCAAAACTAATATTGTGACATACTAAAAATAAGCAGCTATCTCCCGCCACACTAAGAATTCAAGGTTTACTTACAAAATACCTGCACTGAAGGCCATCCATTTTTTTGCTGAATGATTAGATTGGGGTTATGAAGGCCAGAATATAATAGTCTCTGTATATTACACATACTTATATACTCATGTTTTAGTCGTCTTTCCCTTTTATTAGCATTTTATAATAATTACACAGTCAAAAATAAAAAGGTTCCAAATTAAAGAATTTATTTTTTAAACTTTTTATTACAATTATTTAAGCTTACACGTATACCCCCCCCCCCCCCTCCAAGCTGTTACAGTATTAAGTGTTTAGGTGGTGTTTTGTGGTGCATGGCGTAACGCTCCAATCTTTCGACTTTGTTGGTTAAAGAGAGTCGGTGTTGGGAAGATATTTCTCAAATCGAGTAATTAGTAAATTTTTAGGAGCAGACGTCATAATATACAGTATTCAAGAGATTTTATGGTCGTAAAATGTACCCAAATGTCTTAATATAATGAATTCTCTGGATATTCTAATGTATAAATGCTTAGTAATTTGAGATAGGAATAATTGTTGTATTAAGAGTTTGGGTCGTGTTTTGTGGTGCGTGGCGTAAAGCTCCAATCTTCGGCTTGGAAAGGCATACTAATTAGTTATACAAATGTGAATCAAGAAAAATCATGCAAGTATTAAATTAGAGTTTCGTGATTTGCGGTCATTAGGAGATATGATAAAAGGAAAATTATTTGTAGTATTAGCGCGTTTAAGAACCCTTTAGATAACAACGACTGTTGTCTTGAGGCCCTTGGAAATAGGGTAAACAACGAACATCCAGCTAGACTCATGCAGGTGTTGGTTGATTCGCTTGGTAGTTATACCCCTTGTGTGGAACTATATATATATATATATATATATATATATATATATATATATATATATATATATATATATATATATAAACTTAATCACATCAAATAGTATCCAATATTAAACCACTTAAAGACATACCAATCTGTTAATCTGTTAATTTTATGGACCTCGATGTCTTCAATTACAACAACAATTAAGGTGCATTTAACCATGCTGCAAATTAAAGGTCAATCAGTTTGTTGAAAACAGGAACCATACTATCTTGGTAAAACAGTTTAAATAAATCTTGCGAACCATTTTATGAAAACTCGAGTCGTTTTATCACAAACCATTCTACACAGTAGTATCTTCTCTCACTTTACTATTTTGATATGATAAAGAAAAAACATTCACCGCGTTATAATACGATCTATTATGTGATAGAATAATCAAGTATTAATGAAAAGAAGACATCCACATGATATATAATTCATTGATTCATGAAACCGGGACTCTTCTACCAAAGCAGTACAGTTGAGAAAAGGGATCACGCAAGGTAGCCCGCTGACAAGTGAAAAACGAATGGAACGGTTAAAATTCGAAACGGACGGAGATATTAGTAAACCTTTTAGGGGTCTGGACCATGGTGAAATTTAATATAGCCTGTTTGATATCTATTATTTTTCTAATTTTTGTTAAAATCGACTAGTATTTATTCCGCAATGGTTGATCTAATAGCTGCACGTAACAACATAAGACATTTTTTCAAACATCACCTGAAGGCTTATGTTGTCGTTGTCATCTATATCTAAAGCTCGCTGTAAACATGGAATGAGCCAATTCCCTAACACAACAAAGTTTGGCATCATGCGGGTGTATGTAGATAGAATTCTTGGCTGTTCTGTACCTGGAACTACTGTACTGAGTACAAACCACCCGACTCATGAACTGGTCATGCAATACAGACAGTACCTTACTTGTTTCGAAGGCAAGTAGACTCTGGGCAGAAAGTTTTAATTTGGAAAGTGCGCTTTTTTCATAAGTAATGAATTCTCAATGTGTTTCGTGCTATGATTTATACACGTAAATATAAAAAGTGCACTTCACTAAGTGAGATCATCGTGTACACCTGTTTACATATATGTTTCAATTATCCCCATCTACTTTTGAAATTATCCCTATAATAAATACAGCAATATACATGTAGCATTTACTCATGTATCCTTCATACCGTGGTATAAATCAATGTGGTTGTTGATTAGAGGTCAGATTTGGCTGTTCAGATAAGTAGACTTAACCTACTTAAACAGAGAGAACAATGTGTATTTAGAAATATAGATCATAAATAAGAGACCTTATGAAATTGATTAGAAAAATATTCCGATTTTCTGTGCAAGTTACCCATGCCAGTAGCACTCACTATGTGACTTTTGACAGTGGATTTATAATTCCAGTACTCCCAAAATGTATCTTACTCTAAAAAGCACTAGACTAGCCAGACGTGATGGTATTATTCACAAATTATCAAAAAAAAAAAAAAAAAAAAAAAGATAGACTAGTCTGAATCGAGGTGAAAATTTCACAAAAATTTGTCCAAAATATTTGGATCAATCGAATTTTTTCGTATCACGGTTAAAATTTAAGATAAATATTCACTTGACCACTAATGTTTTTGTGTATCATCATCTGGTATACGCGAAGATTAAAAATGAAAGTTACAAACTCACTAGATCAGTTACATTCGAAGATATTATTTTACAAATTAAAATTACTAGACCTAATAAGCTCGAGATTTTTATTAATCAAATCAAAATTACTAGACCAGCCAGACTTGAGATTTGACAATTTGGATCTGTTTAGGGTAAGAATAGCTAATTTATTTCCATGCACTTAAATTGATTTACTGGATAGATTGCACAAATCAATATAGATCATCTATACAAATTTGGACGAAACTGCAATTGTCTAAGCTGGCATCATGACAACATCCTACAGAACGAAACCTATAAAACATCTGATGTATTCATTAGTACAATGCATCATGATTTACAATACGTTACAGACATGTAATCACCTAGTTTTTGCAGCAGAATGCTAAATGAGACTTTTAAACTGTGTCTAATGATTCGTGGTAAATTATTTTTACTTTGTTTTTTGTTTTTTTTTTTGGGGGGGGGGTTTCCTCCATTTGTTCTACATCCTCATCTATTTGTTCTAACTCATAACAAATCTGTTCAAACTTGATTCTATATCCTGTAGTATGTCAAACAAACAGTCTATTTTTTCATTGCAGTGTAAATTCGTTTGCCAGTAGCTTGTAAGCCTCTTCTGTTGTTATTTTGTCTGCCGTAGGCAAGCTTTCTTGCCCAGTAACTTTGAATTCAAGTTGTGGCACATATTTTTTGCGTCTTTCCTCTGCCGGCGAAATTTATATCGCTCGATGCCAAGTCTACGACGGTTTTCTTGCTGCTTTGAGATTGCTACGTCAATCTATCTCGTTAGGGTGTTTTCCTTTGACACGTGTCAAATTCCATGTGTCCAATTTTGAGTGATGGTCATAGGGACCCTCTTTAGGCATGATAACTGACTATTTATATAGTGACATAACGTAGCTAACTGATTGTCACTGATGTCACTGGCTAATTATCACAGAATGATACAAATTGTGACCAAAAGCCACCAAATGTCACTATGTTGAATTAAAAAGGATGCAAACAAACTCTACAATCTAACTGCGTAGGAGAAATTTACAATGTAAAGATTTTAATTCAGTACGGTTGTGTAACGTCTCCGCTCGGTTATCTGTGTTCGACCTTACTTCAGGACGTTACACAACCGTTGTGCAATATGAATGAGTAGGGAAAGTAGTGACAGATGAAATAAGAATGCAATACCGTTTCTGTACCTTGGTTGCCTCTTATATACAGTAATTAAGACATTACACTTGTATATTTTTATTCTAAAAATCTAAGTTGATGAAACAGTTGGTCTATTGTTGCACTGTGTATACATTTATTGTTTTTAGATATTTAGACGTATTTGCTTACGGCAAAGGACTGCCCGCTCGCCACAATATAGTGATTAAGCAAATATTCCAATGTCCACCATCTAACAGTCATTACATGACTCGCATAATGTGTTTATTGATACGCAATTGGCTCAGGTGTCTGACAAATATCGGGTTAGACACTATTAAGACCAATATTTAAGGAAGAGAGATTCTAAATTACTTTCAAGGAGTAGGTCCATGGAAATAAGAAGCGGATAAATTCATTTATCAGTATGTACAACTAAACATTTATTTACATTCAATCACACATGTAAATCATTTTTATGAAAGTTTAATTTATCGTATACCTAATAATATATTTTCATTTTACCTTTTATCCAAACTTTAAAAGTAAAACAATATGTATACGATCAACCATTCTTAGTTGCACTGAGTCATGTGAACAATTATGACCAATTATCTACAAACGATCAAACTGGTTCCACCTAGCTTCAAATCAGACCTCAATAGACCATGACGATGTAATATTTTTGAAAGATCAGTAAAATGCATTGCATCTTAAAAGAATGCTTCAATTTGTGATCTGTGATAAGTGATTGTTTGAATATTGTCACAATCCTAACAATCATGAGTTTCTTTGTTCCCAGAATCATTGTTTTCAGAATCAAGGGGCTGATATATATATATATATATATATATATATATATATATATATATATATATATATATATATATATATATATATATTGGTTCAGTCTCAGCGCTATAAATTGATGGTTCAGTCTCAGAGCTTCTTTATAGAGAATGTTAATGTTCTTCATTTAGTCGTGGGTTTAAGAACCAGTCATCATAATGTTTTTGCTTTGTGATTAAGGTAACCAGTCGAGCGATTTGTTTAAACTTGTCTTTTCTTGCTTTAGTTAGCGATCATTGTCTAAAAACATATACTCCTATAACATTAGTCTTAAAAATCGTCCCATCTTATTTCCGTTTGTTTCATAAACTTATTGATATCAAATTAGAACTGGTGGAAGATATTAGGTGCAAATTACATTGGAATTAATAATAATCTATTTTTTTAAGCTGAGTGAATATTACAGATAATCGCAAAGCATGACTTGCTGTATAAATTGATTAAAACAAGATTTCGATGCAAGTTAAGTCAAATTCTGCATATATTTGTGCAGAGCAACGGAACAATACGTACCAAATATACACAAGAAAACTTGTACAATAATGTTTGTTTTTGCCAACGGATCAATGCTTCGACCCTAAAAGCAAATTTAAATGATGTGGATTCAGTAATTTCTAAATAAGTACAATATAAAATCTTATCCGAGTTTCCTTCTTTTTTGTCAATCAACTCGCGATAGATAAAAGCAAGCATTTAGCAATGCATGTTTATTTGTTGCTAAATTGAAACACTGATACGTGTTTTATTCTCTTTTTTGTGTCTTTTTATTTTAAAAGACATCACATTGTATCCTTCCCCCCCCCAAAAAAAAAAAAAAAAAAAATAAAAATAAAAGATATAACTACTTCTTAGACATATATCGCATACGTTACAAGTAACATTTTATCTCTATCAATATACATCAGACATAGGCAAGAATTATAACAAGGTAAAGAGATCTACTGCAATATTATGTTTCCGCACCACATTTCAAATTGCGTGGAGAACCACCATTAGGATAGTCTTTCGCCTTTTTGTTGCTCTAGGTGTAAGGAAATCGCCTGTGCAAATGCACCAACACGATCCTGTGCTGTATAAAGCACAAACTAGACAATTGTCCTCTGTCACATTGTCATTGTTCTTGTTTCCACTGTATTATACAATTAAGATTTGTAAACCTACGTTAGATGGTATGCTTTAAACTCACCGCCGATATTGGCCACATGCGAAGATATATAATTATATGATTTGCTGAATCTATCAAAACCTTAATAGGACTGAAATAAAGTCAAAATATGCTACAATGTTTCTGTTGTAGTAAACTTTGTTATTATCATGCAAACTTCAAATGTCACAATACTTCACCATACATAACCGTCGGTAACTCCAGTTGATTGCCTTCTGTCTAGATGTACAAAGGTACCTGGCATAACAGTCACATTGCAAAGTTTCAACTTTCCCCATCAAAAACATATATTTCTTGATCAGGCTGGACAATATATTGTACACACATAGTTTCTTTTGATACCTAAGATGATCATGAAGATGACTGCTTTCAAGTTAGTCAGCTTAAGTCTAAAATATGGTGTCCAAAATGTCCTTCTCTATGTATAAAGAGCTTGCAATTTTTCACTCTTGTCAGTTTACTTTGATAAACAAGGGAACTCTAAAAAAAAATCATATGACTGTATTATGTTTAATTAATAATTTGGCATTATGAAATATTTACTCTGGAAATAATACTTTGTTATTATGTTATTAGTTTTCGTACAATCAGGTTTATATTTCTAATTGCACATCATCACGATAGACTCCCACTGTAAACTAATTAGCATGGTGTATTTAATCATATCCCACTGTATGTACGATTTCAATAAGAAATATTTATGCTAATTTTATCCTCTATTATCACATATATGTCCCTGACTGACTTACAAGTATTTTTACATGTGACAATATTATATCACTGAAAGTAAAACTAGTCAATAGAAAACAATGCAAACCCTGAAGTATTTTACTTATGTGTAGAAGAAAAGGTATTGTGTTGCCATATGGTAATTTAAACGAGCGACAACTGTATATATTATTACTACTACTACTACTACTACTAATAATAATAATAATACATTCCTATATCATAAATAAATAATATACTTCTGTGGCTCAGTTACAACAAATTATACCTGCTTTAAATATACGATCCTATATTTTTCAAACTTGACAAGGTAACATACAAAATTCTTAATTTATCATTCATGACAAGATGCCATGCACTTTCACAAATGGCTGATCAAGCTGTTGCAGATTGATTAGAGCACTGCAGATGTAATTCATAAAACTTAAAACTGTCGTTCAGTAAGTGTAATATTAAGAGTACATCAATTAATTCACTACACTGAATACATTGTAATGTAATATTAAGAGTACATCAATTAATTCACTACACTGAATAAATCGTAATGATTTTAATTTCTGTCCCACATCTGGGTGTCAGTTATTTACTGCCGGTACGAATTAGTCAATCATGCAAGACATATACCACGTGACAATCATCTGAAAAGGTACATATTTCTACGATCGACATGTTTATTGTTAAATCACCGCTTTACCTTATCTACCCAACATCTAAATACATTAACTTATTTATAATATTTTCCACACTTTTTAAATACCATGCGCTACCTTAGAAGTGTAACCCGCAAGGGGATCTCACTACAGAACGAATCAAACAACTCCTGCTTGAGTCTGGCATGAGGTCCATTGTTATCCCTATTTCCAAGGACTTTAAGACAACACTCGTTGTTAACAGAAGGGTTCTTAAAAGCGCAAATACTGCAAATAATTTTCCTCTAATCACTAATGATCAAACAGTCACATTTGGATGACCCATCAGTAAGGCCATCATCAAGCCTTTCCAAGCCGAATATTGGTACTTTACGAGATGCACCACGAAACACAACCCAAACACCTAATACAATTATACAAAGAATTATTTCTCAAATTACTGAACACGTTTACATTAGAATATCTTGAGAATTCCTTTTGTTAAGAAATTTGAGAGGGTCCATTTAAGAAAACTAATCCATGCTACCATAACGTTTCGCGAATACTGTATATTATGGTGTCTGCTCCTAGAAATTGGCTAATTACTCGGTTTGAGAAATATCTTCCCAACACCAACTCCCCAAAATCAACAAATAATCACTAAAATCTAACAAAGCCATGAAAAGAGACGTAACAACAAATATCATATACTCTAGGTTTATTGCTGAAGCAATCCGATATATCGAACATATTACATTACACAAAACGAGCGCACGTTCTGTTAAAAGTTTCAAAGAAATAAACGCAACTATGTGAGGAAAGAAAATTTAATACGTGCACGTGTCACTAAAAACTAATATTTTATTGGCCTCTGAGTTGCCTTAGTCTCTATGAGTCTTATATTCCTGTTTGGGTTTCATAATTTACAGAATAAGCTTTTAACATTTACCTGGCAAAATAGAACCACACAGACATATTTCTTACAGCATGAAAAAACAAATTCTACTCTCACACAACAAACTAATTTAATTGAAACTGGTACTTTATGTCAATGTTTGAAATTCCCATTGTTTCGTGGATTAGAAAATAAGTAAAACCGTGCCAGCCTTCCCAGAGCTCCTGATAATCGGAACACGCTCGGGCCTTTCCGCCAATGATCGGAAATACTACAGTAGCCGCCATCACATATACATGTATACATGTACCTTTTTTTACAAAGGACGCCATCTGTATGTCACACACCATCACTGAGTTCATTACGGCGACTCGACTAAGATGACTTATTCTTCGCTGAAACTTTACCACAGTTTCTTTGTTCATGCATGAACTCACTAGAGAACGTTCTTTCACTGAACTGTGCAAATATACTAATTCGATAAAGGTAGCATAATGCCTTTGACATGGTTTTATTATGTCTGCGCTGTGTCACTCCATTGAAGTATTTCCGCATGCTTCCCATCATTTGCAACTTCGAGGTCAATCCTACGGATCATACCCCCCCCCCCCCCCCCGTCCCCGTCGCGCCCCCGCTGCCACCAAATTTATATCGTTGTGCCAGTGAATTTCGGTAGAAAAGCCACGAGATGTTACGACCGAAGCTAGCGACTTTCTATATACCGACTTGAACGCTGGTTGAATGCGTTTTATGTAATCTCTAAAGCAGATCTGAAAAGAAGATACCATTTGTTTTCATGGCGAATTAGGATTCATTGTTGCACTTTATAAGACTCTAATAACCAACATTATAGAAATGTGTACCTGAATACAATTCATTATTTCTCGTTAAATCGTTTGTTGAAGGTGTTCAGTTGCCACTATGTTACTGGTGTGGAGAGGACACATCTCCGTATCTTTCGCGGTTTTTCTTTCCAAGATTTCAAGTCAAGAGGACTAGATATAGAAACATGGCACCCAAACTTAGATAATAGTTAATATATTTGGAGAAGTCTTTACATGCCCATTCTAAATCCGAGAAGGTTTTTCATATTAACCCAGATATCAAATACAACGTTCTAAACGTTATTAAATGATTTGAAAAGTGCCAAAATTATTGAATATTATTGTGTATATTCATAAACATAATCCTTTCTCTACGGTCATCTTGAGTAAATAAAACTATACTGTGAATGCGCTAGTTATTCTTTATTATTCATACAGTCTGTTGTATGGAAAAGAAAAAAAACAAACAATCAAGAATGCAATTACTAAATTATTTTGATGGGTTTTTGATTTTTGTGGGTTTAACGCCATTTTTCAGTACTTGGTAGGTTATAAATGGAGGGTTCAATTCTTATTTTCCAATGGCGGACTGTGTTTGAGTCCCGTCGAGGTGTTTATTTTGTGTTTCTTTGCTTTTATTGTTTTGTTTTGGGGTTTTTTTTGTGGGGGTGGGGTCGTTTTCGTCTTACAGGAATCTTTACCAGTAGATGATTGTAGAGGTTTCCAAAGTTTACTTTATTCCGTATGACATGCTGTTAGGGAATGAGTCACGTGTCATTATGTTTTTGCTTGCTGTTTTATGTTATAGATGCATTGTCATGCAAATTCAAAGTTAGTCTATTGACCGCATTTTACTACGTAACAACTTTACCCATTTTGTTTGTCATGATTTAAGTGCAATTTATTCTGATATGTTTAATTGGCGTACAGCCTTACTTACTGTATTTGTCTGACTCCAGTGTAATACGCTCAAGGATAAAGTGAAGCATGGTTTCATATTTTTTCCCATTTGTGAATTTAGCCAACTATGCATATAAAAAGTTCATGATTTTCAGTAGCAGGCACCAGGCACTTTGCTTCTAAAAGAGATCGCTTGCACGGCTATGATTCTACTGCACGAAACGAGGTACTGTATTATTCTTCTTCTTCTTCTTCTTCTTCTTCTTCTTCTTATTATTATTATTATTATTATTACAATGTATTCATCCTTCTCTCATTAATTCAAAATTGTTCTGGATTGTCATTGTATCAGTCAGAGTTAACATTGCATATTGCTGTCTTATGTAGAGAGTGATTACTTTGCAAGCGACATTGCATATTGCTGTCTTGGTTAGAGAGTGATTACTTTTGCTTTGGTAGGACTTAGCCTGGGTACAGTCGGCGATATATGTTTGCTTTGCCAATATATTGTTTTCTTTTTATCCACCCGCTGATAATCCGTCGAAAATATATTATCATTAATTAATGGAACCCTATTTAAACTGTGGCGATATCGACGCCTGGGGACATGCAAGGTGTTTTTCGTGATGATTAATCCTATTAATACCCAATTTACACATGACGTTGACTATATCTAAAACGACGCAAGGATGCGGTCTATTTCGGGACAACTTGATCAGAGTTATCGAACGTGAAATTAGCCCATTGAATCCGAGGGGTAAAGAAGATGGCGCTGTGCTGAATTTTCGCAGGTCCACAGGCCGTCATTCTCGAGAACTAAAACGGACTGTAACACCGGCTAGGCAGCATTCTATAGCCTGACGGTTCGTCGATTTGAGACCCAACGGATGGTTTTCGTGTACGTGTACTTAGGGCAGCGGTGGACCCATTGTGATTCATCTGTGTGGGAAAGTGGGGAGTGTTATGTTGTTATCAAATAGGACTTGATGCTTGAATATACTTATACTTCACATTATTATTTGAGTACAGAATGTTCAAATTACTCTTTGTGAAATACTCAACATGTCGTGTGCACAGAAGTAGTTCATACTCTAAAGAAAATAAGAAGTGCAAAAAGGCTTTATTTAGTCAAACATTTAGTAATGAGACCAGTGGCGGATTTCCCATTAGGCAGACAAGGGCGGCAAAATTCATGGCGGCAGAGTTTAAAGTATGAAAATTTGGCTTTGTTAAAAAAAAAATTATTTAAAAAAAAAAAAAAAAAGCTCTAGGTAAATTTTGGCTTTATTTAAAGGTGTAAAGGTTTTTAAAGGCTCTGGTTATAAATCTTTCTTTTGGGCGTGGGGGGAGGGGGCGGGGTGGCAACTCTAACACTGAATGAGACGGAGACATACTTATAATATTCTACGGTCTATTTCATATTCTTTGGACAGTATAACTTGTTATTAGTAGAACTGTGTTAGAGCTCTGTAATCTTATTGTAGATTTTATTGTTTCTACTCTTTATAAATAAACTTGTTTAGTTTTAAATCGGACCTTTATCCCTATATGTACGTGAATGAGTTTCATTTAGCTCAACATCATCGATATATAACTGCCGTTGGTAGACGTCATACTGCAGGTATAAATCAAAAGTACCAAAAAGTCTAACCATTATAATTTGCTCGTCAATTCTATTTTCCTCTGTTATTGTTGCTAATGAAAAAGACCCCTACGCTACGGCACGTGTATGCAATATCTGGTTCTTTCCTAACGAGACTGATGTTAATCATACACATTCAACTACGTAAGTACGGTTTGCAAGCCGAAATAATTATGTCATTGATATTTGACTGGATTTTAGCTAGGGGTATGAATTCTGACATGGAAAAGGTAGATAACAAGGAACCTATTCAAGATTTGGGGGGCAGGGTAGGCGTTTATAGTCTTTACCTGAATTCTGAAGTCTTTTATTTCAACTTCATCTCAGGTGGCCTTAAATGCACTCAGTTTTACTAAAGGTTACACAATCATAACGAATGCTTACATTACTCAATGGGGTCTATAATTGGAACAGAGGAGGTATACTATTACACAAACACTTGTGTTCAGTGGGACAAGGAATAATTTAAAATCGTCGAAATGTGAAAATAACTAGAGCTCAAATACTACGTAAGGGAGAGGCATCGATGGTTTCATGTTCCCTTAATATCACCCTAGGTTCCCATTAACAAAGTGAAGAAAGCTCGTCGTTCCACTTTGAATGATTAGTTGTTTATAAGGTTGAATAAAACTATAGAAGAACAAGGGAAAAGGCAGAGCGATCCAACCATCTCATGGTTGAAACTAGCAGATATTATCGTATTATAAGTCAATGGCATGCCAAACGTTGCATACCTGCTCACATTTATTGCATTCATTTATCAGTTTAAGGGTCTTCAAAAGAAATTTCCTAGTAATAACCTGAAAATCACTAAATTAAAGTTGTTCATTTGGAGGAGATAGCTTATATGGTTAAAATGGAATGTGGTTTAAAAGAAGTGTCAATATATGTGTGTTGTTGAAGGTAGTCAATCTATCACCGTCTCTACTCGCTTATAACTCGAATCAAAAATGCAAAGAACATAGACCCTGATCTGCTGTCGCATAATGCGCCGGCAGATCAGGGTCTATGTTGTTAATCCTACTGATTAGTCCTTACAAACTGCATAGAACCAGATCTGCCGGCGCATTATGCTACTGCAGATCTGGGTCTATGCAGTTTTCAGTTAATATACGCGAGTATATACGGTATATAGTATATGAGAGGCATGAGATCGCACCAGTGCTGCTAAATATCTTTGAATCGTGCATCCTAAAAAAATCCTTTCAGTAAATGACTTTCAAAATTGCATCCGATGACATCTCTGATTTTATCTGTTGTTATGCCATTTGCACATTCCGTGTGATTCATTTCAGTGACTGATATCATTGGCTTCAAGATGGATGTTATACATCATGATCTTCATTCAGATCAGGGTCCTTGCTCTGCAAGTTTCAATACACATGCATATTGGCCATTAACATGCAAGTTTCAATATACATGCATAATGGCCATTAACATTGCGCATTAGAATATTCGTTGAAGTGCGAAGTTCAAAATCTAGAAAGTTTGATTCTATGCATTCTCTTTTTGCGTCATTACAATAAAAATGCGTTATTACATTAAAAATACGTCATTATTTTAAAAATGCGTCATTACATTAAAATGCGCATTACATTAAAAATGCGTCATTACATTGAATATGTGGTTTGTTCAGATAACAAAAATGTAGAAGAAGAAAGCCCGTGAAGGTGTCCTGTCCCTTAGTTGTGGATTACGATCAGGAGAATATACAAAGCATCGCAAATAGACATGTGTTTGAAATTGTCATCCAAAAGCATTGCAAATAGACGTGTGTTTGAAAAGATCATATGTTGCTACACATAATTCCCGTGTCATATACCATTTTGAAAATGTATGTACCCAAATTTTATGTCTTAATTCGAATTCTCAGCTTTTACATCTATATGCTGAATAGAACGTATTATATCCTGTCAAGTCTAATTAAGCTGCGGGGAATATTTACAGTCCAGAAAATATATATTGAGACCTGTTAGTATACTCGGTATTGTGTCCAAGATTATAGAAAGAAGAGCCTATGTTTACCTTGAAAACTTCTTAATTAAGAATACCTTGCTGTGTGTATTACAGTCGGGTTTTAGGGGAATGGACTCCACTGATACATGACTGATACATCTTTTTGATAATATTATGGTTCAGGCGTCCAAAGGTTTCTGAACTGGGATGACCATGTTCGACTTACAAAAAGCTATTGGCACAGTGAATTATGAAACAATGCGTAAAAAATTATTAGGATTGGAGTTATGTCCGTTAAATGGCTTGAATCATAATATCGGGATAGTATCTTAGAACCTCTTGTATGTGTTGTTTGAACAATATGGTAACTAGCATATACTCTTATTACAAGCTTTTATTATTCTATGCAGATGACAGTGCTACACATGCTTTTTTACATCAGGATTCTGATTACACTTCAAATAAAACTTGGGAAAGAACTAGAATCCTGCAATCTTTGGCTCACTGACAAGAAACTATCTATACATTTGGATAAGACAGAATGCACCTTATCTGGCTCGAAGCCAACAGTGTACAAAAAATAATCAGAGAATTCAAAATAACCTGTAATTGCCATACAATCAATTCTCAAAAGTGCTAAATATGTAGGTGTCTATATAGATAAATTACTAAAGGGTGAACACACATAGTCAACAAAAGTAAATGCCAGTATATAGTTTTTATATAGACAAGGTCAATGTTTATCACTGAAAACTAGAAAACATTAATTATGCTTTAACACAATGTAATTTTTACCATTCCTGTTCTTCGTATGCCGGAATTGGTAAAAATCTCAAAAATAAACTCCGAATAGCACATAATAAAACTGTAAGATTTTATACATAACCTTGAATCCAGATCAAGCATCAGACAGTATGTACTTGGAAGTGTGGGAATGCTAAAAGGGAAGGATAGAGTAAAACAATTAGGACTAAATCATACGCATAATTTCTTTATTTTTCTTTTATGAGAAATGTGCATCTTACCTAAGCCAAAGATTGTGTAAATTAGTGATTATCACGCTTTTGGTACTATGAGCAGTAAATTTAATTTTGTTACACTCTGTGTTAGTGGCGTAGCTTTAGCAACTTTCTTTTATAACATCATAAGGATTGGAACCTATTGTCCAGTTTTACCATGAATATTTCAAATGTATGTCATTTCAAATAAGTTGTTAAGTCATACATTTTAAATCAAAGCAGATCAAGAGAACAGAGTTCAATCATATGTTATACTAGTTTGAATTGGTTTTTAGTGATATTTTTACTTCTGGATTTTTTTAAACAAGTTTTTAATACTTGAAAGTAATTTCTAAGTTTAGTCGAATATAGACTTTTAATTTGCAGTATGTATCCTCCCCCAAAATATTGATCCCTCAGGCCTCCATTGGAAATAAGTTTTTATCAACTTTTATGAGTCATCCTTGGTGGATCATGTATTTTTATGTCTGCATGTATTATAATTGCTTTTATGTACGTGCTGTGTCAATGTTTTGTGACTTATTTAGATTTTTTAAAATGTGTGTTATTATTATTATTATTATTATTATTATTATTATTATTATTATTATTATTATTATTATTATTATAAATAGATCAAGTACGTCAACTTATGCGAGCATTCAGGCTTATGAGGACGCTGTCTCATCAAAATGTACCATGTCCTTTCTCAATATAAAGCAAATGATACTTAGTAACATGACTCCAAGGACAAAAATAAGTATGCGCGAAAATTTCCCTGCATTTAATATTGATGTTAGAATATCAATTTATCATATGTACAACATTTGCCACTTACCCCCACCTCCACCCCAAAAAAGAATGTTATTTACTAAAATGGAATTGAGACTGTGCGCATAGTACATAGTATAAATACAATTAAATAGTAAGAGAAATGTTAGATTAGTCATACAAATGACACGATTAGGATTTGTATCAGTCAACTGATGTAGATTTATTTTTCTGCAATTTAAAAGCTGAACATTTGGAAAGTTATTTCTCTGTTGACACAAGAATCCATTGTTACGACTCTATGGTCTAAGAAAAATGTAACAGAAAGAAAGTGAAACCAACAAATCAAGTAAAAATCAACAAGCAATTTATTACTAGATAATTAAAATGAAAAATCAAAAAGTCACTTACAATAATGTGTTTTGAAATCCTAATAATCCAATAAGAATGATTGTTCTAATCACAAGTCCTAAATATAGAATGTTCCGAATTCACGGCTGTGTCCTTGAATGTTATGATGTGCTAATGGTCTCCAAAGTCCTGATGTACTAGCAATCTTGATGTGCTGATGTCAAAATGAAGTATTCCAAAATCTCTGAATAAGTTCACATAAATTCCAAAATCATCAATTAAAAATCCAAAATCCAAAAGTTTGTGAGCACTGTTATAATCCAATGAATATTTAAAATAATTCCTCTCTTAGAATTTGGAATGAATTTTCACAACTCTAATAGCTCTTTACAAGACTGATGGTAATGTCAAAACTGAATAAATGTCCACCAAACATGGCATATATAAAGATTGGTCACATGACAGAATGTTCTAGAATATGAGTCATCTTAATGTAATTTTACTTGTAAACAAAATTCAACCTTGACCTCCAAATTGAGAAAACATATTGATCAAAACAGCCTAATTCAAGGACACTTGTTAAACATGTTTTTCCTGATAAACATTAAGATTTAAGCAAATATTAAAGTGAAGAAACATTTATAATTTCCTAAAATATTTATAATATTATATAAACATCATACATAACACCTCCCCTTATAAAGAAAAAGAAAGATTTATATAATAAAGCTTTCTTTTGAATATACATCTAATACTACAAAAACCAAAATTACATAAGAACATGTTTTATGATACTGGACTTAATTACATCAAGCAATATTACATTTCTAGGCACGTGAGAGTGCATCTGCAATCACATTGTCTTTTCCCCTGATGTGTCTAATGTCAATGTTATATTCCTGCAATATCAAACTCCATCTCAACAATCTCCGATTTTTATCTTTCATTTTGTTGATGAAAGTAAGGGGATTGTGATCACTGTACACAATAATTGGAGAAAGAGCTGAGGTAACATACACTTCAAAATGCTGTAAAGCCAATATAAAAGCCAAACATTCCTTCTCAATTGTGTAATAATTTTTTTTTGGTGCTTGTTTAGTTTTTTAGAAAAATAACACACAGGGTGATCCACACCACTTTTGTCTTCCTGAATCAATACTCCACCAACCCCTACATCACTTGCATCAACAGATAATTTAAATGATTGGCTAAAATTTGGTGCAGAAAGAACTGGTGCATTCTTAAGCATGGCCTTTAACTTGTCAAAAGATTCCTGACACTTGTCAGAACAATAAAATTTGGCTTTCTTACTCAATAAACTTGTCAAAGGTTCAGCAATTTTGGAAAAATTGGAACAAAATTTCCGATAATATCCAGCCATACCTAGAAATCGCATCAGTTGCTTTTTACAAATTGGAACTTGAAATTCAGAGATAGCTTTGACCTTAGCTTCTATAGGTTTAACTTGACCTTGTCCCACAATATGTCCTAAAAATGTGACACAAGCATGGCAAAACTCACTTTTGCTCAAATTAATTGTCAGATTCGCATCGCTGAGTCGATCAAAGAATTTTCGAATGGTTTCCAAATGATCTTCCCAGGTGTTGTTGTAGATAATGACGTCATCGATATAAGCGTCACAATTATCAAGACCAAATGTTATCATGTTCATCCGACGTTGAAACGTTGCAGGCGAATTTTTCATTCCAAACGGCATGACTTTATATTGATAAAGTCCATCTGGAGTTGCAAATGCTGAAATTTCTTTTGCCCTTTCCGTCAGTGGAATTTGCCAGAATCCTTTTAAAAGGTCAAACTTGGTGACATATTCCGCATTTCCAATTTTATCAATGCAATCGTCCATTCTTGGGATTGGAAATGAATCAGTTTTGGTGACACTGTTGACTTTTCTATAGTCAGTACACATACGGAATGTCTTATCTGGCTTGGGAACAAGAATACATGGTGAACTCCAGTTACTTTTACTTGGTTCTATGAAATCATTCTCCAGTAAATACTGAATTTCTTTCTTCAGATAGTTCTGTTTGAGAGGATTCATCCTATAAGGATGCTGTTTCACAGGCGCAGAATCTATAATGTCAACGTCATGATAAATTTTACTTGTTCGTGTTGGAACATCAGGAAACAAGTGCTCATAGTCATGTAATAGCTGTTTTAGTTCATTTCTTTCCTGTTGTTGTAGATGTGAAAGTTTCTGGTCTAGGTTGTTCAATATTTCTGAATTCCGAAGATTGGTTATACCAGAGTCACTATAGTCTGATCGTACTCCATCGTTGATATCTTCACTGTGTGGAACAGGTACAACTAAACTAACAGAATAATTAGCTGGGCTATCTCTGTCAAAATATTCCTTTAACATATTTATATGACAAAGTTGTTTCTGTTTCCGTCTCCCAGGAGTGTTAATGATATAATTTAAGTCATTTATTTTCTTTTCAACGGTATAAGGACCATAAAATTTAGCCTGAAGAGGATTCTGAGGTATGGGAAAGAGAGCCAGAACTTTGTCACCAGGTTTAAAACTCCTTTCCTGTGAATTTCTGTCATACCTTAATTTCATTTTTGACTGGGTAGTGTAAAGATTAGTTCTTGCTACTTCACAGGCCTTTGACAACTTGTATTTGAAATCAGAAACATAATCAAGAAGATTAATCTTTGAATCTTCATTTGAAAGAAGTTTCTCTTTCAATAATTTCAATGGTCCACGGACAGTATGACCAAAAACTAGTTCAAAGGGACTAAAACCCAACGACTCTTGAACTGATTCCCTAACAGCAAACAACAACAAATGAACACCCTCATCCCAATCCTTTTCTGTATCAAAGCAATATGATCGAATCATATTCTTCACAGTTTGATGAAATCTTTCCAAAGCACCTTGACTTTCAGGGTGATAGGCAGAAGATTTAAACTGTTGGATGCCTAATTCATGCATAACTTGTTGGAAAATTCCAGACATAAAATTTGACCCTTGATCCGACTGGACAGATTTGGGAAGGCCAACAAGTGTAAAAAACTTCACCAAAGCTTTCACAATAGTTTTAGTTTTTATATTTCTCAGAGGAATTGCCTCTGGAAATCTTGTAGATGCACACATGATGGTCAACAAGTATTGGTTGCCTAACTTGGTTTTAGGTAAAGGACCAACACAGTCTACCAATATTCTACTAAATGGTTCATCAAATGCAGGAATAGGTTGTAAATGAGCCTTAGGTATTTTCTGATTGGGTTTTCCTACCATTTGACAAGTGTGACAAGATCTGCAGTATTTAGAAACATCACTTTTGAGTTTTGGCCAATAAAAATGATTCAAGATCTTGTGATAAGTCTTACGGACTCCTAAATGACCAGCCAAAGGAGTTTCATGGGCTAAATTAAGAATTTCCTGTCGATATGACTTAGGAACAACAATTTGATAGCTCACTGACTACTCGTCACCAGCGGGTACATCAGGTGGTCTCCATTTCCTCATAAGGACCCCATTTTTCACAAAGTAACACACTGGAACTTGTGTGGCTTCAGTTTCACTAATAGCCCTCTGAAACAAACAAGATATCTCGGGATCTTGCTCCTGTTCAACGACAAGGGATTGTCGTTTGTCACCCTGAGTAGAATAAAGAGAATGAGTTGCCAAAAGAGGATCACTGTGATCAATACCGTTTGATTGATCAATACCTGAGGAAAAAGTGACCTCATCAAAAGACTGACCAATACATGTGTCAGCTAAAGGAATAATATCCTGATCAACATCACTCTCAAGAGCTCTTTTTGCCATAGCTCTAGTAACTGCACAAGCAGGGTACAAATCAGGGATTTCAGTTTCGACAGGATCAACTTTCTGATCCAAACAAGGCTTGTCAGTTACAAGTGGATTAACCACAACCTTATCTCCAGCTAGGTCATTGCCTAGTAACAAATGAACACCCTCTATGGGTAAAGAAGTCACTGCCCCAACAGTCACAGGTCCAGAAACTAAGTCTGATGCCAAATTTACACAATGGAGAGGAACATTTACAAAGCCGCACTCTACTCCCTGAACAAGAACACTTTCACTTGAAGAAGACTCCTCAGACAAAGGCAAAGTACCTGATAATAAAAGACTCTGAGAAGCTCCAGTGTCCCTTAATATTTTAATTGGGATAGGTTTGGCAGAATCACCAATAAGTGATATAGAACCTTCTGACATGAATGGTTCATAAGCCTCCAAAAATAGAATCAGACTGGGATTTGTTTGACCCAACAAATGTATTGCTTTCAATACAAGACCGTGACCTTGACCTCGTAGAAATAAGAGCATTTGGAAAAGCTCTGTCTTTACTCTGTTGCTTATTTTTCAACTTGAAGCAATCAGAAATAACGTGCCCTTTCGTTTTACAATAAGTGCACGTAGGAAGAGATAAGGATTTCTGATCAGTCTTATCAGATGTTTGATTCCTAACAGTTGTGCTGTTGTGAAATTTGGAAGTACTCGAATGAGATTGAAATGGTTTTTTACCAGAAAACTGCTGAGAGGACGACTTATTTCCAAATGAAATTTTGTGAGTCAAGGAATAATCATCAGCCATACGAGCAGCATTTTCCAAAGTTTCCACATTCTGCTCGTCAAGATAGGTTTTAACATCACTATGGATGCACCTCTTGAACTCTTCAATTAATACGAGCTGTCTGAGGTTATCATAAGTTTGATCAACTTTCTTGGCTGAGCACCACCTATCAAATAGTTGTTCTTTTTCCCTTGCAAATTCGACATGAGTTTGTCCAGTTTCTTTTCTACTATTCCTAAACCTTTGTCGATATGCCTCTGGTACCAACTCATAAGCTTTCAAGATGTACTCCTTAACCACATCATAATCAGTGCTTTGTTGTACTGACAGTGAAGTGTAGACTTCACGAGCTTTGCCAATAAGTACACTTTGTAATAACAAAGTCCAATGCTCTCTGGGCAATTTCAAGTTTTCAGCTATTTTCTCGAAATGAAGAAAGTATTTATCTACTTCTTTTTCCTGAAAAGGGGGTACTAACCTAATATATCTAGTAACATCAAAACCTGGACTTGTGTTTAAAGGAGTGGAGTGTGCTCTGTTTGCCAGTTCTAATTCTCTTAACTTAAATTGCATTTCCCTTTCTTCTCTTTGCATCTGCATCTGCATTTGTATTTGTCTATCTTCTTTCTCTCTCTCTCTCTCCATCTGCCTCTCTTCTTTCTCTCTCTCTCTCCATCTGCCTCTCTTCTTTCTGCATTTGTAGCTGCCTCTCTTCTTTCTCTCTCTCCATCTGTATCTGCCTCTCTTCTTTCTCTCTCTCTCTCTGAATCTGAAGCTTTGCCAATTCTAAATCAATCTGGTTCTTTAACTCTAATTCCCTTAATTTCCTGTCAGAACCAGATACAGGCTTTCTCTTCAAACTTAAAGCACTATTTTCAAAAATTCCCTTTCCTACTAAATATTGAATTAAAATAATCTTTATTTCCTGTTTTGTCAATGATACTTTTGCCTCAGATAGACTGTATTTTCTGGCAAGCTCGAGCAACTCATCCTTTCTCATGCACTCTAACCCCTCCTGGGTAGGTTTTGAAATGAAATTCTGAACATTAGATGCCATTGTAAATGCTTGTTGGTTTCACACAAAAAAATTTCTCTATTTAAAAATCTTTGCCAAAGACAAAAAAAATTCAGAGACAAAATCAATATGAATTTCGAAAATAACTTTAATATCTCTAATATGCTTTGAAGAAATTCAATCCCGGAACGACGAGCCCCCAATTTCTGTTACGACTCTATGGTCTAAGAAAAATGTAACAGAAAGAAAGTGAAACCAACAAATCAAGTAAAAATCAACAAGCAATTTATTACTAGATAATTAAAATGAAAAATCAAAAAGTCACTTACAATAATGTGTTTTGAAATCCCAATAATCCAATAAGAATGATTGTTCTAATCACAAGTCCTAAATATAGAATGTTCCGAATTCACGGCTGTGTCCTTGAATGTTATGATGTGCTAATGGTCTCCAAAGTCCTGATGTACTAGTAATCTTGATGTGCTGATGTCAAAATGAAGTATTCCAAAATCTCTGAATAAGTTCACTTAAATTCCTAAATCATCAATTAAAAATCCAAAATCCAAAAGTTTGTGAGCACTGTTATAATCCAATGAATATTTAAAATAATTCCTCTCTTAGAATTTGGAATGAATTTTCACAACTCTAATAGCTCTTTACAAGACTGATGGTAATGTCAAAACTGAATAAATGTCCACCAAACATGGCATATATAAAGATTGGTCACATGACAGAATGTTCTAGAATATGAATCATCTTAATGTAATTTTACTTGTAAACAAAATTCAACCTTGACCTTCAAATTGAGAAAACATATTGATCAAAACAACCTAATTCAAGGACACTAGTTAAACATGTTTTTCCTGATAAACATTAAGATTTAAGCAAATATTAAAGTGAAGAAACATTTATAATTTCCTAAAATATTTATAATATTATATAAACATCATACATAACACCATGTAGAAGTCAGACATGGGAAGTACAAATGAGTGATGCTAAAGATTTCTACCAGACATCTTTTTTTTAATAATATTTTTTTTTTCGGGGGGGGGGGGGGGTATTGAGAGTTTATAATGATAACCATTATAAAGATACAAACAACAACTATAAAATCAAATGAGAACAATAAAAGAACGGGCTGGCCTCGGAGGTATATCGAACCCGCGACTCTTGGATTTAGATTCCGACGATCTGCCAACTGAGCTACCGCTGTTCCCTCTCATCGTCAGTATTTATAATAAAGCCTCAAGATAAAATATGCAGGGTATAACTATTTGGTAATTTGTTGGAACTTAATTTGGTAAGATGAGACATAAAACCTGAAACTGTATAATGTCCCATTCTTCAGGACTTCCTGTACAGCGGCAGCTGCTCGAAACGGATGGCAAGCAACATGCATATTTGGTTTTGGGGGTTACTGACATTGGGACAGATTTGCCGTACCTTACTACTAGGAACACGATATCATTTTTAGTGTTGATCTGACAGCGCACCACTTGACATGGTTATGTGAAAATTGGTGTAACTCCAAAGGATGGGAAAATACGGGATCCCTCACTTAATTCAACCACTGAATTATCTCGTTGCAGAAATTTAGTTGAACCCTCTAAATATAACTTCATATATTTCTGCCGTAGTCATTACTTTACTTTTATGTCCCCATTCAAAAGCATCGTTGTTACACTTTTAATTTGTTTTTGTTGGTTTTAACGGCACTTGCAATACATTATTGGATATATCATGCCTAGGAAATATGAGCTAATTGCCTTTCCCAAGCACACACTGAGGCAGCCAACCCGGGGCTTGCCTGTGCGGGTATTGAACCCGCGATCCTTGGTCTGCGAGTCCAACTCTCTATCAACTTAGATACCGCGGCTCCCCTATTACACTTTTGAAGCGATCGACGAGGAGTTTTTTTTATATTACATCTTCTCCTCTTCTTCTTTGTTGAGATTTAACTGTGTATCCTTGCCAGTTTGCGCTTCGAAAAATGAACAGATGTCATTTACTTCAATACAAACTCTTGCATTCCTCATCAAATACGGCGTCCCAAGCTTATACTGGGACATGTAACTATTGCATATGGTTCTCGCAGACGAGATCGTATGGGCGGGGCATTTGGAAGAAGATAGGTAAAGCTTGTTACACCCATGGAATGATTGACAGAGAAGTGGGCTTAACCTTCCCGATTACTCCTTAGACTTATTTAAATACATAAGTCAGCGTGATACTTCAATTCCATGTAAATACCATATAAATGATGCAATGATTGATATACATGTTAGACATCTGAGTTATAATTAGCTAATAATTCGATTCTACTTGGGAAACAATAATATTTCAGTGGAAAAATATGCCATCAAATCACAAATTAATCGTTTCACATTTGAACTCTTTGTTTATTAGTCTATTAGATTTTCTATTATATACATATGTCTCCTCTGTTAACACACAGGTTCGTTTGTGAAGTCATACTTTTTAATATTGGTAACTGAATGCAGTAGATATTTAGTTGTAAATGGTATGAACATTAAACTCTGAATTACTCGTACAGACTAGTTAGATCTCTTATGTGTTACCTAAACTCTAGTTTCATTCCGCACTTTCAACGCATGAGGTATATAATAAAAAAAGCAACTATGAGGTACATTTTCTTCAAGAACGATCCCATTACCGCCTTCCATTAAAGATGTGCAATGTGTGTTTTTCGCTTGAGTTCAAAGTTTGAAAATCTCTCTTCAATGTATTTTAAGCAAGTATATTATGTGATTGAGCTTTGATTGGAAATAAACAAAGCTCAGATTTCCGCAGATCGAGTATTTTTTTTCTTCCATTTGTCTCCGCAAAGCAGATGAAAAAAGAAAGAAAAGAAAAGCAAGTTTTATGAAATAATTTTGATACCATTATCTTATCACCTGCATGCTAATATTTATAGGAAAGAATCCAAATAATAACCGAATATCATGATAATAATGATGATGAAAGTGGTATTGTTGCTGGTGGTGGTTTTGTTGTAGTTAGAAGTAGTTATAATAGTTATGGTTGCGGATATTATTACAACAAAGCCCAACTACGATTATGACTTCCTATGCTGTTATTACTATCACAACGGAAACAATTACTAAAATTGCAAATACTTCTTCTATTGCTATTACAACTACTGTTGTTTCTACTATCACTGCTACAGCAACAGAAACAACATCATCATCAACAACTACGACTTCTTCTAACTTCTCGTTATTCTACCACTACCCTTCTCACATCTTTGCCAGTATTACTGCTTCATATATATATATATATATATATATATATATATATATATATATATATATATATATATATATATATATATATACACATATATATTGTTGATGATGAACATCGGTATAGTTAACGACCTAGTCACCTGGGCTTAGATAATCGCCGGATTCCCAAAGAGTTTTGACGGAAATAATATGTGTATGCAAACCATCAGGACAAATATTATATAATGACACAAAATTTGTAAAACGGCGCTGGGAAAATAACAACGTTTCGCAACGTTTGCGCCTAAAGCAAGGTATTCCTTAGGGGATAATGAAATACATAGGCAGAGAAAAACGCACACAAAGAGTGACACGTGTAGAACAATAAATACTTACATTTTGCGCAGAGAAAAAAAATATCAAAAAAATGAAACAATCTAAACTAAAGGAAAAGAATAAAATAATAAGAAATAACTACATATCCAGAAAGGGATCTATTATCTATTAAAAAGGAAAACGAGATCTGACACAAACTATTAGCACAATAGCGGTATGCTCTTTGGGGTGACCTAGTTATCTATGTCATTGTAAGGATATTGTGTTTCATACGGCGCCATCTATAACGGTCCATTATTCGCTTCTAGCTTTACATCCTGGATAATTGCCACAACGAGAAACAGGATCAAATATTTATATTACAAGGGAAGTTGGTGGAAAGTATGTTTGTATGTACCAAGGGCCAACGGCACGTCGGTACAATAGTGGCTACACGGCGCCAATTGAAGATAAAGCTCTAAAACTGTAATTATAAAGAATTGAAAGAAAAAACACATAAAAGATAAATCCTTCCAACACACACACACACACACACACACACACACACACACACACACACACACACATGCACTCACGCACTCACGCACATACACACAGAGAGCTAGGAAGATAAACCCTTCAAACAGCACTTTACCTTTAATTGGCGCCATATCCACTATTGTGCTGACTTGCTGTTGGAAGGATTAATCTTCCTGGTTTTGTTTTTGTTGCCCCAGAGAGCATACCGCTAATGTGCTAATAGTTTACATCAAAACAATTATTTGTCTTTTTCATAGATAATAAATCCCTTTCTATACATTTAGTTATTTCTTGTTTTTGTTTTTTTTTTGTTCTTTTCTTTTAGTTATGACCTTTTCATTAGTGTGAATAGTATTTTTTCTGTGTCTAAATGTACATATTTATTGTTCTGCATGTGTCACTCTTTATGTGTGTTGTTTCTGTGTATGTATTTCATTGTCATACGAGGAAGATCTTACTTTAGGTCAAAAGATAGGGAAACTTTGTTATTTTCCCAGCGCTGTTTCCCAAATTTTGTGTCCCTACACACACACACACACACACACACACACACACACACACACACACACACACATATATATATATATATATATATTATATATTATATATATATATATATATGTATATATATATATATATATATATATATATATATATATATATATATATATATATATATGAGAGGAAGAATGAGACCATAGCGTAAAGGTTTTTTTTCATCTTAGAAACTGTTAACCCACAATGTTTCAACACAAAAAGGAATTTGGTTTTAAAGGTGTGATGATAGGTGGTATGGTTTAAAAGGTGTGATAATAGGTGGTATGGTTTAAAAGGTGTGATAATAGGTGGTATGGTTTAAAAGGTGTGATGATAGGTGGTATGGTTTAAAAGGTGTGATGATAGGTGGTATGGTTTAAAAGGTGTGATAATAGGTGGTAGCAGAACTATTTTCTTCGAATGAGCTTGTATTAAGCTACTGGCTTAACCTCTTTTTCTTTTCTGTACCAGTTTTTTTAAATTTATTTATATATTATCTATTTTCGGTTTTCGTTATGCAATTTGTTACGTTTGTAATATTTTCCTTGTTCCTTATTTATTTTTCTTTAGAGAAATAATAATAGAGTGAGAAATTTTTCTGATGTAGCGATCCAGATATGTGGGATGCAGTCACCGCTCCCGAATGTCTGATAATGCTTCACATATGTTCGACCTACCACTCCACTAATCCGTCAGATTTAAGAAAATGGCTCAATTTTGAATTCTTTACCCGACACACAAATTTGGCAGGTTTCAAATGACATGAATGGAATTAGCATGGGAAGAGGATGAATTCTTCATTCTTTAGTAACGCAAAACAAATTAATATGAACGATTATTAATATGCCTAACCATATTGTTAAATATTGTATCATTTCAATATTATATCATTTTAATATTATATAAGTATTTGCTCTCATGTCCGTGTATACATTTTATACGTGTTTTTATATCTATTTAAGATTAGTACAGATTTACATAATTAATCCAATATCGTATCAAGTTAGATTTTGGGTTTCTGTAGGTTACAATTTACATGTTCTCCGTTTCTGGACTAACACTCATAAGTTTCTATGGATATAACTTGGAAGGTAGTTTTGATTTTTGAGGTATCTCTACAGTTGGTTGTTTTATTTTAGTACTGGAAGCCGTTGACGGAATTCTTCTACATTTTGCGGAAAGATATGCTTAATTTGGATCTTATTCTTTCTTGTATGCATATTAACATGATTGAAATATTTAACCCTTAAGAAATTTTCTGAAAAACTAACCAAAATAAAGCTTGCAATTATATTAATTTTGACTGTATTGATACTGTTACAGCAATTTGTATTTCGTCACTTAAAAACACAGAGTTTAGACATAATTTTAAAAAAAATAATGAACTACAATGTTCTTTTGTAAATAGGCAGTGAAATATTATCAAGTTTTCTTATTTTAGATCAATTTAGAGCGAAACAAATACAGAAGCTGATCAGTAGGTTAGCAGATGGGTATATTGTACATATCCTGACGTTTCTATGAACAAATAACAAGCATTTGAGTTTAAAAATGGCATCGCATGAAAATTCTTCTATCTGTATTAATATTTTCCATGCACATACACTTTGTGATTTTTTCTCAATGGTTTCCGATTTGTATAAGTGTATAAGGCACCATTGTCGGTGATGTTTAAGTTATGTGTGAGTGTTGATGGTCGTGCACCCTTTAGAGACACTTCTCTCTCTCTCTCTCTCTCTATCTCTCTCTCTCTCTCTCTCTCTCTCTCTCTCTCTCTCTCAATTCCGTTTTTGTCACCTTCAAGACAATTCAATATATTTATGCCTGCACATCCTAAACTCGAATTTACCTACGCAAAAACCCATGTATGGTATTTCCTCTGCTGTGTTAAGAGCATTTGCCCTTCATTGAGTGAGGATATGTGTACGACATGACAATTCTCTGACCACATATTTCTACAACTTACAGTATCATCCGTAATGGAAACTGGTATCTGGTTGTCATTTCCCAGAGGTAAAATGCTTTTGGAGGGAAACAAATTGTTTTAGTTTGGCATTGTAAGGCACAGCAACACAAGCAAGTTATTTAGTGCCGAGGCAATTGCAATAAAGTGCTTTGTCCAGGACACACCACAATAGTTAACCAAGGCGGATCCGATGGTAGGATTCGAGCCCGTTCCCTTTCGGTCACGAGTCCGGCACGCTAACCACCGAACCACCGCCGCTCCTGCATCCATTAGTCACGCCTCTTACGACACGAAGGAGAGCATATCGAGCCTATTGCACGTCCCCAATGCGGGGGGAGGGGGGGGGTAGAAGAAAAAGAAATTACTGTATCCTTACACAAAAATATGTTTCAACAAACAAATTTGTTTATAATTCTAGGGATTTCATTTAAAAGCATAAACTTTTGACTATCGGATGTATATCTGCAAATACTTTGACTATCGGACGTATATCTGCAAATACTTTGACTTAAATGAGACTTAAAAGTCAGAATGTAATTCCTATAATTTAATTCATTCAATATGACACTGCCAAATCTTTTTATTGTCTCAAATCATGTGTGGAAAAGAGATAGAAAGATAGAAGATAATTTATAAATTTTCTGTAATAATAATAATAATAATAATAATAATAATAATAATAATAATAATAATAATAATAATAATTTAAGAATTTGTTATTTTAAGAGGATAAAATATTTAGCATTAAAGCTATATGGTCCACATAAAAATGTTTTACAAACTGTTGACGATGGAATGGCATCAGCTTTGTTATACTTGTATATGACTAATCAACATACTGTAAAAGAAAGTTTAAAAAGAAAAACCGCAAAGAAACATAGTTTTTATAAAACGACGTATTTTTTGTGTTCGTATTTTTAATTTTTTTTGTGTGTGGCAGATAAGTCCATCTAGCAGTAATGACTTATAATTAGGCGCGAAAACTTTTCATTGACAACTAACTTATGTTACATCGATGTTACGCACGGAATGGTCGTAAACGCAACGTTATATGGTCGCCTTGTCTAACCACAGACAACCGATCTTCCAAGTCGTTTCTCTTTACATCCAAGTTGATCAAATTGGAATTGTTTCTTCAGCTAATGACGCCCCTTTGTTACAAGTCTGTACAACGCCAATTTGCACTAGTGCGCAGTGATCTTAGACACTTTCATGTGCATGTCCCCATGACACTTTCTCCGCCCTTATAATGCGTTTCTTTTCTTTTTTTTTTTTTTAGCTTTGCCAAGCAATGTAAAAAAAAAATTCTTGCGGACTTTTATTTATTCGGTGTAGTAAGCTCTGCTTAAATGAGGGAACATACGGCTTGATATTCCATTCGTTAGTCTCAGATTGCTTGTTGTTTTCCATTGCTGCCGTTGCGATACCTTGTGAAAGCGAAATAAGGTCCTAGCTGCATATGTCTTTTACAAAATCGGTACGTCTTCCCAGTGAGAAATTCATAGCTAGTAATTACCGACGAGTGTCTTTAAAATGCCTTTGTTGCAAGATACAATAAGACATATTTGTCAGTAGCATTATGAAGCAATTAGAGAAACATGGAATACTGACGGACTGGCAGCATTTAGTCCCTCAGGAGTTATGAGACACAACTACTAACACTTGTCCATTGACTAGCGAGTGACAAAGATGTGCATACGTACTTAATCATATTTGATTTTTCAAAAGTCCTTGATCGGGTACCACGTCAGCGTCTCCTTCGCAAACTACATCATTATGGCATCAGTGGCTCCAGATATCGATTGATACAGGCATTTCTACCTGACAGACACCAGCAAGCAGTTGTAGATGGAGCAACATCGGACATAGTTCCAGTAGTTTGTGGTGTCCCGCAAAGAACCGTACCAGAGACCCCTGTTCTTCATCTTCATCAACAACTTCCCAAACAATATCGGATTCTATACCGAGTAACTTGCAGATAACTGTATCATGTATAGGCCCATCAAGGGATTGGAAGACTGCAATATTCTACAGAAAGGAACTGGCAAGATGTGACCCCCCCCCCCAATATGGCATTATACACTGACAAATGTAGTGTTATCCGAGTAACCAGATCGCGATCCCCCGTCCAATTCAACTATCGACTGAAAGGGCTTATTTTAGAAGTTAAAAAATCTGTTTGATACGTGGACGTTGAGCTGTAGTCTACGTTACTTGGAACTCCCATATTGACAAAATAGTTAAAAAGTTGAGCAGTGTTTAAGGCTTAATGAGAAGAAACCTTCAGGTCAGCAGCGAGAAGACCAAATCAACAGCTTTCTTCACACCTGTGCGGCCGAATCTGGAATACTTCGCCACAGTGTAGAATCCAGTAACCAGACAACAAATTCAGAACACAGATATGGTCCAGAGGCGAACTGACGCAGTGACAGTTTTGTCACCAACTGCTGTCGAAATACAAGCAGCGCATCCAGTATGCTAGGTTGGGACTCATTGGAATCCAGAAGAACAAGGACACAATTAACCATGGTCTACAAAATCGTCCATAATATAATGGACACTCCTGCTGACCGATTCCTGACTCAAGCATCATCTTGAACACGGTCCAGTCACAGTAATAAGTCCTCTCAAGTTACGTACTCTAATAATTCCAATAAGTACAGTTTCTTTCCAAGAATAGTGCGTGTATTAAATAGTCTTCCAACTGAAATTGTTGAGGCTCCTAGCTTGGATAAATTCAAACAATAGCTATCCAAACAATATTTTTAACTGTATCATGTCTTCTCCCCTACACCCTCTCCTTTCCCAGTATACTTTAGGATTAATGAGGAATAAATCTATATGTCGGTTGAGATGAATCTAAAGGGCCGCTACGGTAGACGGAAGGCCCTAGTCTGAAGACTCCAATGGTGAATTTTCCTATCTTCGGGCTTTGATCTCATTGTTTTATATCTCTTTCTTCCTACCTTTCAATCTTTTGTCACAATGAGCACGTTACGTAACGGTCAAGTCATGACGACTTAACGTACAAAGTAGAAGTATGTGAAAGTTTTCTCAAATAAGAATTTTCTGATGTATATATATATATATATATATATATATATATATATATATATATATATATATATATATATATATATATATATATATATATATGAAAAAAGTGAATATGTCCATGTGCAGGTTCAGAGATGAACTAACATAAGTTAGAATAAAAGAGGCCCTAATATTGATCCTTGTGGGAGACTTACACATGTATCTGTATACCATCTGTATTTGTGAATAAGAGGAGGACGATGAATAGCCTTCGACCAAAAGCAGCCCTCTTCGGGTAAGCTAAAATACTATAACGCAAAGCCTTTGAGATCTGAGGCCACATGATGAGGCCTGACCACAAGATTACAAGGGACCAGCCTAAGATACCATTAAAAAAAGTATTTGTTGTAACCATCATTTGTATAGGAATTTCAATATTGTATCTTAAACAAAAATATATTTCCACTGTTAATGTAATAATGGTGAACACATGAGAAACGTCGATTGCAATTTTGGTAGATGCTTCACCTCTTCAACATTTCACGCATTGATAAGTTTTCTGTCTTTAACAGTCATGTTTCTCTTTATGTTGATAGTAAAAGCTCAATATCAACATCGTGATTCAGTTCTAGACAGATAACTAACTCTTATAGTATCGTATCTGAGAATGCTGGACTAATTCACCGCTATATTTGCAAGAGATCAAATACTCGCCTCTGTTTCCATTCACAGATCCTCCGTGTGTGTGTGTGTGTGTGTGTGTGTGTGTGTGTGTGTGTGCCACTTGTACTCAATCAGTTCCTTTTTGAAGTCAAGATCAATCCCTGCGACATCTTTAGTCACAGAAAAACAACATAGTATTAAAAGCAATGCGAATAGGAACAGATCCCTTCCTGGTATCATAAAAGTAGAATATTACTTCGATAAATATCCCACATACATTTTCATTTTACCGTTGCAAAAATGTGTGACATCTGATTTGAAGTGACATATGCACTTGCAATTCCATATCCAAAGTTAGGTTTCCTTCTTTTCTGTAATTTAAACGTGCAGTTTTACACTTATTCCAGCTTATTTTTATTTTAATTTTTTAGAATTGTCGCCAAATCATATACAATTTCATTATATTGATCACAAAAGAGGTGTACAGTATCGTGGCTTTTGTATTTATTCTTCACTTCGAGACTTCTATTTCGTTATTATTTATCTACCTGTAGATAAAGCGTGCAATGTGTACATCAATTACTTACCGAATAATGTTTTGAATGTATATCTGATAAACTGCTGTGAACATTTTACAAAATACCGATTAAATTCCGCGTATTTGTAAACTCTTGTTTATTTAAACGTTGTTTATGGTCACCCTTGATAAGATGTACCTTAGATTCAAATGCACTGATTTCTTGTATACCTTGGCACCTTTTAAAAAGAAACAACTGATAATTAAAAAAGAGAAAACTACTTGCCAAATAAATTAAATCGATAAAGGCGATGAAATCATAAGCCAAAGCATGCTAAGGGAAAATATTTGTGGATATGTACAAATTATATATCGATTAAACATATAATAAGTTCCAAGTAAAATAATTAGAGATAACTATACTGTCTTCATTTTAGACCGTGACTGTAGCGTATTAACGGGGAGGGGGGGGGGGCGGACGGGGCGGTTGCCCCGGGCGCCAGAGGTCTTGGGGCACCAAAACAGCTGATAAAAATTCGGGCCTCGTATTCTGGCCCTTTGGGCCAACATCGTCGCCCCGGGCGCCAGTTACTTTTAGTACGCCACACTGGACCGTGAAGTTAAATAACAACGTAAAGGTATATTTCTTCCAATGTACAGCATTTTATCATGGGTTTTGTTTTGTTTGTTTGTTTGTTTGTTTGTTTGTTTGTTTTTCTTTCTTTCGGTGAGCCCTAGTGACACTGAAAGAACATACTTCCTGCCTTGCTCTGAGCTATTCTACAATTAAATATCCTGATGAAAAAGAGTACTCAGTACAAAACCCCCCCCCCCCCCCCCCCCCGCCAAAACTTAATTCTGCGGCCCCCTGTCAATAAAAATAGTTGTTTTATATGAATTTTAGGCTCTCACTGGGTCTAACCCTCCCCCCCCCCCCAACCTTCGCAGTTGCGTGGGTTGTTTGGGCGGTTGCTACCCTACTGCAGGTTGTTCTTTGAAACACTGATCATACACAGCAAAAGAATCCAAACAACGCATGTTCGGCAGCGCTAAAAGTGATGTTTTAAATATAACTTAGCTAAATACAAAAAAAAGGTTTCTCTTAGGTGTGACCACTAGGACTGAATTTATACCCATTTTCAAATCTCTTTATGAAATACATCATTCTCCTTAGTCAAAAAAGGACAAATAGATAACAATTGGTAGAATGACTGCCCTGTCCAGCAGGCATAATCAAGTTTTGATGTCGGTAACCGCTTTTTAAAAAAATAACAACACACTTTTTCTGACTGTAACATTTGGGCAAGAAAATATCAACACCCTTGATCATTCCAATTACCCTTAATTCCTTATCAGATTCTTTTGGATAAGAATTTAAATCAACAAGAAAATATATTTGCATATTGCATAATAAACTGCAAATAAATATAAACTTTCTTCAGATGATCCAAGATACTTTAAAAGAATAATGTCTAATTATAATTACAATCTATAAATGCTTTTCTCTTCTATAATTGGGACAATAATGTATGATGATTTAGTCTCCTATTTCCTCAATTTCGCAAAATGTTTTAGTCTCCTTGTTCACGACCTTTTAAAGAAAAGAGTAATTTCGTAAATATTTGAATAAAGAACGAAAGAAAGAACAAACCGACGAAAGAAGGAATGGAACAAGAAGAAAAGAAAAGACTGTAAATGTATCCAGCGTCTGGACACGATACAGTATCATTGACGAAACCTTGAATCCAGTGGCGGCGCGAGGCTTTGTGGCGCCCGGGGCAATGTTCTTTAGTGGCGCCCCTACCGAGGCGCCCAGAGGCAATGTGTTTTAGTGGCGCCTCTACCCCGGTTACAGCTAAAGAAAAAAAAATCGCCCGATGACGCCCCACCCCCGTTTCCCGGCGCCAGGTGGCAATTGCCCCCCCCCCCCCCCCCCCCCGTCGAGCCGCCACTGCATGAATCAAAACTGCGGGAGCAAAGTTTCTATTTAAACAGGTCGATAACTCTGTTAGAATAATTGATAAAGGAAGTTAGACAAATTAGTAAAATTTCAAAAAATTTACTTTTTAAGCTAATTATAATATTTGGTTTCGATCCAGAAAGTCTTTAAAGAAGACGTCTATTGGGAACTAAATTCATATTGCTTATGCAACCATCTACCATAAGGGTTAATAATTAAGTGATGTTTGACAAGGAAAGGTGAAAATTATATTTAGCTTAGGTTTTCTTAAGTTTGAAAAATTAAACCATGGCCTGGTGAAGAAACGAATTGAAACAAGCACGATGCGCACCAAATGAACTTAACAGAAAATTGCAACACAAAGTGGCCTCCTCTCTTGAATATAACACTGGCCTGTAGCGTAATAACCGGTTGTCCCTGGCGCCAAAACAGCTGATACAAATTCGGGCTTCGTATTCTGGCCCTTTGGGCCATTCATCGTCGCCCCGGGCGCCATTTACCCTTCAATACGCCACTGGTAGTGGTACGGAAATGACTATCGATAAAACTTTCATATATTTTCTCATGAATTGCCCATCTTTTCGAACACACGGGTCAATTACTAGACAGCCTTCACAGAGTTTTGACATCGATCCATTATCCTAGATTTCTCTATTGTCGGAGAGGTTTTGTCATGTCACCAGTTTATCAACGAATGACACGAAATTATGCTTATTTCCAGATTAGTATTTAATCTAAGAGTTTATCCTACGAAATATATTTTATTTTAGACTAAGAGGATGATATTTAGCTAGACTGAGTCTCCACACAAATACACTAAGTTAAACATTCAAATAATAGACCTTGTCTTTAGAAAATCTTCTTTAAATAAAGTAGTCTTTTTTCTCAAAGCTCTGTTAGTATTGTTTTAGCTCTAGATAACATTTCAGGTTATGATTCTAGAAAATACGACAGCACACTTGTTTCAGTCTCCTGCAAAACATAAATATAGTCACAAACTTGAAAATGAATGATATATAGAATAACGCTACGAACTATTGAAATGTGTCAAACCTGGAAATGTTACATGTTTTGATCAGGGTATAATAAGTTTAATAAGTTTGACGTAGATAAAGAAATCCTAAATCTAGACCATTCTTTCAAACAACAAAACTGGCAAGGTAGGGAATTATATATATATATATATATATATATATATATATATATATATATATATATATAGATATATATATATATATATATATATATATATATATATCTATATATATATATAGAGAGAGAGAGAGAGAGACAGAGAGAGAGAGACAGAGACAGAGACAGACAGACAGAGACAGAGACAGAGAGACAGAGACAGAGACACAGAGAGAGACACAGAGATTGGCACAGCTGCTATTTGCTGACTTAGTGGCGCACCTGCAATGTTGAATTGGCTCTTTTCATCTCATGTTGCACACTATTGCAAGCTCACAAGTTTAAAGTTCATTGCATTATTAATACTACAATTATTGTCAATTTGTTATGAACGTCCCCACGGTACTACTAACGTTACTAGTATATGGTCTGTGCAAGTTCATTGCATTATTAATACTACAATTATTGTCCATTTTCTTATGAACGTTACTAGTCTATGGTACTTGCAAACAGCTAACCTGAAGATTCCAGCAAAAAATATTTCATCAAGGTATTGATAGTTAACCAGTTAAGTGAACGTTAGGTACATAAAAATTTTAATCCTGATCATTCTTTTCACTGGAAAGAGTTTATTGAAACGTGTAAAGTTATGTTGATATCGCTAGGTCCTATACAGAATATTACTAATGTATATAAAGTTGTGTTGATATCGCTAGGTCCTATACAGAATATTACTAATGTATATAAAGTTGTGTTGATATCGCCAGGTCCTATACAGAATATTACTAATGTATAAACACATGTCAAGTTTAAAAGCCGGATGAAACGTTCATTGAAGTTTAACAACCTCAGGCTAAAGCTGTCCGATATATATTTAAGTGTAATAAATATTTTATTTGCTATCCGATTTTAAATTTAAAAGACAACATGAAAAGGATCAGACACCGGCTTATAATTGAATGTGCAAATAAAGTGGAAAACAAATGCATTCAGTCGGATGAATTATAGCCATATCTACTGGTTAATCTTGTCAAAATACATTCGCAACATCTCGGTCAATCCTGTGGATCATACCTCGAAAGTATGCCGATAGTTGTCATTAGCTGCCATTTGGAACACACCAGCCACCTATGAAACAAGGATTGACCGAGAAGTTGCGAATGCATCGAACTATATTTTCATTCACAACTTCTCGGTCAAGCCTACGATCAATCCAATCGCAGAAGTACTAGTAGCCGAGGTGGTCCGAATAGATTGCGCTTTATTTTATGTCAAAGATTTTCCGGCAAAAAAAAAAAAAGAATTTTTTGCAAATTACTACGCCAACATACATCTGAGACTTGTTTTTGTTTCGAAGACATAGCCGAGTTTGTCCGAATGGTGGAAATAGTGTAGAACCAATCACGTCTCGATAAAGATTTAAACTATATTACATTGCTTTACCATTAAGACCACCTCGACTATTTCTGCGAGACAAAACTATGCCTTGGATGTATGTCAGAAAAGAAAAGTCATTAATTTTGTTCGCCGGAAATTTCTTCGCGTAAAGGAAACTGCAATCTAATCGGACCATCTCGGCTATTTCTACGTAATTGACCGTAAGATTTACCGAGAAGTTACGAATGAAAAAATAGTTCGATGCATTCGTAACTTCTCGGTCAATACTTGTTTCGTAAATAACCGAGATGGTCCGAACGGTAGCTAATGGCAGCCATCGGCAGACATTCGAGGTATGATCGGTAGGATTGAACTCGAAGTTGCGATGATTGCTTTACATGTATGTGTCAATTGCAGTATCTATTCATGTATCCATAAAGGTGGCTCTCTACAGATATTACGTACTTCTGAGAGAGTGACAGGTGTAAGATGAAGTTGTTTGCATGTGCAACATTCATAATGGAGAGAATGTTGGCATACCACTATGATACTTTCATGTACTGTGGCTGAACTTTCTTTACATGTTGTACTTGTGGAAATTGTATATGATCTAAGCACACATGCTGACCAAAATGGCAACACCCACGTGCACGACAAATCAGCCTGAATTATTCCAAAGTACACTAAATTTAGCAGTTATTAAAATAGGCAAAACCGAATTTTGCCAGAGTAGGCAGCTTCTCAAAGTGCAGTGAATGAAGTACAAAATATATCAAAAGTAAAAACGTTATCGGCTCGTTTCTTTTACAATTTATTTTTGAAGTCCAGGAAGTGAAAATTACCAAGCGAAGCTAGCAGTTTTTTTATTGTGCACATCTGAACTAAGGCCAAGCTGTATACTCTATAACCCAAATTACACCCAATCATACACCAAAAAAAATATAAAAATAAAAATAAAAAAAGGGAATTGAAAGTTCTTTTAACAATTCCTAAGATATACAAGGTCTTTTTTAAATGGCCAGGATAACCAGTTAGGAAAACCTGGGAAATTCTTTTTCATTAAAAATCTAATCCTATGCAAAATACGAAACTGTAGAGAGCTACCATAATTGTTCACTGGTTTAATAATTGCTGTTGCATCAGTTGACAAATATAACAAGGATTTCCGTTGGTTAGATCGTAACTATGTGATCTGGTTGAGCTGCGTTTATGTCAACATAAACTATGCGAAGAATTACTTTTCTGAAACTACCTACTTATCTCAACAGAGTCACGTACAAGAAACCCTAAACTAGTATTCATACGCTGAATGAGGACTCTAAAAGTTATATTAATTTTGTTTTTTTTAAAACAGCAAACTGAAAATAAAAGAATTAATAAAATTAATAAGAATTGCAATTATAAGAGTTTATTTATTTATTTATTTTTTATTTTTCTTTTCGTATATCGTGGTATACACTCTAAGTTGCCGAATCGCACATCTTACATAACGCCCTCCTTTTTCGATTCGGCAACTGACAGTTTAAACCATAATATATAAAAACAAAACAACACTAAAAAATAAACTCTTAAGTAATTATCTTCCCAAGAAGATTGCAAATGATCTCTTAATTGCTAATTGGTACAATATGTTTGAGCGCCGTTGGTAAATTTGGTAGGTATACATTTGAGCGCTATGTATGTAACGTCTGAGGGCTGATATGTTTCTTTAGAGCATAGTCTCGTTCACCCTCTCGCGTGGCTGCTTGAGACCTGTCAGCTGTGCCATGCTATGGTATAGTAAAAAGTTTATGCAAATGAGTGTGATGTTAAAAATGATGCTTATCAAAAATATGGCATAATTGCTGTTTATTTGACAGGTTTAATAAAGACTTAGATTCCAACAATGCCCATTTTTATACTCTCTTCTTTTGGCAGAGCGTATTATGCAATGACCATATCTGCCTGTCCGTCCGTCTGTCAGTTAACTTTATTTTTCCGCACAAAAGCTTCAGTTCTGCAGCAGGTACCTTCGACAGATTTTGAAGATAACTTGCACTTGGGGTAAGGAAGATGTAACAAGATAACCGGGTAGGATTTCGGATTTATAACAGAACACTTGATGGTGATAAAAATGCAATGTTTATTGATGAATGACTTGAATGGGAAGAAGGGTTATGATTAATACGTGCGTGTATAGGGTCCAAATATTGGACAAATTAACATAATCCGCACGAACCTAATAATGTAACCCAAATATGAATACAAATAAATAAATACACAGTGCCATGATAAAGGCTAATGATTCACCGTAATCTCAGACGACGAAAAGAATGATGTGTTTTACTCAGATAGCAAAAATGATGTATTTTACTCATATAGCAAAAATGATGTATTTTTACTCATATAGCAAAAATGTATACCCTCAAATAATGAAACATGAGAAAGGAATGATGTGTTTTGCTCAGATAGCAAAATGATGTATTTTTACTCATATAGCAAAAATATATACCCTCAAATAATGAAACATGAGAAAGGAATGATGCGTTTTGCTCAGATAGCAAAATGATGTATTTTTACTCATATAGCAAAAATATATACCCTCAAATAATGAAACATGAGAAAGGAATGATGTGTTTTGCTCAGATAGCAAAATGATGTATTTTTACTCATATAGCAAAAATATATATCATACACTCCCGAACCACTGGGTATCACAAAACCCCAAAATTAGCCCACGGCTAAAAGATTACATATATGGAGTGACTCACAAACACTCCGTCACTGCTGGTCGCACTGGTCAATCGAGCGATCCACGCCCACCAATGGGTCAACAACGCCCGACCACCCGGCACCCAAGCAACACACCGTCCATTCAGCCCCACGGCTGCCCTGGCCAGTTCTACAGCTGCCACAGTCGACTTCCATTGTCCCCTCCATAACTGGGACCTCGTCGACTCCGATCATGATCAGCTCTACAGCTGAAGACGTGCAAGTCCTTAAGTAGACTGCTCACTGACAAGACGTTCCGTAATGTAAAGATTTAGTCTACGTTGAGGCATTTATACACGGACGATGCAGCTCTACATCGTCCGTACGCTTGGTGCATTCGGTTTTTCCCATCGAAAGCACTTCGCACGTGCGGCATGGGGTGAACCGAACTCGCTGTTTCGAAATATTGTACAATATACATAACTCACTCTCGGGCATCGTTGTTATACTGAAAAACGAAACCCGAGTATATGTATTCAATAAAAGGATTTATACAATTCCGTGACAGAAGAAACCTATCGATTTCGTGGTCAACTTGTAAAAGGTCAAAGTCCTAATAACTGAAAAAGAAAAATGTTTTTCGCACAATAACATTAGTTCTACATCACATATCTGGACTGAACTTAGTCGATAGTTTGCACGTTGTGTAAGGGATAAGTCTATTGATTTGGTGACAAAAGGTCAAAGGTCAAGGTCACTGTGACTGAAAGAAGAAAAATGAATTCTGAACGGAAAATTCGGTTCTTCACTAACACCTGCAACAAAGTTTGGAGATGAGTTGCTTTGTGTAAGAAAGAAGCTTATTGATTTTGGGGTCCAAAGGTCGAAAGTCAAAGTCAAAGTCCGTGCTGCTGAAGAAAGACAGATGTTTTTTGCATAATAACTTTAGTTCTAGAACACATACCTTGGCCAAAGTTTGTGAATGGCTTGTACTTAAAGTATGTAAGAGGCCATTTGATTCTGGGATCAAATGGTCAAAGGTCAAAGACATTGTGCTTCAAAGAAAAATTATTTTGCAGAATACATTTTAGAGTAAGTTCTTTGACCAAACTTTGTGATTGGCTTACACTTAGGATGATAAAGAAACATATATATTCTGATTCTGGGGTATTGAGGTCACTGTCATGATCACTCTAATAAGAATTTAATGGTTTCTGCACAGTGACTTTAGTTCAAGACCGCATAGCGTGATCATACGTCCAGGACATTAAGACCCATTGGACAATAATCTCCTGAGTAAACCATGCCCTACTAGTTCCTACACAGATGACTAATAAACACGATTTAGGAAAATCGTTTAGGAAAGAATTTTTTTGCTGTAATAAGCCAATTGGGCCTTGAGCATACATACAATATTAACTTAGAAAATCATATATGGTATGGAGTTATAACTTATGAATCAGTATATATATATATATATATATATATATATATATATATATTCAAAGATATTTACGTACAATAATCAGAATATAGCTCTTCCTTCTTTACAATTAAATAATGCAAACACAAAATATATTTCAGCTGTATATCTCTATCTAAATAAGATAATACGTGTTCTTTTCTACAATCGGTGTCTAAATAAGGTAATACGTGTTCTTTTCTACAATCTGTGTCTAAATAAGGTAATACGTGTTCTTTTCTACAATCTGTGTCTAAATAAGGTAATACGTGTTCTTTTCTACAATCTGTGACTAAATAAGGTAATACGTGTTCTTGTCTACAATCTGTGTCTAAATAAGATAATACTTGTTTTTTTTCTACAATCACTGTCTAAATAAGGTAATACGTGTTCTTTTCTACAATCTGTGTCTAAATAAGGTAATACGTGTTCTTGTCTACAATCTGTGTCTAAATAAGGTAATAGTTGTTCTGTGCTACAATTCTATCCAAATAAGGTAATACGTATTTTCGCTTCTGCACGAACATCTTGCAAATCTTCAGAAACAACACGAACTCATATAGTACATAACAATGGTTTTAATTTCCCGTTTTTTCACTAAAACATTCTACCACCCCTAAGGTACATTATAAATATGTTTACATTTATCGCTAATGTACAAATGGTGCTAATGCACTTTAGGGTATGGAAGGTACAATTGTTTTCGGACAGAAGAGAAAGGGAAGGAAAATTCTAGAGCGGCATTTATAAGTAGTCATCAGTTGTACTGACCTTTACCAGAGTCATGCGACAGTCTGATTGGACGAGACTATTATCAGCCCTAAATTCATGATTCTTATAAACATGTCTAGTCCACTGGCGTACTAAAGGTAAATGGCGCCCGGGGCGACGATGATGGCCCAAACGGCCAGAATACGAGGCCCGAATTTTCTTCAGCTGATTTGGCGCCCCAAGACCTGTGGCGCCCGGGGCAACCGCCCCGTCCGGCCCCCCCCCCCCCCCCCCCCCCGTTAGTACGCTACAGAGCAAGCATGTAGAAGTAAAACGTGCAATGATCGGCATTGCAGTTAGCTGTAATGATCACACGTCACGTGATCAGCTGTGATCGGAAGTAATAAGTATTTTTGCCATAAACTGGGCTGTTATAAAAAAAACAAGGAGATAAATTAAGGGAAAAAATGTGGACACATACAGAGTGGACAAGGCGAAGTTCAGAGGCGTCGCAGTGTTGCAAAATACAAAAATCAGAATCAACCCTGACTTTGTGCTATAGAGAAAACTACGAATTCAGCTTTTTCCTGTGCAGTAAATATTCTTCCATTGAATCTGAGGACTGAGAGGTAACATTTGCATTCATACCATTAATGAAAAGCTGTACTTTGCATGCTATCAAATACAAACATCTTAAAGCAGAATGAAATTGTACGGGGGTTACATCATGAGAAACTAAAAAACTTCTAGAATAAATAACCGAGGTTGTGAAGATAATGGACCGAACTTACTAAACTATTTTGTGATTCTCAATTCTCAAACGCGGTTTGTGTTCTCATCGAAAACGTGACGTTACTTACACATATATGTTGCAAGCAGTGGCGTAGGTACCGCCCAAGCAACCCCCGCAACTGCGAGGGATCTCAGGCATAGTGGGGTCCGAAATTCCCACCAAACAACTTTTTGGGGGATGGGATAAAGCAAAATTTTTGTATTTAAGAAAATAAAAAAGTAGCGCATACACTTTATATTCTGAAACTAGCTGCAAATATCCCACGCCAATAGAAGATACAGTCACTTTAACTGCATATATTTATCCAAATTACGACCACCGTCACCAAGCACAGGTAGTGAATGTGTGTCAGGCAATGTACACCCCCACCCACCCCACCCCCAATAAAAAGGAGAGAAAATGTTTCCCCCCGACTCCAAGATCATAAGAAGTGTATAATATCTCTTCAAATCATTGCACTTATTGAATCTATTTACTAGTATGCTCTGATCTGAGATGTCTCAAATATCATTTTATATATCTTTTTACTAGTATACTCTAATCTGAGATGTCTCAAATATCCTTTACTACATCTATTTACTAGTATACTCTGATCTGAGATTTTTCAAATATCCTTTGCTGTATCTTTTTACTTGTATACTCTGATTTGAGATGTCTCAAATATCCTTTGCTATATCTATTTCAATCTCCATGGCCACGGCTTTATTTCTCAAACACCTCTTTTTTTATACATGTATAATAATGTTTACAAAAACCGATGATCTGTCTATCTAAAAAGCAAAGATAAACTAGAGGGCAGATTTAGAAATGTAATCCTAATGTATTGTACCATGTTGCGATACTTAGTTCTTTAATAGTCCTATATACCGTATTTTGTTGTATTTGCTATAAACTTTATATATAATGTACTGAAAGCTATTTTTAGGTCTATGCTGTTAGACATAATATGCTGTTAGATGTAATATGCTGTTAGACGTAATATACTGTTAGATGTAATATTCTGCTAGACGTAATATGCTGATAGATGTAATATGCTGTTAGACGTAATATGTTGTTAGATGTAATATGCTGTTAGACGTAATATATTGTTAGACGTAATATACTGTTAGATATAATATGCTGTTAGATGTAATATGCTGTTAGACGTAATATACTGTTGGATGAAATATGCTGTTAGACGTATGACATAATATATGGAAAGGGAAGTGTTTAAATTATTGGGCGTTGCATAGCGTTAGATTGCAATACCCTGTTTTGATTGGCATCCTCTTTTCAGATTATTTTCATATACAATGTACGCATGCAAAACGAAGATTTTGAGGATATTTGCTTGTCTCGAGTCAATAACGGATATATTTCATCGAGTGGGTGAAAAACTAGTATTTTCACAAGTGGCGAAGATACATACTGGCGAAGCCACTCTTTAAAATACTATAGTTTTTCACACATGAGATGAAATATATCCGTTATACAATCGGAACAAGCAATTTTTCTTTTTATTTTATGCTCAAACGTGTTGACTAGGTAAATTGTATAACAGATTGAAGCAGCAGATTTCGTACAGTAATGTCAGCTGTTTAACGTTTATGTTCTGCTGTGTTTTGTGTCTCTTTCCTAATTCAATGTAAGAAATCACATACTTGGAATAAATATTGAAGAAATAAAATTCATAGTGAGATTCAAACATAGTTCTCCTGCGTAAAAAGTCCACATGCTACCACTGCACAAAGCAATTGACAACATTGCAGATGAAATTATATGGTAATAATGTTATCGATGTCTGTTGAAAAAAGTTCTTGAGAGAAAATTACAGTTGATAATTCACTCCAGTGAATGATCAAAATGATTTATATTGGAAATCCACTAAATCACGGACTAGCATAAAATAAACAGCTATATGTATTCGTCTTTACGTTTTAGTCATCGACAACACTAGCAATCATCTTTGGGAAGTTTTCTATACATGGGCATATCAAATTTCTATAGTGACAAAAATAAAGAGTAATTGCTTTGTGCTAAACGAATTTTGATATAAAACGAATCTTTTAAATTCTTCATGTATCCAACTCAGTATGTATGTATGTATGTATGTATGTATGTATGTATGTATGTATGTATGTATGTATGTATGTATGTATGTATGTATGTATGTATGTATGTATGTATGTATGTATGTATGTATGTATGTATGTATGTATGTATTAGAGTTTAATTTCACGTCAGCACCATAATGGCAATTTTTGTGATGTTGAACCCCAATGCATACATACTGAATGAGACACTAAAAGAATAAAAAAGACTTCATTTTATATCAAAATCTTTTAAGCACCAGGCAATCTAACTCAGTAAAACTGTGTCCCGATTGGGGAGGGGAGTGGGGGGGGGGCGTAGGTGTTATAGATTTTTAATCCGCGTCACACTAATATAACATTTTTGTTAGATTCAATACGAACAATCGGAAAGTCCTCGGCCTTTTCCATCGCATATTAGAAAAAAAAACCTCGGATGTAAACAAGGGCCTTTTTGAACTGCCCTCAAGTCCGCGATTGTTATTACGTCATAATAGCTTCATAACGTCACAGTGAATAGATGACGTGTCATCACTAACAGCCACGCAAACAATAGTTCATTACAATGTTGCAGGAATAACATTAAAAGTTATATGTGCACTTATTTCGTTGATTGTTGAAACGTCGTCGAGTGCTATTTTCAAGACCTATCATGTTATCATTCGGAACGTCCATCCTCTCGAATAACTTAGACACTCTGAAAATAGAGACTTGGAGGTAATCGTAGTGATACTTCCAGAATTGGTACATTTTTGGCGGACGAACAACCGGCTGGATGCGCGAAGAGCATATTCTTATAAAATGATAGGTGTTCAAACTAACACTTGTTAACGTTTCAGCAATCAATGAAATACGAGCACTTTTAATTTTTAATGTTATTCCTGCAGCTTTGTAATGACAAAATTGAAGAAATCATTCGGTTTTAATAGCCTCGAGCGATCGTTTACGTTGCTGTTAGTGATGACACGTCATCTAGTTAGTGTGACGTTAGTAAAATTATTGTGACGTAAAAACAACCACGGAGTTGAGGGCAGTTTAAAATAGCCATTATTTACATCCGAGATTTTTTCTAGCATGCGATGGAAAAGGCCGAGAAAGTTCCGATTGATCATGTTGCAAGACTGTTCTTCGCACATCTAGCCGGATGTTCGTCCGCCAAAAACTTACTAATTTGTGAAGTATCACGACGATTACTTCAGAGTCACTTTCAGAGAGTCGAAATTATTCGACTCGCATCGGAAAGAGACGAGGATGTTCCGAATGTCAATAAGAACAAACCGCAACAAACTGTATTATTTATTATGATTAGTAGTAGTAGTTCTAAACTGATAAAAACAAATTAATTTTAATTTTCAATTTTTCTTTCAGCATTCCAATGAGGCATATCAAATGTTTAAAAATCTTGATTAGACTTTGCTTTTATGAGGGTCTGCTTTGAGGGATCCTTTTACTTGCTTTTTTTGCATAAGGTGTGTTACTATTTTCCTAGACTATTGTTTAAAGATATTGTTTCTTTCTCATTTGTACCAACAACCGTATGGAAACGCAAAACTTGTCAATACATTATTGTATGAATGATAGAATTCTCAGGTTTTTCTCTCTCTCTCATTTTCATAACATATGTGTATATTATGTAAGTCAGAAAACTTCTTTCCCGACCCAGTTACCGCTTAATTCGATGGCAATTCTCTAAGTTTAAAGATTTTGCGGAAGCCGTTGAGTGCCAAGTCAAAATCAATATTTACCTCCTAACTTACTACCCAGTATGTCCTAGTTACGACCAAGCTATCTTGCAAATATGACTTAGTGTCTCTTAATTACGTCTCGACTATCTCGTAAACGACTTAGTATTTCGTAATAACAAACAATCACCATTAGAAAAAATTCCCCATGCCGTATTTACGAGACACTAAGTTGTAATCACGAAATACTAAGTAGTAACATCGAGATAGTTAAGTTATAATTACAATATACTATTTCTTAAAATGATATTGCTAACTCGTAAATACGCGATAGCTCAATAGTAACTACAAGATGCTAGGCCGTAATTACGAAATAGCTCACTTTCAAATATGATAAAAGCGAAGTTCAATTTAATGGATGCTAAAGCTTTACAAAATCAATGATTCATTTGGACGTGGCACTAACCGGCTTCCGTACGGATTTATATGCATTCGGTGTTGTTTAGTTTGGTTTTGTTTTACGGCAAAGCAACACTTTTAAGGTTATGTCGTGTCGAAGAAAGATTAGCAAAGTGCCTAGCCCAAGGATACATCATCGTAGTCGATGATGGGGCTTGAACCCGCACCCTTCTGTGTACTAGTCGAACGCTTTAACCACTGAGCTACTGCGGTGTTTTCGATATAAATACTGATTGCACGATGCATTATCGGCGAAGCTGTTTACATCCAGACCAAAGAATACCTTAAACTCTCTTAATGAACAGTTGGAAACCACAAATTACAAAACAAGTTCCTTTCAAGACTCTTTGATTACACCATCGATCGATGTGTAACCGCAGTTTATTATAGTTTTCTATCGTAATCCTAGGCGAACATCTCCCGCTGAGCACCACAATTAGGACAATTTTCTGTAGCGCGCGGGGCTTCTTCATTTTCCAAACCTCAACATATTATTTGCTATATTCGTCAGTCTGTGTGGTGTACAGGAAAAACAATATAGAACCAGATGCATTTGAGCCCTGAACAAACGTGAACCAAAAAGAACTCATAATTCCTGACTCTGCATCAGTGTAACCAGGACAATTTGACAGGCATTCCGAGTTCATATAAAGTATGTCTCATTCGTATCAGAAAATAATGTTCAATTATATTAAGAAATGGTCCAGATCCACATGGGGTACTAATTACGCGCATTGTTTGTAATAATAAAAGATAACGTTCGCACATAGTACTTTCTTCTGAGAATAGAGTTTTTTTTTTGTCTCATCTGCATAAGCATGATAATATACAGGAGTCCATCTTTTGGCGGCGATGATGGCGGTGGTGGCGTCAACGTTGCATTAAATAATATTTAAATTGGGGGTGGGGGTGGGGGTGGGGTGGGGTTGTTAAGTCAGATCGAGAGTGGGGGATACGTTATTGTACTGATGCAGGTGAGTCACCAGTTTCAGCTAGTTTATAGATATAGTAACTTGCTGTAAGATCTGCTGGCATCGATGTTCAAATTATACTGTTTAAATTAACTAATACATTGGGAAACTACACTTATGTCAATTATGATATGTAACCGAAAACAGTTTTCTTGAATCATTGTAACTTTTTAGATACTATGAAATGTAATAAAATGAGTCGACGATATAACAGACGCATTTTTTTTATCTTCGTTCTTTTATTTAACATGTCTTGAAAAACATTTCTTTCCTTTCGGGTTAGATGAAACAGTTATAAAAGGAATTAAACAAAAATATCAAATGTGTTCAGTTAGTAAACCTGGATTTAAGATTAGAATAAGAAATAATGAAAAAATATTAAATTTGACTCATTTCAATGTGAAAACACTTATGATATATGTCATTTTCAAAAGCGATTTGTGATTTACATCAATAAATATGGTTATTTCGCAAGTCTTTTTACGCGTAATGATTTTATAATAATTAGCATTATTTCTGTTTCATAAATGCCTGCTAGGTTCCCTGGAAAATGATTTTAAAATATGCATAAACTCGGAATCCAAGTCTAGATTTCAATAACCAACTTCAAATTCATGCATATGTCTTGTTAAATGCTTACACAATCAAGGTTAAGTTTTATTTGTAATTAACCGACACTGGCAGTTTCTATCAGTAAAAAGGGGGAAACTAATGCCAACATCCTCCCCTACTCCCAATTAACACAAGGTAACTAACTCTCGCGGCTCGAAATCCGAATGCGACAAGATCGTGATTATTTCAGTGAGATCTTTTCACCTATGGAAATGCCTTAAGGGTCATGACCTCTACGTATAAGTACAATATCGTAAATGAACAGATTAGTTGAAATTATGTACGAAATTTTATTTTCCAAATGCTCCTTAAAGAAAATAAACTTAATTTTAATGTTAATTTAAATTGTTTATATTTTTTTGGTATTCATGTTGTATGCACATAATGCTCCCCCCCCCCCCCCTTCGAAGCTTCGAGGTCAATCCTTTGAGGGATCGTAGTCAGTTGCGTTCCTTTTATTCGACAGGTGGCAGTACGGAACAAAGCAGGGCAGGTATTACATGTTTGATAATAAGAAGAAACAGAAAAAGAACAGGTTAAGAAGAATGGGCTTTTAGAAATATTATTTTTCTCCCTTTTCTGGTAAAAATACTCGTTATTGAATCATAGATTTTGTATGGAAAGTTATACTATAGGACATACATCACAGGCATTTACTTTTCTTTAATATATGAGTTGTTTAATTATTATTATTATTATTATTATTATTATTATTATTATTATTATTATTATTATTATTAAACATTTTGATAATTTTCCGCATAAAAACAGTATAAATCTGGTAATAATATTAAGTGTCTAACAAGTTATGCTTTTTATAATTATAAACATATCGTATCAACAATGCTGTTCAGTAATATCCACATGTACATCTCTTTGACATAAATCTGATTCATCAATGGATGTATGGGGTGCATTAGAAAAAAAGTAACGGTCAAACATCAGGTACAGTTTTTATTTATATTTAAGAATAGTTGATTATAAGAGGTGTCACACTGAACTGTATTGTACGGAAATGAACCAATACTATGCAAGATTAATCTAATATGTTCGGTTTCCTGAATGTAATCTTCAACTGTGAAGTATACTCTACAGACTGCAGTCGACAATGAAAGGATCCACTCGCGCGACTGATTAAGAATAGATTGTTCTGGCGAACGATAAAAGCCGAAGGGTAGCCACATATCAGAACCGGGTTTTTCGGCGTCTCCAGATAACTCACTACGATCCCTCACTGGATCATACCTTGAATGTATGCTGATAGTTGCCATTTTGACTACTTCGGCTATTTACGAAACAAGGATTGACCTAGAAGTTGTGAGCGCATGGAACTATTTTTCCATTCGCAACTTCTCGGTCAATCCTACAGTCAATTCAATTGTATTAAAAACCGAGATGTTCCGAATAGATTGAAAAGAAATTTCCGGGGAACAAAAATCATGATTTTGTCTAGCAGAAATAGACGAGGTGGTCCGAATGATAATGCCCCCATAAGTGGCATTCACTCCGAAGTAGACTGGAAGTGGAAGCCTCCAGACTGGGTTTAGGTAGACAAGACACGATGCAACGGAGAAACTTCGAGTGAAAGTGACCATTACAAACTAAGTAAGGTACTTAAATCGTATATGGGAGAAAAGGTTTGGAATGTCTTCTTTACGGTGGTGTAAGTTCAGCATTCATCATTTCTCCCGTAACCTTGGTGGTCGTAGGGGCGCCACTGATGACTTTGCGACAATCTCTCTCCATTTCGCCCTGTTCTCCACTGCTCTTTGGGACTTTGCAAAGTCCATGCCTATCCACTCTTTGATATTGTCTTCCCATCTCTTCTTCTGTCTGCCTCGTTTTCTCTTTCCTCCCATTGTGCCAGTTGAGCGTGAGACGTGACCATACCATCTTAGTTTGCGTTTCTTTACAGTGGTGAGCAGATCTTTATAAGGTCCAATTGCACCTTGGATTTTAGTGCGCACCTCCGCATTGGAGACGTGGTCTAAGTATGAGATTTTCAGGATCCTTCGATAACATCTCATCTTTAAGGCATGGATTCTTCTCTCTATCTAATTCTGATTGTATGGTCCATGTCTCACACGCATACAGAAATATGGACACTACGAGGGAGCGCATAAGCTTGATCTTGGACCCAAGCGTGATGTTGCTGTCTTCCAAATATGCTTCAGCCTAGCCAGAGCAGCTGTTGTCTGCGTAATCCTGGAAAGAACCTCAGGTTTTGAACCTTCATCTGAGGCGATAGCACCTAGGTACTTGAAGCTTGTTACTGTGCCCAGCTTCTGTACATTCACTCTTATTTCCTTTTGGATGCCACTCGGGTTGTTTGTCATTAGGTTTGTCTTTTCAGCGTTGATCTCCATCCCATATCTTAGTGATGCTTGATTGAGACGGTTCACTAAGGTTTCCATTTCTTCTTCATCTCCTGCTAAGCCATCGATATCATCAGCGAAGCGCAGGTTGGGGATTGTTCTGCCTCCAACACTGACACTGCCCTCATGGTCTTCCAAGGCGTCGGACATGATCCTTTCTAGGTAGATGTTGAAGAGAGTGGGTGAGATAAGGCGCCCCTGTCTGACTCCGACTGTGGTTCTGAACCAGTCTCCTATGTTGCCATTGACGAGAACTGTACTAGTTGCCTTGTCGTACAGGGTTTCTATAGTGCGGCTTAATTTTGCGTTTATGTTATATATCTGCATGGTGGCCCACAAGGCTGCTTGCCATACCTTGTCGAAAGCCTTCTGTAAGTCAATGAAGACATGATAAAGGTTCTGTTGATGCTGGAGATATTTTTCACAGAGGATTCTAAGATTGAAGATCTGTTCTGTAGTGCTACGTCCTGCTCTGAAACCTGCCTGTTCTTCCGCAATGATGTGCTCTGCTTGGGGTTTCAGTCTATTGAGGATGATCTTAAGCATAACCTTGCTTGGGTGACTGATGAGACTGATTGTTCGGTAGTTCTGGCACAGTTGTAGATTCCCTTTTTTAGGAAGAGTCACGATTAGAGATTGGGTCCATGGGGTGGGCCATTCTCCTGTTTGCCAGATTTGGTTGCAGATTGTTGTGAGGACATCTATGATGGAGGTTCCTCCTGCTTTAACAAGTTCTGCTGGTATATTGTCTACCCCAGCTGACTTCCTCTTCTTTAGCGCCTTTACTGCAGCCTCTACTTCGTCCCTGATGATCGGGTGGTCAACCTCTGTTGTGGTCAGTGGTACGTTTAGTACAGCTTGGTCTCCAGAAGCTTCCTGGTTGTAAAGCTCCGAACAGTATTCCGTCCATCTGTTAATAATGTCTTGGGTTTTCTGTCAGACTCTTACCAGCCTTGTCCTGAATTGTATTAGATCTCCCCTGTTTCTCAGTTGTCAGGTCTTTCACCAACTGGTATGCCCTTTTACTGTCATTCTGGTTCAGGCTTTTCTCGACTTCCTTGCATTGGTCCTCTAACCTGCTTTCTTTTGCTTTCTTTATGCTCTTCTTAATCCTGTTGTTAATCTCATTTTATTTTGTTTGCTCCTTCATGGTCTCCTCGTTTACTCTTCAGTTTTCTTCTCCCATCGCAGAGGTCGAGGATAGCTGCTGTGACCCAGGGCTTCTTTATTCTACGATGCTTGCCAAGGATCTCTCCGGCTGTGTCTATTACTGCCTTGTCGAAGGTGATGATCAAGGAGTCTAGGTTTATTTCTTCATGTCCCAGAATTGTGAGTGGTGCAAATTTGCCGCCTATTGATGCTTCAAATGCTTGTGCCAAGCTTGGATATTTAAGTTTTTCAAGGTCGAACCTGATCCTAACTTGTCTTGGCTTATTGGTCTTCCTCAGACGAAGTTTGATAGTCATCATCAGCAAATCATGGTCGCTTCCTATATCAGCTCCTGGGAAGCTACGTGTTCTGGCAATGTTTACGCTAGACCGGAAGCGCTTTCTCACCAAGATGTAATCAATCTGATTGTGATGTTTTCCGTCTGGGCTGTGCCAAGTCCATCTTCTGGATAGTTTGTGGGGGCCAAGGGTGTTCGTTAGCACTAGGTTATTCTATGTGGCGAAGTCCAGGAGCTTGAGTCCTCTCTCATTGGTCTGCTTATTACAGTATGGACCACAGACTTCTCGCCAGTCTGCTTGTGCGTCTTCTCATACCTTAGCATTCTAGTCTCCTTGAATAACCAGAATATCCTTCTTGGGTGTCTGGTCTATGAGAGTTTGAAGCTGGTCGTAGAACTCATTCAGTTCCTCGTCATCATGGTCAGATGTTGGGGCATAGACCTGTATGATAGTGATATTAAAGGGAGATGCCCTCACGCGGATTGTAATCATCCTGTTAGACACTGGACGACAACCCATGACTGCACTCACAATGTCCTTGTGTACCATAAACCCGACTCCATGTTCATGCTTGTTCTCATGCCCACTGAAGTAGATCCTGTGTCCGTCATCTGTTGATCTCTCTCCGAAATTTTTCCAGCACATCTCGCAGAGTCCAAGGATGTGCCATTGGTATCTTCCCATCTCATGGGTTAGCTCCTCGAGTTTCCCTGCTGGTCTTAATGTCCTGACATTCCATGTTCCAATGGTGATGTTATCTCTTGCCCGTACTTTGATGGTTGTTGCATCAAAGTACGGGCAAGAGAAAGAAAGATCACGACTATTTTAATGTCTTCGATAGTCAGACAAGGACTCGATTTGTAAGTTATGAGTGACTAAATGCGCAGACGGTATAAGAAAATTAGCACGAAATCATCGAGGGGTCAGATTTCGAACCATGAGAGTTAGTTACCTTATGTTAATTGGGAGTAGGGGAGGGTATCATCATTAGTTTCCCCCTTTTTACTGAAAGAAACAAGTGCCCCGTGTTGACTGAGTGTAAATCGAGTCCTTGTCTGACTATTGAAGACATTAAAATAGTCGTGATCTTTCTTTCTCGCTCGCTGCACGTAATGCTATCTCTTAAAGTTATCCCCACCCCCGTTCCTGGTTGAGGGGTATTAGCAAAGAAAACATAATAGTTCACAAAAGATCATCACTTTTATCTGAGTGATCCAATATTTCAATTACTTTTCTAAAACGATGTTTTTTATTTAAAAAAATTCCATTGCAGCTGATTGCAATGTTCTGTAGTGTTTTAGGTATAAATAACTCTCGGTGTCATGATTACTGGTAACGACTCACCACTTGTTTTATTCAATAAGCAAACATTACCCGCTTTTTATCTAAACGTCATAAGCTAAAGTATGAATAATGTAAAATGTCCAACAAGACAAAATGAAAACTTAAGAAGGACTAAGTTTTGATATCAGAAAGTATTTCTTTGTCGTAATGTTGTCTTACTGTACATATTTTATTCAACATATCTGTCTTGTTATTGACTCAAATGCATAAATATGTATATGTTATGATATTTAAAAAATACTTCGAGTGATAGAGTATGACATTGATGGGATGAGGTAAATCAAGATAAAAAATAAGGTAAATTACTCAAAATAAAAAAGACATACAAGCCAGAACAACAAGGATTTCCAGATCATTATAAAGTACAAACTGCTGTTATTCCTCCTAAAATAAATCAACACCACATCGATAGATATAACTAAAGGGCTGGTTCTCAAATATTATTATTAAAGCGAAAGACAATAACGATTGAAAGTAAACGAAATCAGTCTTCTATAATCTGAGTACCATGTACCATGAAGAACACGAAGTTGTTGTATATTAAGCTAATATGAAATCCTTAATGAATAGTCGTCAATAACTTTGTTGAACTAGATATTAGTTATTTCCGTTATGAAAATGCATAATTCACTAAATAGTCTGGTATTAATTTTTATAAACAGCAATAATTTCTCTCATTTCTATAAATGCGTGACACATATTGCCCATGTGAGAAAGCCACGTGGGATATGCTTTTAGGTGATTAATCCATCACACGTCAGTCGTGAGAATGCAGATACAGTATCTATCAACTGCCATATTTTGACCAAAGTGCAAAAATTCTGTACAAACCAATCATTAACAGTTTGAGAAGGGGGGGGGGGACTTAATTCAGACTAGCCGTTATGGGGATGACATCACAGAAGCAACTGACTAACCATTGATAGACAGAGATTTTCACTAGTTACCGACGTATGGTATTGGCTTGCCAAGCCAGGACGGGTACCAGCAAAGGACATGCCTTTCTCACATTCCTGTACGATCGTGCCTTTCCAATGTAGAACACCGGTGGAGGATATCTGTATCTTTCATCACATGCCTGCTGTCCTTCATCACATGACAATCTACAGCGATCATAGTGCACCCTCCCCATCGATTTCCATCATCAATTAAACATTATTTCATTATAATTTAAGATAAACATTAAAATTCAACACATTTACATCCTAAAACGTGCAACGGTTGAAGTTAGTGCCCAACAAACAGTACGTTTTGCACTGATCGGCCTAGCCACAAGTACAGATTATGTAGCCAAGTTTCGGGTCGAGTAAGCCGTTACTATAATTGTTTGTTTGTTTGTTTTTGGGGGGTTGGTGGGAGAGGGGGTTGAAATGTATCTTCTCGTTATTATTTAACGACGGAAAATGAATTCTAGATCAAAGAATAATCCAGGACTATGGCATTATTTTCTTTACTCTCTCATTTAATCCTAGTATTCAGAGTCGACTTTAATTTTTGGACCTGTTCACATTTTTTGTATCATTGTGCAAACGATCTACAGTACACAATACGACCGCATGTGTATTGCCATTACTTGGGTGGTCACGGCTACTTGAACGCTGATGTGAATTCAAACGTAACTTAAAGTTTATACTGAAGTTTCCAGTGTAATGCTAACAGTTTAGCCTCTATTTTAAGGTGAGAAAATTGTCAATGGGTGTTAGCTGCGTCAGTATTCACAGTACGCTTTGTTGACTTTGATCCTAATTTTTAGTTGTGAGAAAAATAATACTTCGTTATGCATCGGTGTTAGATAGGAAAATTCCTCCCTAGGGATCAGAATTTTGCGTCAGACACTTGGCTTACTGTCTTATTCAGAATTCTTATCCCGAAGGTGGAATTTTTATATCATGCACCACTGTATATAAAGGATTATATTCATAATACATAAGTGCACTGAATGACACTATATATGATGTCACAGTAATTATGTCGTCATGAACGTCTAATTTTTCTAACTGCTCTAATATCGAAAAGACATTTTTTACCGGCTCGTTAACCTTTTGACTGCGGTGAAGACGTCGTGATTCAAAGTGACGTTTATTTTTTGATGTCATAAGAACATTTGCATAAAATGGATTTTCTTGCGTCATTAAAGAATGCGCGGCGCATTACCAACTTCGTTTTGCGTATCTGTACTCATTCTTTTTGGTACAAAAACGAGATTAGTGCCAGACAAATGAGCACAGATACACAAAACGATGAGCAAGTCACACATCATCCATCTAACTCGTGAACAATACCTTATTACAACTCACATCTGGCCTGTTATTTTGTGATGATTCAATCAAACCCATTTCCTCACATTTAGTAATGTATTAACATTGCCAGTATAGTCTTCATATTGGAAAACTCTTCAAATAAGACTTTTTATCGGGAGTAAAATTTTTACTTCTCAGAAATTATCTTTAATATGCCTGTTTATTAGTTGATTGTTTGAAGATCTCTTCATTAGGAACCACTGAAAGGCCTTCAATTAGGGGCGGATCCAGAAATATCGTTTAGCGTCGTTTAAGGGTAGCGTAAACAAGTAGGCAAGGGGTCTGTGGGATGGAATCCCCAGTTGGGGGCCCAGGGGGTGAATCCCCCCAAAGTTCCTACACTTTCGTTTCCAGGGCATAATTTTAACCATCTAACTGTGAATAAAATTTAGTCTAGGAAACGCTACAGTTTGCGCTCATTTTTATCTTTTTTTTGGGGGGGGGGGCTGGTTGGGGAGTGAGGGGTGTGCTTCCACCCCTCCCCCATCCGCCCCCGTTCAAATGCCCCATTGTTTGAAATATCCTGAAATTATTATAATCCAAGTTGCTCATCAACAACGCAACTCAGAATTCAAGGGATTTTTCTTTTATTTCTGTAAAAATAAGAGGTAGGTATGAAACGGTAATAAAAGCATATCGTAAGTCAGAGAGAGAGAGAGAGAGAGAGAGAGAGAGAGAGAGAGAGAGAGAGAGAGAGAGAGAGAGAGAGAGAGAACAAGTTACAATATAACTTTTTAATTACTTTTTATTGCACGTATAGTACAGCAGCAATATTTAAGTCACGAGTTCAGTACACCTCACCTGATTACTTAATGAATACACTGTCTTTGACAAGAATGTCCTGCCTGTGCCTGGAAGTTTTATTTGTCTGACTTTTTATTTTAATTCTTTACAATAGTATCAAGTCTTGATAACGAAAGTAACTGTATAGGGGGTGTGCAACATTGTATCAACACCGGAAATATCGTAAAATTGTTGCAATATCAAATGGACAAACATGACGACCTATAATTGCTATACGTTACTTCTTCTTCATCCTCTTCTTCAAAGGAATCCACTAGCTCTTTATTTGTAGAGGGTATTCAATATCTACATCAGGCAAATAACCCTGGCTACGGTTTCACTTCCTCGTGAAATCTGTGTGTGTGTGTGTGAGAGAGAGAGAGAGTGAGAGAGAGAGAGAGAGATCATCACATGACAGAATGAAAGAAATAGAGAAAAAAGAAAGACAAGAAAAGCTTCAATAAAATTTTACTATGGAGGCATGAGCCTTCTCTTTCCAGGTTTCACGTACCACAAGGATCATCAAATGTACAAAACGTATTTGTTATCCACGTACTTTTCGCGCACTTCGTGTGTGCGTGTCTAATAATGTCATGCAATCTTTCCTACACCGTTTTAGATGGAGGCTTAAAACCTTGGGATGTGATTGAAGAAGCTTTGTAAAAATGCACAACGGTTTTACAATTATTATTCACGAAGAGCAGCAACAATATGGATGTAGTAGTAGTAACATAGTAGTAGTAGTATTGTAGTAGTAGTAGTAGTAATATTGTAATAGTAATATTGTAGTAGTAGCAGTAATATTGTAGTAGTAGTAGTAGTAGCAATATTGTAGTAGTAGTAGTAGTAATATTGTAGTAGTAGTAGTAGTAATATTGTAGTAGTAGTAGTAATATTGTAGTAGTAGCAGTAGTAATATTGTAGTAGTAATAGTAATATTGTAGTAGTAGTAGTAGTAGCAATATTGTAGTAGTAGTAGTAGTAATATTGTAGTAGTAGTAGTAATATTGTAGTAGTAGTAGTAGTAATATTGTAGTAGTAGTAATATTGTAGTAGTAATAGTAATATTGTAGTAGTAGTAGTAATAGTAATATTGTAGTAGTAGTAGTAATATTGTAGTAGTAGTAGTAATATTGTTGTAATAGTAGGAGTAGTAGTAGTATTGTAGAAGTAATACTGTAGTAGTAGTAGTAGATGTAGCAATAATAGTGATAACAGCATAAGCAGTAGCAGTATTATGTATAGTAGTTATTGTAATATTGTAATAGTAGCAACATCAGCAGGAGTAATGGTGGTGGATTTAACAATGATACTCGATGTTATAGTAACAAAACAGTTCTAATAAGGAGGTATACTCCAGTAAATATAGACATGGTTCTTACTCTTCACGGTTTTCCAAAGGTTTTGGCTTACATAAAAATAAATAGAGGGACCCACTCCTCATTCCAAAGTATTATGATATCTGCTCGCGTATTATTCTGGTCCAAATGCAAACAACATAGACCCTGATCTGCCGTCGCATTATGCGACAGCAGATCTGGGTATATGCAGTTTGCAGTTGGTAACAGCTTATACGCCAGTATATACCGTATTTAAAAGAAATGTATGCCTGTCCTATAATACAGTGTAATATTGAGAGGTTCTCATGAAAAGGACCTGGCTGAATCGGACGTATCTGTCTGAACATTGCGTAAATGCCTATTCCACAGACTTGTGTGACTGATACAAACTCCAAAATGAAGAGGATGACATATAACGATCACATACATGTAATCAACATGAGGGATCGATAAGCAACCGAACGAAGTAACCCAATTCCCGATCATGGATGAACGAAATGAAAATTATTCATGTCTAAAGGTAAACACTCTTTAAGTTTCTTTTATCTGGCGTTCATTGTACGAACCAACCGGAACATTAAACATGTACTCAGATCCAACATAGAAATCAGTACTAATGGCAACTATTGGTATTTTTTTTAATTTGTTTTTTTATATAAAACTATAAATATTTTTACACATTGAATGGTAGTGCGAGTTAAAAGTGATATTTTGTTTTGCAAATGTGGATACGTTTTTGTCTCTAAAATGTGGGTGACATTTTTGTGCGTATATTTTTTAATATTGATTTTGAAGTTGCTTCTCTATATTTGGATGATTCCAAGAGATTTGAAAGGAACAGAAACCGGAAGGCATTCATATGGTATCATTGGCAACCTTGGATTTTTAAAATTTCCTTTTGGATACCAAAGTTTGAGCATTAAAAAAAAAAAATAATTTTAACCCTTTCTTTAATAAAAGCATACTTGCATTTTTATTCATGTCTTTCGATACTGATCTTACTAATCAAGATCATTTTACTACATTAATAGTTTAATTACAAGAATAGCCAGTGGCGGTGCGACGGTTCGAGGCGCCTGGGTGCAATGTTCTTTAGTGGCGCCCCTACCGAAGCGCCCGGGGCAATGTTCTTTAGTGGCGCCCCTACTTTGCCAAAGAGAACAGTTTGTATGTCAGTTGCCAGCCTTCACCCCCTCCCCATCTACGCCCAAGTAACAGTTGCAAAAAAAGCTCCCGACGGCCCCCCTTGCCCGGCGCCTGGGGGCAATTGTCCCCCTCCACCGCGCCGCCCTGAGAATAGAAAATATCCAAATGTATGTCTATTAAGCGTCGAAAAGATATTAGTTGAATTACCGCATCATGTAACAAATAGCTACAAAGTATGATCTGGAGGGCACAGATAGCTACAAAGTATGATCTGGAGGGCACAAATAGCTACAATGTATGATCTGGAGGGTACAGATAGCTACAAAGTATGATCTGGAGGGCACAGAGAGCTACAAGGTATGATCTGGAGGGCACAGATAGCTACAAAGTATGATCTGGAGGGCACAAATAGCTACAAAGTATGATCTGGAGGGCACAGATAGCTACAAAGTATGATCTGGAGGGTACATATAGCTACAAAGTATGATCTGGAGAGCACAAATAGCTACAAAGTATGATCTGGAGGGCACAGAGAGCTACAAAGTATGATCTGGAGGGCACATATAGCTACAAAGTATGATCTGGAGGGCACAGATATCGCACTTAAGAGGAAAACAAAAATATAACAAAGTATGATCTGGAGGGCACAGATATCGCACTTAAGAGGAAAACTAAAATATAACAAAGTATGATCTGGAGGGCACATATATCGCACTTAAGAGGAAAACTAAAATATAACAAAGTATGATCTGGAGGGCACAGATATTGCACTTAAGAGGAAAACTAAAATATAACAAAGTATGATCTGGAGGGCACAGATATCGCACTTAAGAGGAAAACTAAGATATAGAACTAATGTGCGATCTATCTGGAGAGGTATACGGCACATGGACTTATAAAGAAAACCTGCAGCACTTCATTGCCATGTAGTCTGCTGAAAAACTTTTGCAGACGACAATTATCCTAAGCTGCGAATTATATGCTTTTCCTATGTAGCAAACGGTTTGCAGTTTTCTCTGTAAGTATGGTAAAGTCATCCCATAATACTTGGATTAATTAGTATTCTCTCTCTCTCTCTCTCTCTCTCTCTCTCTCTCTCTCTCTCTCTCTCTCTCTCTCTCTCTCTCAATCTCTCTCTCAAAAAGTAGGGAAAAAAGTCTTAGTATAATTGTAAAGCAAGTTGAAACTATTAATTTATTACTGTAATTTTTCTCATATTTAAGCAATATTATACAAGGATGGAATGAAAATGCATGCTCCTTGTATCTGACAAAAATAATTTTGATCAGAGGGTGAAGTCTCTATAATGCCACACTTATCGCTCTTTAAGATGAAAATTGCGTAGCTTAATGGTGGGAATATGGTTAATGGCTTTCTTTTCTGTTGTAAGTACCTCCCTCATTATGGTGCATTTGGGTGCAAGCAACGTACTTTCTTGACCCGATATTTGCTGCATTTAGGACCTGCATTGCTAATAATATGCCACACGTTAATGACAACAAAACTGAACTTAAATGCCTAAATTTCATTCAGCCTCTCCTGCCCTTTAAGTGGGAACCGATCATAATATCACCAACATTTTCACTTGTATTTTTCAAATGTTATTGACCAGAAAATTTGAATGAAAAATAAATCTCTTACTGTATAACGAAATAACTTTTCTGAGCTAACACATGATATAACCTGCTATATTAATACAGAAGGAAATATATACAGCAGATGACCCACTCATATGTAAGTGTCTGTACATCACATACAGGGATAATCAATATGATTTGTTTTAAAAATTACACGCTGAGCAAGTTTTTGATGTATTTTTAAAAATCAAAATTAAAACTCACTAGACAAATCATATATGTTTGTATCGCGATCTCGTAAGAATAGAGGATATTTGTTCTTAAATCTTGGAAGGACACAACAAGTCCTCCGTAGGATATCTAAGTACATCAAACAGTTGCGCGCTATGTCAAGTTCTATACTACAAGATCTCAGTCTATGCCATTACAATCTCCTGAAAAACTTTTAGTGACGTTCGGTACACACATTCCGATGGACAATACTAATATATTTTATAATATGGAATCATATTACAGTCAAGTTACCAAAGATGTTTCAGAACTATATAGGAATGTTTTATCCAATTTGTATAAGTAGAACGAAATTTAAGTTATTGATCATTTATTTGTCAACTATATGAGATCGTATTTCTGGAGAATTTTATAGAATTCAAGCGTAAACTTTCTGAATCGATGTTGCATCGAAGGTGTGTTCTGTACACAAGTACAACCTCACCATCTTTCACCTCGCCTTTTGGTTGGCGATGACTTATATTTGTATTGTACTTTGTACTTATTGTCAAATACCATTTTTTATATCTGTATCGCTTTATTATCATAGTTGAGACAGATGAAATTGCTTGACAGACTTTAAAGACTATAATAAAATATTGAAACACACACCTTAGAGTATTGAATATTGACAGACGTGGTTGAGCTTCCTGTCGTATAGTGACGTCACCACAGACAAAAACTGTTTGGAAATACCATAGCAATACCCTTCTAATGGAATATCACTTTTGTGACGACATGCTCGCGGTATGCGGTTTTTATTGTAAAATGAGTGATTTAGTACAAAATAGGGGAGAAAACTTTGACCACCAAACAAGAGATAGCGAAGGCTGACTTTTTAGATGTTGTAAATTCAGAGCGCAAACTGACATTAATTTATTTTATTTTTCAAGAGTCATTATGCTGTAAACCATGCATATATAAACACTTGATTATGGAGGACACCTGTTTAGAGTGAATACATACTCATAACGGGTTTAGAGTATGAATCTGATGGACATCAATTATATGCAAAATATTTGTATAGGAAAGATTTAAAGAGCAAAGAGTTATGCTGAAGGTACTTACTCCTGCTGTTAAAGTTTAATTTTCAATGCGTATCCTTAGCAGATAACTTTTCCAAAATGGAGTCTCTCTAACAAAGCTTCGATGCCGAAGACCAGGTGCTTCACTTTCTTCCCCTTCTCAATTTTTCTTACTTACTTCTTTATGACTTTGCTATCTGTATTGCTTATTTTCTTACGAATTTATGACTTTGCTATCTGTATTGTTTATTTTCTTACGAATTTATGACTTTGCTATCTGTATTGTTTATTTTCTTTAAGACTGCATTTTGTTTTTACTCTTTTTACCTGTTGTACTTGTTGATGATTAAAGTAAAGTCTTCATGGTTAATTTCACTGTCACTGATAACCGGCTTATCATGTCGTCAGTACTGTTAAACTTACAAATGACAGATATTAGTATTTCATCATGCTTTAAAACTTTGCTGTGCTTCAATTTTCCCTGGAAAGCTTTTGCAACAAGTCCTATTACTATTGCACCAACCACACATCTAGCTAATCCAGATGATGTTATTCCCACAACACCTGAACTGTTTCCATTACACCGTTTTTAAGCTTTAATTGCTACCTTGTTCTTGTTTGTAACACATCTATAGTGTTCGATCTCTCTGAGCAAATCATTTTGAATCTTGTATGCAACTTAAAATTATTACCATTGTCAGTTGGAGATTTCCCGAAGGGACAAATCTTGTCTCTGAGCGACAACGGCAGTGAATGATACAGCGTTGGAGCACTTGGAGTCTTTTCACTGATATATATATATATATATATATATATATATATATATATATATATATATATATATATATATATAAGAGGCATCTTATATTTCTAGTTGCTACTAACTTTATTGACACTTTAGATTCTTTAAGTTGTACTGTTGTATTTTCACATTTACCTTAAAACAGTTTATCCCTAAAAACTATCCTTTGGACCAGAAGTACACATTTTCCTTCAGAGATTCAGTGTTATTTACCTAGCGGTGAAGGTTTGCTTTTGGAAGATCATTTTGAGAGTAAACTTTTGTCAGGTAAAAGTCCAGGTGATTATTAGGCAGTCAATATAAACTGACTAAATGAAACTGGAGTGATTAGATTTACAACTTCTTTAATATTCAGTTGAGAGTTGGACAATTGCAACCTCACTAGATTTATGAAAAGAGCAGTGCTTTATGTTGCATAATAAATTGCGTTAACACTTTTGTTTTATTTATTTATTTAAAATTTTATTTCAGCCGACATACGTCTGCCGATAAAAGCTATGATATTTATTAACCAAAAATGTGTATCATTTAGTAATATAAGTAAGATTTTGCTTCTGTTTGTATAGTGTTAACAATTTGTCTGTGTAAACTCCATGTGCTATTAGGTAGTCGATTGTGAACGAAAAAAATTGGAATTAATTAGTTTTGAAATATCTCTAATATCCATGATTGATGATGGACCTATTGACATCTTTAAAAAAAATTCTTCAAAAGCATGTTGTGCGCTGCAATAAGAACAGATTTATGTACTCCATGAAAATAAAAAAGTTGAAAAATATATATATTTTTGTTCACTTAACATTTGCTTGTTACTAGGGGCCTTGTTATTTATTACCTGAAAAGTTAAACATTTCAGTTATCGGGTTGGAAACAATCTTGCTATGTTCTCCTTTAGTTATGTTGATTTTATTGGTCTCTAACATTATATCGTGTAAATTTATTTTCACATTTCCACAGCTATAAAAATAGAAACAACTTTACTTTAGACAAAATGAAACAGATTCCAAAAACCACCACCTGTAAAGTAACAGTTAGTTTGAACTAGTATAATTTATTTCACGTAGTGTGCCGTGCACCGATGACACACGTGCAGCATCTTGTGATGTTTTAGGATCTTTTTGTTCTTTCTTTAAACGTTTAACTTTCCCTTTTGTTAAAAATTCATGTGAACATTGTCCAACTTGTAACAAATTTACCATCAGCAATGGAACCAGTGTACATATATTTATTAAGAATTTTGTCGGAAGTTTCTATTTCCTCCTTTATTTCTGCTAGCCATTTGAACATGCATGAATGTTTTCAAACAAGCACTCAATACAGAGAGAGGCAAACCTAGCTTAAATGGCCATCATCCCGTGAAGTATATGATACCATTTGATGTCATGTGATCATTTTTCAGTTCATGTCGAAGTTGTCGATCAGAATAAATCTGCTAATGAGGTCAATTGAACATCTGACGACGATTTGGAAACTTTTGCAACTCTTACATTTACAAAAATTTCCTACGTCTTCTTGATTTCTTTATATAAAGCATCTATTCCAACTCATTTTCAGTTAAATTTACATCGGTTATCTCCTTGTATGTTCCATTTGCATTAGCTACATTCAATTTCTGTTTGAACACTTAAGTTTTGTAGAAGTGGAGTTATTACTCTTTTTATATTCGATAATGCCTAAGATTTTTGTTATCCATTTGTGCTTTGTCTATTTATCACTGATAAAATTATTGCAATTTTAAAAAATGAAAAATGATTGAGGGTGATTGTGATGATTTTGATAATTTAATTGAAACTCCTTTGTATGAAGACGGAAAGTATAGCATAGATACTGAAACTGCAATCGATAATGTTGTAAATCATGCGAATCATATCGGAAATGTCCCCAAAAGTGAAGATTCCAGAGTTTCACTAGAAGTTATTAATCTATTAAAGGAGGAACAAGAATGGATTTGGCATGAATGAATTATAGTACAGCTTTGAAGAAATAAGCAACCTTAGAATGCAAAACAAAACGCTTTATTATGTAAAACCAACCGGTAAAGAAGTTCCAAATTGGAGTAAAGGCGACTGTAAAACAATGCTAGCACCCAACACTATAGCAGGTAAACCTAGTAGGATTATGTGTGCCTGCATAAGGCTGGAAACGATAAGGCAAGGAATGTGTGTATCCTATTGAGGAGAAAGAGCCCAAATATCTACTGTTATACAAGTCTATGAGAATACTGAGTTGCAAGCAATATTCACAAATGAACCGCTTGACCAACAGGTAAGAGAATCAGAGACAATAATTGACGGATTATTCGGAATAATTATGGCGGTTATGTTAATACTGGGGAAGCTGTTAATTCGAAATTAGAATCTATGAAAACTGTTGATAAACTGTATGAAAACATTGAAGAGTGTTCGTAAAAGAAAGACAATTGTTTATGCATAAATTGTCTTTAGGTATTACAAGAAACCTCTGATAGAGGGTGACCGTCTACAACAGATATTTTTATTTTTTCCAATTTGCACGTTTCTTCAATTTTTTCAAATGCATGAAAGATTTCAGATTTATGTCATATTTTGCTTTTTCTATGAATGGCTCTGCTACAGTTGCTGTATATAGTGAATATACAGGTGCTTTAAATACTGGAGCACCATGTGCTGTTTAAACATAACTTTGTCCACACATTCTATGTCTGTGTTCGTCGAATCATTGTAAATTGACCTTGTACAGTTTAGGTATCCTCAAGTTACACTGTAAATTTAGCCATGTAGAACTTTGCATATGTATCCACATCAAATACGTGATTTATTTATTCTTCATTTTTCTTTATTTATTCTTCATACTGCGCATTTTAAACCATCTTGCTTAACTGACAACTTCACGCATCGGGGCGCATGCGCGACTAACGGTCGGAAGAGTCGAATTTGTCATTGCTATTCCCTCATCACTAATATTGATTACTGATATAGAGCATGGCAATACTTATTCTAATTGTCTGGTATTCTAGAGTCACTCTATTAAAATTTGACCAGGGAAGTAAGACAAGTTGACCGATCGTAATCCGCAGACCTGGGAGGTAAACGAACTAAGACGGAAAGTGCAGTCTGTTCATGTTGACGTTTTTGCCAATCGTTATGCTCATATGACAAGCATCCACGTTTCTTTAAATGACAGAGCACATGCACAAAAATTAAAATCTGTAAAAGACCACTAATTAAATAAATTAATGAATAAATGATATAATTGGCACTTTCCCAACGTCAATAATTAGAAGAAAAAAAAATATTTTGTAATAGGTTTAGAGATGTCCTGAATGTAAATTCCTAGTATATTTTCATCCGTTGCAATGATTTTCTAAGCCATATGTTAAACTATTTTGCGATAACTACAGCTGATATGTTAAACATAGAGATGAAGACAAAATATTTTTCAAAAGAAAGGGTTCACACACCTTAGACGCTTTTCGAATACGGTTCTAACTCTAATTTTAATTCCCAAGCTTTGTTTCTTTGCTTCTTGTTGGACATAGTGACAGACTTATAAAATGCATTTGACAACAGTTCTGTTTGTATTTACGGATAGTCAATACCAATTCGGCTACAATTTGCCATCTTGCTAGCGATTTATCATATAAACCCCTTTTTCATTAGTATCAAGTAAGTTTTAGATGCTTTGTAGGTCTCATGAGAAGTTAAAGTATAGATCCAATAATCCTTTTATCCTTTTATGAAACGCGCCACATAAAATTCAATACTCGCTCGTTCACCGTAATATCTACTTGAAGCTCTATAACAATTGAATTAATCGACCAATACCTCTCTTTGCCGCACTTAGGACTAAACGGGTGAAGAAAATTTTGAAAATCTAGTTCTTTGGATGGGGAAAAGCAAAATGAGTTCTATCCATTATTGGATGGAGAAACACAAGATGACTTATATCTATCATTGGATGGAGAAAGACAGGATGACTTCTATCCAACATTGGATGGAGAAAGACAGGATGACTTCTATCCATTTAAATGAGATGTTGTTAGCTATAAATGATACAAGTGTCCAAATAATTTGCTTTAGATAATGCTTATTTATTATACCTGTAGTTTTTAGTAGTTAATACCACATAAAACATCTTTGGTAACTTTCGTTACATAATAATTAGAAACCAATCGTGCAAAAAACTTAGCGGTTATGTCTGGTATTAGAAGGGAATTTGGGAGGAAATGAACCTTCTCATTCCTTATGTGCATGACTTATTAATTGGGGAGTGGGATAAGAATTAAAACCTGGGTGTGTGACTCGTTAATAACAATTATAATAATAATAATAATAATAATAATAGCAGTAGTAGTAGTAGTATCCCACCATGAACATTTTGAAGCGTTCTAATAAGACCCTTTATCACATTATTTGAAAATTCTTTATATTTATTTTGTCTTTTGAAGCAAAGGTCACAGTAAATATTTATTTATTTATTTATTTATTCACTATTTTGTGCATGGTTCAATCATCTTCATTGCTTCCATTTCTTTAAATGTTGCATAGAACGTAACAGCCATATGGACACTACAAAATTTTTGATAAATTAAGATCGGAGAGAATATTTGCTAGCAAAGTTCATAGAGTAATTTCTAAATTCGTTTGCGATTTGTGTTGTAATATTCAAATAGTTATTGTTGTCTATTTAATTCGTGCCATAGTTATTTAGTACAGATGATTCTGATTTGAAATACTACCTTAATTTCAATGAAAAAAAACATACATCTTTTCCCTGGTTAAATTTAAACAAGCGACTATGTCTAAAGTTGCATCGTAATTAAGAGAACTTATATATCTTTATATCATATTTAAATACAAATAAATTGAATGCAGATTTGTAAATTACAATGTAATACTATGCCCTATGGTGTGGTTTCGTTCCCGGAATAATATATGAAGAATGTGGTTATCTAATGATACTTATCAATTTACTTATAAACGTTTGAACTGAACCAAGTAGCAAACAAGTTCTTTTAGATTACATTATGGATCAATACATACCATCACTTAATTGCATGCAATCCAGAGTATGCAAACAACACACATCCACTGAGTCAACCTTATCTTCTTTTTTTTTTTTTTTTTTTTCTTCGTTTGCAGTTTCTTCATTTATCCAAATTACCCATTATACCTCACCACTTACTCCTTACACGAACTAACGCGAATAATGCAAATGACCTTTAAAGACATTCTTCCCTTCTGACTCCAATAAATCCAAAACTTTTGTTTCACAGAAAAAAAGGAAAGATAGAAATTAAATAAAATAAACAAAACATTTCCTTTCGGACAAAGACATCTTGCGATTACTAATCGTTACGTCTATTTATATGAGAGGATTACTAATCGTTACGTTTGTGTATATGAGAGGATTATTAATCGTTACGTCTATTTATATGAGAGGATTACTTATCGTTACGACTGTGTATGTGAGAGGAGAGGTGAAACCTATGTGACTCATCAGCTAAAAAAAAGAAACCACCCAGAAATGATACTGCGTACTGATTTTGTTAAAAGTAATTATATTATAAAACCTGCTTTGAACATGCTTTGATAAAGGATAGTAGTTAGAATATAAGGGAGACCAGCTACTCATAATTTTGTGGGTTTTGTTTACATCCCGTGGGAGAAACAACAAGGTAGTCAAGAATGTACAACAGCTTGAATTAAAAAACATAGAGGAAGAATCTATGGCTAACTCTGACATATACAAACAGAGGAAGCATTCAATCTACTGTCAAACGCATTAGGACTGTAAATAGAAAAATTAGGCACTTTGTTTGACAAGCAACAGGATACATAATGCAGTTTTCAACTGAATCCTTATTTTGCAAAAGATAGAGAAGCAAGGATCGGAAGAATAGACGTGAATCGCCGACAAATAGAAAAGGAATTAAAATCACAGCAAACAGAAGAGCTAATGAAAGGTTATACTTGTATCACTGTCCATATCTATTGTATTCTTGCTTAATGGTATCAGATATCTCATAATACAGAATGGAGACATGGCCAAAACCAAATGCAGTTTAAAATGCTGCCTCAAAACAAAGCGAAGACAAAAAACAATGTAAGATATTGGAAACATTTCAGTGCAAACCAAATCAACAACTATACTATCTATTAAATGCTTTGGATGTTTTGTTATTTATTGTTTAACTACTATCTCAGTAATTAAATAAAAAAACGGAATAAATTAAAACTGTTGGAGTCAAAACAAGCTCTACATTTACCGAGTTCGATGTTTACTTAACAATTAGCAAGAAAATGTAAAAAAAACAGCGATTTGTATGTGTACAGTATCTGCAAAGAGTGTCACATTTACCTGGCAATTGTAAATAATCGACACGCGCCCATCTAAAACGATAATTCCATAAGCCTTACGTATTGCCATATCTCTGTGTGAATATATATATATATATATATATATATATATATATATATATATATATATATATATATTCATTCATATATATGTGTATGTGTGTGTGATTTATAAGCATTGTTGTGTGTGTAATTTCTAAGCATTGTTGTGTGTGTGTGTGTGTGTGTGTGTGTGTGTGTGCATGCGTGTTTTCTTTAATCTGTGCACCTTAAAGCTAAACTTAACTTTGGTATATATATATGTTTATCTTCTATCTCCTTCTCGAACAAGCAATTCGAGATAAATACACGCCCCCTTCTCCTGATAACTCCGGTAAATTGTATTCGATGCCTGTTATTTGTTTTTTCTTTGGTTTGCCCAATAACCGATGTGTATTGACTTTAGTTAGACAGGGCTAACTAAATTTGTCCACTGTTGCACAAATGGTAAACAAATACTTTGCAGACTTTACTTACAAATACATTATGATTGATGAGTGTAGGAATTTAGATGACGTAAAACAGAAAGCAACTAACCTGACCAAACAAGGTTTTAGTGGTAGACATTTTGACACATGGGTAATCGTACAAAAGTATAATTGTGTCATGAAACATTTAAAAGAGAATACGCATTGTTTTGCTTGTGTTATACGACCAGGACATGAAGGCAATGGAAACTGTGTTAGAAGTGAACTATGTTATTCCGGACGAAATGAAAAAAGAAATTTTCGAGACTTTGAAACAGAACAAATGAATAAAACTTTAAATTAGACTTGAATTCTCTTTACATCTCAAATGTAAAATAATGTTTTTGATAATACATTTTGATTTTTTTTTTTTATCAATGGAGTTTTGACATTAAGGCACAAATCACTCTAACTGTAACAGCATTTAACTCGTACATACAACGTCCAGGATCTTTCCCATTTATGTGCTGTAAACTGAATCTATTATCCTTTTGATTACCGCTGGTGTCAATAAAGTTGATGTTATGCTTCATGTCTCTGTAAAATATTCTCAACATGAATACATAAAGTATCAGTATCAAGATCGCCATATCTGGGTCTTTTTTTAACTTGTCGGGTATATTTCATACATCAACCATTTGGATAACTCAAAACACTATAAATATACCTTAAACTTCTTTCTTTAAATTGGATTTTCTTGTTTTTAAATCTAACACTACGTAAATTTTGTTCTCCTGGCAAATGATAGATCATGCTGGTATTTGAAAAATGTATTTTTATCTGTACATATTTGTACTGTTTTTTTGTTTTTTTTCTTCCTGGGATTTTCTGTGTGTTTATCAAACACACTGTTATTGATCAGTTTAGACGTCTTTTTCTCGAAATTATTTATTGCATGTTGTCTCAAATTTGTATTCGGTTTAGTGCAAGATTTAAACCACTGTTGTTGTTTAAGCAAAACAATTCTGTATCTTCTTCAGTTTTGAACTGAACTGTATGAAAAAAGCTTTAGGATTCTGTAGTGAATGACACATTTCTCTTTGTTCTTTTCCAATGTATATTGCAATTGTCCTACATATGCTACATACGATTTAGTTCCCTTGTAGTCACCTATCAACTTCCTTTGCCATGAAGATAAACGATTTTCGTCTCGAACTAAATTTTCTGGAGCAAACAGGCATTCCCTTAAAAAGTGAGGCAAATGTAATGGAATCCCCAAAACCTCTTCTAAAATGCAACCAATCATATCATATTCATCTGGTATTTCGATGAGATTTTCTTTTATCCATCGAATTTGTCATTCCGAAGCCTATGTAAAGTTTTCTTCTTCTTCCTTTTTATCCCCCACACACAGAGGTTGTTAGCATCTGGATACATAATAAATAACATTGACCTTTCGCAATCATTATCAGACTTTTTCTGTCCATCTTTGCCCGAGTAGTAATCATGATTTGCCTTGGCATATCTCTGTGTCATCATGCTAATTCCACCTCTTATTCTATTCACAATCATTTGAAAACCTATCATAACCTGTCAACAGTTCTAATTCCACATCTGAACTCTTTACATTTCCTTTATGTGCAAGTTAAGGAGCACTGTAATATTGAGCAGGGTTACGTTTGTAATGTTTCACACAGACATTCTTAAAATACTCATAAATGTCACATAGCATCGATGTATCTTTCTTTACGTAATAGTCATGTAGATCTCCATGTGTTTCAGTATAATCGTCATTTGATACGTTTGATTCGTTAAGTGATGCGTAAATTTTTCTCTGGGTGTTATAATTGTTTAGTTAAACCTCTCAAAGATATCCGTGTATTCGCATGGGTAAATGTCTTTGTCAAATATTTAGATTTCATGTCTGTAAAACATTTTAGTGTTTCTGTGAACTTTTCATCACTCAAATCTTTAGCTAGCTGTTCTGTTCGCTCCCACATGAATCTAAAGCTATCTACACACAAAAGTGTCATTTTATTCTTATTGCTTCCTTTTTTTATAAATCTACCAGCTATGCCATTCTTACTGAAATAAATATATATTTCATCTCTGTTCGGTATAATACTTACTCCTTCATCTGGATAATTTTTAATTTTTAATTTTTAACCAGTGTATTGATGAACAGACGCTTTCAGAATCAAACAAATTATGAATGAACAATGTATTTATTTTGGATAATTAAAATTCAAATTGCAATCGTTATGTGCTGGACCTCTATACTTGCCTGTTCAGGGTTCATGATGACGTATGCTTTGTGCGTGCGCTTCGCCGTCAAGAAGATTATCTTTAATTATTTTATTATCACATCTATAACATATAGTTGTTGAATTTAAATGCTTTATCCTCCTCTATCAACGCAACAGGTTTTGCATTTTTTGTTCTTAATTCTTCGTACACTAGTTGAGCAATCTTATCCAAAGCATATTAAAATACTTGAATACAATATGTTCCTCTGGTTTATATATATATATATATATATATATATATATATATATATATATATATATATATATATATATGTGTGTGTGTGTGTGTGTGTGTGTCTGTCTGTGTCTGTGTGTGTGTGTGCATTGTGGATTGATTTGAGATTCAAAGAAAACCCTAAAGGAATGTGTTTGTTTTTTTTGTCCACACCATTCTGTTGTGTTTTGCTTCGCAGTCGCCATGCTCTGCGTCGCCTTCGTTAAGGTATGCCCTTGGCATTCCACATATGCCTTCGGCACAATTCGACTGTTGTTCTGGCACTGTAATACTTTCAAACAGACAACAAATAACATATGGAGCGTTTAACTGGCGTGGATAGCTTTTGCATTTTCCACACAAGCTGTTTTCAGACAGTATATCTATTGAGTTATATGCATAGTTATATGGTCTTTTGTGTTCTGAAAATTTATCTGATGTATTGAAACAATTCAAGCATTTTTCACAGAATTAATTTTTCTGTTCATTTTTGTTTGTCTGTGATAACAGCAGGTTTTGAAACACTGTAATTCCACCTTAATGGTAAATTCTATCTTTGTAGTCAGTATGCATAATATTGAAATATAATTAACAGTCAACACTTCTCGGTCTTTCTATTTCAATCCAACAGTTTTTCTCAGTTTCTTCTGGCACAGATCTGCTGTCTCTCACTTCTAATATTTCATTTCAATTTTATTAAATACTCTTGATTTTGACCAGACAGCTTGTAAACCAATGGCTGTATCGAAGTTGCATTTGATGGTCTGTCTACATTGAGCATTTGGTGCATTTAACACCGATTCCCGCCCGTAAAAGAAATATTTACCGTCCTCATTTTTGACAAATATTTCAGTTCTTAATCCATTCAGGCAAATGTATGTATACAGCTTCGTCTGAACGGTTGATATATATGTATGTGCAGTGTTAAATATTCGTTCCTGTGAGACATCCTATTTGTACTTTCGCTTATTTTCTGTCCAAATTTGTTAAGTAAAATATCAAATAAACGTTCAATGCATTATCTATTTCAACTCTGTTTAATATATTTAGAAACCTTGTTCTGTAGTAAAAATGTATATACTCTACTTGTTCATCTTCTTGAAAATGAGTTGTTTTTTAAGTTTGATAGTGAGGTGCAAATGTGCTTAACAGAATCAAATTGCTGAAGTTTTTGAATGATGATTTTCTTCAACTATGATTCAATTTCATTAAAATTTCATATACATTTGAACTGTTGCCGCCGTAAAAATCTATGCACTTTAAAATTTATCTTCAATACATTGATCAGTAACTTAGTGATAAAAATATTTAAATTTTGCTTATTCATACGCTTTAATTCTTTCTTAGAAGGGACCGTATTAAAGGTGGTTGTAATTTCTTGGTCAGTTCTTTTGTCATTTCTGCACAAATTATTGAAGTGTTCATTTTCATTTTTTTAACTAGACACACACACACACACACACACTCATATATATATATATATATATATATATATATATATATATATATATATATATATATATATATATGACAACCAATCATTCGTTATGCATAAAAAAAAATTAAGTTATTTTAAATATGTGAAATATAACATACTGCATTTGGTATACATATATACAAAAGTCCACGCCTAGCGATTGAATGCTTGGCTCTGCTACTTATTTTACTACCCCAGCAGTTCAAACAACACCGTTCCTTCTCCATGCTGCCTTTAAGTTTCCTGGCACTTACTTTAGGAACTTTTTACCCAACCACTAGTGTCGGCAGCCCGAAGGCGGGTTCACCGGACTTTTGAACCCACTGTGACCACCGAGGCCATCAGGAAAACAAAGGTTAGGCCTTACCCGTTTATTGTTTGTCAGATTCCTGAGAATTAGGAGCCCCGCAATTCGACATGTGGCCAATCCATCAGATCACTAGGTATTTCCGCAGTTTTTTTCTACATATATACGCGACTTATATATAAAATATACCTGTGATGCGGGCCATCCTGATAGTGGAGCTAAATTTGAACATATCGTACTGATGCTAAATAGCTGTAATCTAATCCTGTGCACTATACTTAGGAGCTACTAACAATGTAAAACACCTTTTTGCTATAAAGGCTTGTCTAAATGGAAAACGAAATTTAATTATAGCCAAATATTAGGTCTCCTCTACACATTCTCTTAAAACAATAATGTTTACGGATTTTTCAAAGCTGCAATTGAAACATTTAATTGAGCTACATTTAAAATAAGTTGCTTCACGAAACCAGTAGTCTCATGATCGTTTTTTTTTTTGAATATGCACTGTATATTTGGAACAAGTCGAGAGAAAGATTCAGGCATAATGCACAGGTATGATTTTGTGTCTGCAAGTACCAAAAGTACTGCATTAAAATCTAAAACAATTTCACAACCTTCATAAAATTTTGCAAACCCTGGTAAAAAATAAAAATAATAATGACTGAAGCAGGCTCTATAGTAAATTTTGTAAATGAAATACCATTGCCGCACCCGAAACAATAAATCCTTCTTTCTTATGTGGCATGAGTGAAATATCTCGCCGGCCCATGAGATGATCATCTGGCAAGATTTGAAACCTAAACGGAATCTTGTCTAAACAACCTCTGAAGCTCTCTGCTTTGCTTACTATATAGCATTATTTACCTTTAATATCCTAGTAGACAACATTGTCTTCTGCGTCAACAAGACGCTTGTCCCAATGGGACAAAGACGTTTTATTACTTGTGGTTGAGTCACTGCTCTGGTAAATTTTAAATTTTGTATTTTTATGGTGATACACACAAATATGAGTGTTCTAGTAATTTTCTCATGATTTTCAAAACACGCCAAGTCCACCTTCAGAGTTGTCCCTGTTGGATACCTAACTTCTGAAGATGAGGCTCCGTCGGCTTGCTGGTCTAGTAATTTGTTTAATATTCTGATATCCCTATAGGGATGAAAAAAATACACAGATATACGTGGTCGAGTTTTCGCATATACTGACTATTAAAGATTAATATTTTATAAATATAATTCTCATTCTATAGAAAATTAGACAAAAAATAAATTAGAATTAAAATAAAGTAATCGATTTGTTTACAAATAATCAATTGACATCCTCTAAAACGTATACAATCTGGAGAGTATGCCTAGTTTTACTTCATAATTAAATTGGAGGATATGCACAAAAATAAAATTTAAGAAAACGTGACCTAATTGTATTGCTTTTCTTTCCAAAACACAATTCGATGATTTTCTATCTCTTGTCGACATAATTTTGTTTTTAATTATGTATCTTGTTTTACCCCTGATATTGTGAGTTTTGTATTTCGTTACATTACTGATTTGAGCATTATTCAAAATCTACTGTATATCAGGAATGAGTCATAACGACGATATTGTAACTGTTCACTTTTTATTGGACCTCCGCATTTGTTTTAGACATTCCTGTTCTGACACAATTAGTATATATATATATATATATATATATATATATATATATATATATATATATATATATATATATATATATATATATATCATATTGTATATTCTGTGAGTCCAAGAGCTAGCTAGATTTTCTCAAACGTCAATATATGAAATTATTGTGTCTCTGACAATTATATATTCGGAAGTTCAAAACGTTTCTAACAAATACCACATACCTTGACCGTAACATGTCTTAACATTGCAAATTCTATCTCGGGCTCTGACTTGATTAAGAGAAAAGGAATTTAATGCAGGGAAAAGAAAATTTTATCAGAGAATTATTTGGCACGCATCAATATATTTGTTGCAGGCAACAAATTACATCGTCTCATTTTTCTTACAGTTTTCTCGGAAATCTGTTTGACCACCAGAGGCGTCCTTAATACATTTGGATTGATTCATAACTCTCGCAAAAAGAAAAATTGATTTGCATCTGGATAACGAAGTTTAGCAGCGATCATATCACACACCGTTATGTGACCCAAGTATGCGTAATGGCATTTTCAGAACTTTCAAGTGATTGCAAAAGGTGGTGAACCCGTCTTCTGCATATTAACGGGGCATGCGTGCAAGAGCAATTAAGTCAGAGCACAGATAGCAGGATGAAGTAGTGCACCATCTATATGATTTGAACAATATTCCAGACTTGTGACATCGTTGCTCTCTATATGACCTCTATATAAGTCGTCATTGCAGTATATTTACAAGAAAGAATCAAACCTTCTATCAGCAAGCACCTTTCAATATCATAGGGATGCAAATAAGTAGGAATAGATTGATAGCTTTGTGACTGGATTGGGTGGCAGTGACGGAACACGTTCACAATTAGATTGCCAACCTTTCCCAGCGCTGCCAGCATAGAAGGCCTTATTTATTCAAGGCTTGTAAATTGATGTCCATGGGCGATCAATTTTCCGGGAAAATTAGATTTTACTCATCGACACAGTTACAACCCTTTTGCGTCTTTTATTGATAACGTTAACAGCAGGCTGAAGGATTAAAATGTGCTACACAAACAAATGTAAGGACTATACATACTGTAAATTTAAAAGTCAATTTAGTTTGACCTCCAGAAAGTTTGTTTTTATTATCGTTAATGCACACGGACACGGGAAAAAATATTTTGTTGTAACTTATTTATATGCATCAAAGATTGTGAACATTTGAATATATGGATATTTTGCTTTTAAGAACAAACTCATGTTCAGAGACATCTAAAATTTTAATAGAAAAGAGCCGGAGTGTGGAACGTAATATTTACTACTGAATTAAAAATGTGTCATAAATTTTCAATGCTGACTTCTCTTTGTAAAATCTTGATCATTCTTTGGTCAAAAATAACTAAAGATTGCCGACGACTGTTAACATAAATTCGTGAAATATTCGATGAAATATTTATATCATAGGCTACATATTAAGCAATAATTATGTTTTTTTTGTCCCTCAGTTCTTCAACCCAGTAAATAATTTAGAGACTATTAGCTATTTAGATCGACCAGAGCGAGAGGCGGCTTTCTCATCTACTCCCACCGCTCACCTCCCACCCATCCCCTTGGAACTATTTGTCAAAATATCCACCTACGACCCGTAACGATCGTAAAATTCAGAGTATCAAAACTGGATTAACTATAAAAAAAAAGACTTGCTATTTAATTGTGTGACTCCATCGTCTCCTTTGAGATTTTCAGTACGTTATGCAGCTGAATAACGGCAAATGATTGGCACAGAAAGAAGCGCTGTTTTGAATACCAGTCTAATTAAAATCAACTATCCTTCTAATTTTGAATACCAGTCTTATTAAAATCAACTATCCTTCTAATTATGAATACCAGTCTTATTAAAATCAGCTATCCTTCTAATTTTGAATACCAGTCTTATTAAAATCAACTATCCTTCTAATTTTGAATACCAGTCTTATTAAAATCAACTATCCTTCTAATTTTGAAAACCAGTCTTATTAAAATCAACTATCCTTCTAATTTTGAATACCAGTCTTATTAAAATCAGCTATCCTTCTAATTTTGAAAACCAGTCTTATTAAAATCAACTATACTTCTAATCTTGAATACCAGTCTTATTAAAATCAACTATCCTTCTAATTTTGAATAAGAGTCTCATTAAAATCAACTATCCTTCTAATTTTGAAAACCAGTCTTATTAAAATCAACTATACTTCTAATCTTGAATACCAGTCTTATTAAAATCAACTATCCTTCTAATTTTGAATACCAGCCTTATTAAAATCAACTATCCTTCTAATGGAAATATAATCTTAGAGAATGTTATAATGGTTTACGTTAAGCGGAATTATATCTAATAGGTGATATCAGTTACAAATTTACAGTTCTTAGATAGACCTTCGCGGATGTCATAGAGTTTTGAGAGTTTCAAGGACAGGCAATCTCATTTCTGAATTAAAATATTTCATCTTAATAAACAGAAAACTAAAAACAACTGCCTGAAACAGAAAATATGTGTACTTTTTTATTTTTTGTTTTGTTGTTTTGTTTTGTTTTTTTTGTTGTTTTTTTTTTTTTAATATAAGAGTTAAAGATCATTTATGTCTACAAGTGTATTTATACACAAAAGTGAAACACTAACGTTTATTGCACCCGTGATTAATATGCTCTGAAAGCCATTGTTAATTAGTTTTCTACGTACCTGTATATCTTGTGGAGCGCTTATTGCAGGGTTTTGATACTGCTTCACTCTAAAATATAATCAATCTTTTGATGCCTACTTACAAGGATCAAATTCTGATATTCTATCAATTTTTCAGCACAAGTAATATGGATGGCATACAAGTAAATCAACTGTACAAAGAATGTGTAGTGGACAGTGAATTAAAGCAGAGAAAATACCTTGAGGGCTTTAACATTCCTCTCTGGTCTTCAAGAACAGATAGATAGAACAAAACGATGTAACCTCTTCTCTTGAAAGAATCACCGAATGTGATGTCAATCAATTGGTAACAAATACGAAAATATCCAAGAAAATTGGAGAGAAATATAAATTCATACAATCTGCTAGTTTAAGTTGGAATGGCCACACCAACATTGCAATTTATCATTTACATCTAGACCAGAGTTCTGTTCTTGTGTGCTTGCCAAGACTGTGCCATACTTTTAAAATATACAGAATTCAGAATTGTTCTTTATTTGCTGTTATATCCAATAAGCTAATTTTCGACTTCTTGTAATCTTGTACAGACTTTTGATCCTTTCTGTTCACCACATGTCGAAGTTCAACGATTAGCTCTTTGTATTTCCTTTGTATTTTCCCACTAGGAATGAGAATGCCGCACAGACGCATATGTCTTACTGATAAGACGAAGATAGAGTACAAAAGATAAGGAACCGCCATCTTAAGCCATCTCTGCACGACCAGAAAGCCTTTGCAAATTAATGAAAAAAATATGGCTCCAAAATGTTATGATAATAGTCGCTATTCAACTCCATTAAAGCCTGGGGTCATAAATATACCTACACCTCTGAAGAAAACTTGACTTTCTTAATCATAGGAAGATTTCATTAACTGGTTCGAAATTAGTGTATGTATTTTGTTTAACACTCCCTGTAAATAGTAATATATAATCTTCGAATTTGCCAGGTAGCGTAAGTCCTTGTCTAAATATAGAAGACATTTAAAAAGTCGATACAAAACTTCTTGCTTCTTGTTTCATACATATATATTCCTCTCAGACATCATAGTATTGGTCACCGAAATATCATTCTTCTCTAAGCGATCTTATTTAATTATGTTTTATAACTTCTTTAAAATACTCATTGTAGTAGATATTTATACTCGGTACTTTGTGGGAATTGGTTTCGAGATGTATCAGATTACAGTCAAAATTAGTACCGTCTTTACCACTAAATTAAACACATTTACTCCTTATTATCTCATCATTTGAAACAAATTCAAAGATGAATAAAATATTTTAAATGTTTTCACCAATACAAATTTATAAACTGTAAACACTACTGAGATAATCTCAGCTGTACGCTCGTCTAATGATTGTCAAGTTGCCTATCTCGTATAAATGCTACGGCATAATTTACCTTTCTTTCCTTGTTATTGGCTAAGTGCATAAGTAGCTATACCTGTTGTGCGATATTGAAACAATATTCTTTTGTCACAGGGAGAACCTTGAAAAGGTGAGTTTCATCAAATTATGAGACAATATCAAATGCATATATACTACAATCAACTATATGATTCATATCAGTCCCAGCTACATTGGTTGGCAGTAGAAGAAAATCGTCACACGCTTGATGGAGAGTCCTAAAAGCAAATTCTAATACAGTCACCGTCTATACTCGCGTATAAGTCCAGTCCAAATGCAAACAACATAGACCCTGATCTGCCGTCGCATAATGCTCTGGCAGATCAGGGTCTATGTTGTTTGTTCTACTGATTAGTCCTTACAAACTACACAGACTCAGATCTAAGTCTATGCATTATGCGACGGCAGATCTGGGTCTATGCAGTTTGCCGTTGTATTAGGTTATACGCGAATATAAACGGTATATATAAATATAATTACCATTATTCTCCTATTCTAATTCAAAATGAATAAAATATTGTTCCTATTACAAACATACTGGTTGAAAGGAACACTTATTGAGTTGAAAGAACAAAATTTAAACCCAATCTCTTTCTTTTCTTTTGAGCAAGGCTGTTTATTAAGCATGTACAGGTAAAAACAAAGAATGACAACCTTGTCTCCTTGAATATCTCGGCTATTCATCGACTGTGAATGCTAATTTATAGACTATTTTTGTTGCCCATACGTTTGGCGCAGTCTCTTTTCTTTTCCTTATGCCTTATTTTTCTGTTGCATACTCGTCAGTTCTGAAAAGAGATCGGATATACAATCTCGTATTCTTATCTAAGAATCTCTAATATTCTCTTTCGAATTTAAAAATTATGCCTGTATGATACTATCCAAAGGAAATAATCTTTTGGTATATTTTGCTCTTTTTTCTTTGCCGGAATAATGGCAGTGTGTCATGCGATACTTTCTAAATAGATATGAGCATTGATGATAAGTATTAGTATTGTCTTTATCATTAAGGAGATGAAAAACACAAACAAACAACCAATTTTATTATGCAAGCAAACTTACAGACTAAATTTGTATTATGCAAGCAAACTTACAGACTAAATTTGTATTATGCAAGCAAACTTACAGACTAAGTTTTTATTATGCAAGCAAACTTAGAGATTACACGGAGAAAAAATTAATTTCGTTAACAAAATATATAACATTTTCTTGCAATATCACAACATAACATAATGCATTCCTCTAACATTTCACCATCCAAAGTCATTCACAAAGGTATTAGAAACTTTTAAGGGTAGACACCTTCATTAAAGAAAATCTTGTCCAATAGACAAAGTAAATTCGGCATTTCTATGTATTATTATTATGATGATTACGTGTATTTGTCAGCAAGGTGATATACTCTTCCGAATGAGATCAAGAGAAAGGAATTGAATTAATTTTATTTACTTTCCCATAAGAATAGCACAGCATTGGTTTATAATTTGTTAAGAATAATCTATTATGTTATTTGAGATCTATGAAAACGTGCTTGCCAACCTTTCTGAGTATGAGGACCCCTTTTTAACCTCAAACATTGCACGGACAACCACATGCTAATAGTTGTACTTTTAGGCTGGGGGGGGGGGGGGGGTTAACGCTTAGCAGCTTCGCGCGCTAAATTCGAAGATGCCTTGCTCGCAGCGGCGGGGATAACAGATGAAAGCAAGAGCTGACTGGAGGAGCAATACTTGCTGCGAAGCTATGTGAATTCGCGGACCCCTGGGAATAACCAGCGGCCCCCAGGGGTCCGCGGCCCACAGGTTTGGAACCACTGCTCTGTCATTTACTTGTCTTTCTATCTTTCTTGCTTGTCTTGAGAAGATTAACGTTTGCAATGAAGGTGAAATGGAACGTTTCGTGCTTTTTGGCATTTCTGTTTTCTGCACCTTAATCAATCACGTCATTATCTTTGCTGAGAATACATGTAAACGCACCAAATTTCACACACACACACACACACACACACACACACACACACATATATATATATATATATATATATATATATATATATATATATATATATATATATATATCCTCAAACCTAGCATTTTATTTCATATTTCATGTTTTGAATCGTTTATCTGCTACAAAAAAGGAATCCATTTAAACCTTTTAATATTTTTTCTATATTTTTGACGATTGGTAAGTCATCATAGAAATAGAGATTACATGAACTGAACGATAGCTGAAAAAATATGTTGTCATTACTGTAGTTTATCTAAATGACAAAATGTTTGTATGTATAACATATTTGGCAAAATCTATATAAATCAATGAATGGGTGCTCTTTATAAAACAATATAACAAAGACAATGGCATGTATTCAGCTAATGTTGTTGTCTTCAGCTCCCATATGGAATGAGTTTAAAACAAAGTATTATTTTATAGTATTATCAGAGGAATTGTATTGTAATCTTATTTACAGAGAACGTTACTCAACAATGAAGATCAGAAGATCAGACAGTTTGTTAGTTAAGGCTTCAAACGGATTTGTACTGAGGATTTGTACAATTATAAAAAGTCTCCTAACGATAAAATGCATAACGATTTATGAATGCAGTAGGTCTAAATGCAATCCTTTTTAAAATACTGTAATAAACCTAGGGTATGTGCTATTTGTATTTACATCTCCGTTTATAGCTTTGTCAGATTGCAGTGATTATATGTTTGATTAATGGAAGTCGGTGTTGGAAAGATATTTCTCAAACGGAGTAATTGGTCTTTGGCTAGGAGCAGATGTCATAACGTACAGTATTCACGAGACTTTATGGTAGCATGGTCAAGTTTGATAGTATGTGGCATGAAATATTGATATACGGCCTAGAAATGCGTTCTGATAAATCATACAAACGTGAAGCAAGAAAAAACATGCAAGTGTGAAATTATAGTCCCTTAAATGTGTGGTCGTTAGTTGATTAGAGGAAAATTGTGGTATTAGTTCATTTAAGGACCCTTCAGTTGACAACCTGGACATAGGAAAAGATCGATCTCAAGCCAGCCTCACTCAAGTGTTCGACATTGCTTGTTTCACTCGGTCTGGAATTATATAAATAGGTGCCAATAAACATTAGAAATATTGAAGTGACGGATCAATTGGAACATCCTCGGACTTTCCCGTCGCATACTAGAAGGAGACCACACTTCACACAGTGACGAACGCTACCCATAACGCCATCTTGCGTCGACTAAACCCCAAAAAGATAGATTATTATTTTCGTTTTATTTCATTGTATTTTATGGTCAAAGAGTCAAACTTCTGCAATAAAACATGGAAATATATCTTTTATTTCTTACTTTTCATTGATAAAGTAGTTCTTTTGTTGGCAATGAAGTTTGGTTTTAAAACTGAGAATTTTCGGAGACGAGATAAATCACAGTCATCCCATTCCCCTATAAAAATAATTTTAAAAAATAGAAAATATGACGGTCATGTGTATAAGGAATGTCCTGACAGCAGTGGCGTACTAAGGGTAAATGGCGCCCGGGGCGACGATGATGGCCCAAAGGGCCAGAATACGGGGCCTGAATTTGTATCAGCTGTTGTGGCGCCTCAAGATCTCTGGCGCCCGGGGCAACCACCCCGTCCGCCCCCCCCCCCCCCGTTGGTACACTACTGCCTGACAGAAAAAAGGATCCTTATTAGAGTGCACAAAGTAAAGCTTATGCAAAATTGTATTTTAAGTATTATCGCTGAGGACATTTGCAAGAACATTGACGCAAACATTTGTTGCCTAAGTAACAACTTCAACAGTATGAAATGTTTTCGAAAAAGTATGGAAACTCGGCTTTTATATAAGAATAAGGATTCAATACATGTCCCAGTCAGTTGGCTGTTCATTTCTTATTTGGGATTCGAAAGCTTATATCGCTAGTAAAAGGAATTAGTGGGTACGAATCTGCAGCGCAATACAAAACATATACAAAATCTTACACAGAAAAACATGTTTTTGCAATACCTGTATGCATTATATCTCAAGAGAAAATATGAAAATTGAATAAGTAGTTGTAAAAATTGTCATAAATGACTGGACTCATTGAAGTGGCTTGAGGTACGATCGCAAAAGTTATCCTATTCTCTTTTATATAATTTTTGTTGTATTAAAATATATTTTATAATGTATACATACATATACGTATACAGGTTCAACAAGCTATCGAGGTGTGCGTGCAGCATTTAAAATGCGTGGATGACCTTCATTATGAGAGCTATCTATTATTCCTTATCGTGCAAATTGAACTAGAACATTGTACGTGCGAATGTATAAAATGGTATCAGTGCATGATAAAGCAGAAAATAAATATTTTCTACCATTCACTTCAGTCATTGTTACTGTGGTTTGAAGATGCTTCCATTGTATTAAACCATTACAATTTTACATTTTCCTTCAATAGCTGGTATGCTTTTTAGAATGACCTTTGACACAAATGCGAGATAAACAACACGTGACCATATCATATAACACAACCTGCTACATCTGTAGGAAACGTGATAAGCTTTGCATTAGTCAACAGCGTTGTTAGCATGCAATCCGTAAATGTCAACATGCTTTCTTCTCATCTATCGAGAACTACAAAGATACATATCAATAGTCAAATTCCCTAGTCCCTCCACCCTACACACTTTTATTTGCCACGCCAGTGTCATATATAGCTTTATCATTCAGTAACTTGTGCTGAACGCATATGGATTCTTTATTCTCAATACACCTGGGATAATTATGGGATTTTCTTTCTTTCAAGCACTCACCTAAGCTTGCAATATTAAATTCAAAAATGCCCTTTGTGATATACATTGAGATACAGATACATGTATGTTGAGTTACATATACATGTATATTGAATAAGGTTTTGTACACTTAGAGATCAAATAGCATTGGAAAAGACCGATATTTTCATACAAAAATTCCTTGTCCGACGACTACACTGCTATTTCATACAAGTATATCTTATCCGATGACTACACTGCTATTTCATACAAGTACATCTTCGACGAGTACACTGCTATTTCATACAAGTACATCTTGTCCGATGACTACACTGCTATTTCATACAAGTACATCTTTCCCGATGACTACACTATTATTTCATACAAGTACATCTTCTCCGATGACTACACTGCTATTTCATACAAGTACATCTTTTCCGATGACTACACTGAAATTTCATACAAGTACATCTTCTCCGATGACTACACTGCTATTTCACACAAGTACATCCTGTCCGATGAATTCACTGCTATTTCATACAAGTATATCTTGTCTGATGACTACACTGCTATTTCATACAAGTATATCTTGTCCGATGACTACACTGCTATTTCATACAATTATATCTTGTCCGATGACTATACTACTATTTCACAGTGTCAATATAATAAAAGCTTCAAAAAGTTATTCAAATTTGTCATTAGATTACTCTGTGTGTTCAATGCCGGTCAGAAAGTAGCAGGAATGGAATTTTTTTTTTTTTAAATTTTTTTTTATAGATTCATCATCATTTTGAACGGTTATAATCTTATCTAGAGATAAGTTTGCTAAGACTGTGATCATGTCAACACATTTTCTCTTTCTCAATGACAAAATATAGTCTAATTTCATGTACTGTAATGCAATCTAGATATTAAACAAGCAGGTTAATGTGACCTTATTTTCTCCCAAATACTTAGTCGTTTTACATATTGACTCATGTAGAATATACACCAAACTGAACAATCCGAATTTGTTCACTTCAAGCTAATTTCCAAAGTTCCCCAAATCAAAGACTCTTTCACATATACAGCCAAGAGGCAATAATTAAGCATTATTAAGTTTATGACCACTGTTGCAAACCCGTGTAACCTCAGTATTGAAGATAAAGAATGCAAACCCGTGTAACCTCAATATTGAAGATAAAGAATGCAAACCCGTGTAACCTCAGTATTGAAGATAAAGAATGCAAACCCGTGTAACCTCAGTATTAAAGATAAAGAGTGCAAACCTGTGTAACCTCAATATTGGAGATACAGAATGCAGTCTGCATTTCATTATAAGCCTTCCTAAGCTGGCTTGTGAATTTATGAAGAAAGATAACAATGCCTTGGTCTCAGCTATTTTATGTTCATTTTAATTTTATTTATTGTTTTGTTTGTTTGTTTGTATGAATCTAAAGGTAGCATTACCTCATGTTTTGGAAACACACATAAACACAGACACACAGACACACAAAAGGCAGTTTATTCTCCAGATTATTTACTATTGTAATGGACTTCTTCTGGTCAGTTTATTCTCCAGATTATTTACTATTGTAATGGACTACTTCTGGTCAGTTATATACATACGATTTCCAAAATCTCCGTTCATACCACTAAAAAAATAATTTGTTAAGGTTTGGCTGCATAATACTATGAAAGGTAAGACAGAAATAGAGCAAAGACAGAAATAGAGCAAAGACAGACAAAAAAGTGATGAGTAGGTAGATCGTCAGGGTCATATATACATCGGTCGATCCAGATAGCTAGCTAGATAAATATTTTAATTTTGAAAATGTAATTCGCTCCTAATGTATCCTGTCTGGACGTTTTCAGGGATGGAGACAAAACCTGGCTTTCTTTCCTAACATTTCGCTTAGTTTTGTAAAATCTTCATAAAGGAGTTTACACTTGCAGAAAGATTTTTTTAGGTCAACCAGATAATAAATTTAAACAATACATGGAATTTAACTATTTGGTAACATGGTGAAATCGCTATACATTTTCGAGCACCATTATTACCAGATTTTAGTATCAATGACTCTTTCATAACTGTCCTCCTGGAAATAACCTAGCGCATTATGCTAGGGTTGTGAATGTTAGCAAAGACCTTCAAGACATCGGGTGTTTTTATGACCATGCTCTAAATTCAGCAAGTATTTCATTTCCATTTTACCTCACCGTTCATCAACCTATTTATGTAAGGTTATACAATTACGGCGGATATTTGTATTTCCTTAGAGGACGTACCACATTATGCAAACAATTATGCTCTGCGAGAACAACAATAATTTAAATCATATAAATGAGAAATAAGATAAATTCCAACTCCAATACTAGTACAGTGTAAAGCACCTACACCAACTATTCTCTTGTTATCATGCTTTCTCACAATGGCAAAAGCTGAATAAATTGGGCTGGGTCGAAGTTCATCTCTACGTGATTCGCAGATAACCGATGTTCATCAACCTGGGCAAGAATCTGAAAGAATAATCAAGCGAGCTGACAGTCGGAGCGGTAACACACATCAAGCGAGCTGACAATCGGAGCGGTAACACACATCAAGCGAGCTGACAGTCGGAGCGGTAACACACATCAAGCGAGCTGACAGTCGGAGCGGTAACACACATCAAGCGAGCTGACAGTCAGTGCAGTAACACACATCAAGCGAGCTGACAGTCGGAGCGGTAACACGCATTAAGAGTCATATCAACGGGCAGATATTAACCGGCAGAAATTAGGACTTCACATCCATTGATTATCTTTGATAATCACTAAAGGCTGTAATGCCACCGGTAATTGACACAATGTGACATGTACCGGTGACCTTAGCGCGGGTAAATGTCACAAACACCGGTAAATGTCATAATTAGAAATTGTGACATTTACTGGCGGTACAGCACTTTCTAAAAACTTTTTGAAATAAAAAATTTCCTTTTTCTTTAGAGCGTTCTCCGTTAATTTTTTTTCTTAAAAAAAATGTTGATATTAGCTCTTAAGGCTAAAAACTAATAAGGTGACCCTCATTCGCATAATGCCGTTTTTCAACTGGAACGAATAAACTTATGTTAGCAATACATAAGTATCACGTAATCTGATACAATGCGACTGAGTAGCGAATATCAAACGACTCGATGTTTCTCGGGTTAGTGCTTTTTGCAGGAAATCGTACTGACGTAATACAGGACAACAAGTATTTTCTTAGCATTGATCTGGCAATTTGTCTCGGTTATGTGAACATTGCATGGGTGTAATCGTATTAACATGATACATGAACACAAATATTGTCTTCGTATTGATCAGGCAGCGGGCCATTTATCCCGGTTACGTGAACATGACACGAATGTAATCGTATTAACATGATACATGAACACAAATATTGTCTTCGTATTGATCAGGCAGTGGGCCATTTATCCCGGTTACGTGAACATGACACGAGTGTAATCGTAACATGATACATGAACACAAATATTGTCTTCGTATTTATCTGGCAACGGGCCATTTATCTCGGTTACGTGAACACTGCACGGGTGTAATTGTATTAACATGACACATGAACACAAATATTGTCTTAATATTGAACAGATAGTGGACCGTTTACCCCGGTTACCTGAACACTGCACGGTGTAATCGTGCTAACATGATACATGAAGACAAGTAATGTTTTAGTATTGATCTGGCAGCGGGCCATTTGTTCCATTTATGTGAATATTATAAGTATTCAAAACAAGGGGGTGAATCTTGTGTATCCAACAAAGTTCAGCCAATAAAATGTATCACCTGGGAATTTAGTTGGCCTTGTAAACACCTTGCAATTATATATATTTTTTTCATTTATATTCATACTTTTGTATTTAGCTCGTATTTGATTTATCAACCCTTTGACAGGTTAATTAATTTACTTCTAAACACGACAATGGTGAAAGCACTCAGTTACGCCGTTTTCTCCTAGTCGAGACAAAACTCATCACCAATGCCCGTCATATGTTTATAAAAAAAAATCAACGAAATCATTTACTTGAATACAGGTTCTTTCGATCAGAGAATCAATTACGATGCCCCAAAGCAACATGGGATATCAAAATTTCAGAAGCAGTGGCATTGGCGGATCATTTAGGAGAATATAGGTAGACAGCTACACATATTTACCGTATACTCACTTATAATGGAAGTCCAACTGCAAACTGCAGTTTATTGGGAGGTATCAGTAGATCAAACAACAATGACCTGATCTGCCGGCGCATTATGCGACGGCAGAGCAGGCTCAATGTTTTTTATTGTTAGACTCGACCTATATGGGAGTATAGACGGTACTTAAGTGATATTATAAGGGTTTAAATCCACTCGTTACTTCTCCGAGTTGTTGAGATTTACATTGAATATATTTTCTTTTCTGAACACGTTTTCATACGATCTACATCTTTAGTTTATCTCTTTCGCTGGAATCTAAGTAAAAAATATTCTAACTTTAGAAACAGAAATGTTTAGCTGTAAAAGGATTGTTACCTTTTAAACAAATGTATATATCTATTTTACATGTGAAGAATTTTTCATGAGTGCATTTGATTTTTCTTATATATATATATACATACATACATATATATATATATATATATATATATATATATATATATATATATATATATATATATATATATAGTTCATTCTTATTCATTTTTAATAAGATTCATTTGAAACGACTTAACTGGTTTATAATTTACAGCAAGCTTTAACAGAGATGGCAACAATATGAATTTTATTAACAGAAAATAAAATATAATTTATACAGGTAAGTGAATAATATTTCATTTCTTATAATCCATGCTTTAGAAGTATGACGACATTTATTCATTTGTTCGAAGAACGATTCCATAACTGTGTCTGAATATTGTTTACCGAAATAAAATTATTAAAAATACATTATGTCTGCTTTCTAGGTCTATTATTCAAATTACATGGGAAGAAAGTGTTCAAAAATCATGAATGTCATATGATGTTTCCTCAAGTTCTTTTCTTTAATTAGCCATCGGAATGGGTCTCGTATATGTATACTGAAGTATAGAACGACTCCACAGGATGAACATTTAGCAATCGGACAACTAATTCATTTTCCATAGAACTTAATGTTAATATATTAAACAATAAAAAATAATTTCTGCATTAGATTGGCACTCAAACTACACATGCTTCCATTCATTAAAGTTAGGGAAATATTTTTCAGCCTTGAAAAACAGGTGTTCCGCGACATTTTGTTGAGCCTTGTGCTGTTATACAAGGGGACCCACTTGTCTACACCTAATAAGAGTTCATATGCTATTATGTCGGTAGGAAATTAAATACAGGAGATAAAAAAAAAGTAAATATTTCGTTGTCATCTATAGTACATAGATTTAAGTATATGAAATTAATATTATAAAAATTCAATCCATTTACTAGCCAAAGACTGCATCTAAACATATTTAGTACTCTGTTGTTTATTCCCCCCCCCCCCTTCTATAACCCTGCATGCTCTAAGTGTATATCATGCTGACTTGAATCTCGATCTCTTTTTATCATGTTTTTCATTTGCGCGTGCAACGACACCAATATATGATACTGCATGGATCATGTGATAAAATAGAGGAAAAGTACATGCATGTAGATCCATTAATATTTATGGCACATATCGTTCAGAGACTATTTACCTGCCTCCTGGGATACACATCGATAGCTTAACTTGCACTGGATGTTAGGAGTGTTGTAAATGATGTTGAGGTGACTTTCATCCTGAAATATGGTTATGAAACATTCTTATGGAGAAAAGTTCATAATACAGTTAGTAAGAGTGTTCTAATACCTGTACACAAAAACCGTTACTACTTCAGACTGATGAAATATTGAAATACATTTTAAACAATAGGGTAATTTAAATTACAGAGAACATATGAAATACAAAGCTTTAAAACATTTTGACATTTGTTAAACTCTGTATGGAAGCAAACTGTTCAAGGAATGTCTTTATGTTTTAAATTTTCATGACAATATAATCATGAAGGTCAATTTGATGTTGTTTTATTTTCTGTTGTTCAACAGATTCTAATGAATTGTAAAATACTTGCACCGTAAATAAAGCTTAAACATCGGCCGTTGAACTAGAATAAAGATTGTATTGTGTCTTAGCATTTATATATATCAATTACATATGATATGGCCAGCTGATAGAAGCCTGAGTTTTTATTTTTGAAAACATCAATGTATTACACAAATAGAAGCCTCTGAATGATATTATTTATGACCATACAAAGGTATATTTTACGATGATAAAAAATATGCTAACAAATCTTGTGGAAAGTAGAAATACACCTTTTATTCTTTTATTTGTTACCATTGTCAATTCTCACAATTGTCAAGAGCGTCAATATTTTAGCATGACCTTGCCATTATCATCATGACCTTATCATTATCATCATGACCTTACTATTTTCATCATGACCTTACCATTATCATCATGACCTTACCATTATCATCATGACCTTATCATTATCATCATGACCTTATCATTATCATCATGACCTTACCATTATCATCATGACCTTACCATTATCATCATCACCTTATCATTATCATCATCACCTTATCATTAATCATCAGGTGCTATATTCAAAGAAGCAAAATCGCATCTAAACAACAACTGAGATATCAAATCGTTGATATGGCATTCCCACAGATTTAGCTGGCTATTGGCAAGACATTCAGTTAGGCACGTTGCGAGGAATTCCGCCGGCAGTTTGTAGGACAAAAGGATAACATGAAGCTGTATACTTTATGATCTCTACACATCGTTTCCAAGTTTGTTTTTTTTTTTTTTTTTTTTTTATTCAAAGTTCTTATTCTCAATATCGGCAACTGAGATATCGATATTATCGAGTTTTCAATCTGCTTTCATGTGTTCTTATATCACTGTGTCTAACACTTTCTTGGATGTAGTCTTTCAGTGTACCGCAAAACTTCAAAATCCTTCCATGAGAATGCTACAAAAATTGCACCGAGGATATGACCGACACCAGTTTAGTTTTAAGCGACGTAAATCTTAATAAATACTGCGTAACGTTTATATTTGGCCGGGGGTTTATTTTTGGCTATATCGGTGGAAAATGAAAAGAGCGCATGCTAAAAACCGCCAATAATACAGTAACATATAAATAATCCCTGTCAATATTTCCATTGAGAAAAGTGCAAACAAATTTCAGAAAAAAAAGTCAGAAAGAACTTTTGCTTTATGACACGAACGAAACTGTCTACTTATGCATTTAGGTATACATTTCAGGCTATATTGAATATAACACTGACATTCTAATACAAAATAAAATTATTCCTATCACACTGCAAGAACGACATGTTCTATTTTCATATGGTATCGCTTGTGGCTTAGCCCATTTATCTGTTTCAACATGGAATTTATGCGATGATGTTTGCAGTTTAGTTAGTGCTGGTCTAAAATTCTTAATAGTAATAAAAGTAAGACCTTCATTAGATGAAAAACTATTTGCAAGATGAATATATAGCCTTGCTCTACTAGAAATTTAAGCCTAGAATTATAGTTTTGAACAAAATTATCTTTCAACAACTCAACATTATATACATCCTGTTGCAACCATAAGCGTCCGAAAGCAAGTGTTTCTAAAAACACTTTAGTTCTTACTATCCATGAAATTTAATTTCAGTTTACTATAAATTCTGAATGTAGAAATATCATACACAATTTTAGTACATTTCCTACAGCTAGAATTTACAATTTTAACCAATATTTAATAATCCTAAAGAGTCTAAGTATTCTAAGAGGAACTGGCCCCAATTCACCATATCATCATCATCATCATCATCATCATCATCATCATCATTCCTCTTCGTTCCCACTGGAACATAGGGCCTTCACTGCAGCTTTCCATATGTCACTGTCTTGGGCTATCTGTTTTGCCTCCAGGACATTGAGATGGTCTTAAGTTAGGTGTCGAGGGTTCGTCGCCAAGTCGTGGCTGGTCGTCCTCTTCTGCGTTTGCCTTGATGATTCCAATCCAGGGCATGGCGAGCGATGTTGGGCTGGTCTCTCCGTTGGGTATGTCCAATCCATCTCCACTTGCGCTCCTTAATGGTGTCGGACATGGGTTTCCAATTTACCATATACAGTCTAAAATTCTAAGAGGAACTGTCTCCAATTCACCACATACAATTTCATTTCGTGTTGACTGTACAACATATATAATATTTTACGAAAACAAACTTACCTTGCATGATACCCATACTTTTGCAATATAATATCGAACTGGAGCAACAAGAATGTTTTGCAGTATATCAGAAAATTTGTATAAGTACTTATTCAATGTAAATAACAAGTTCATTCTTGTCCTGCTAAAGTGTTTCAGCTTCTGCAAATGACCCACCCATCGTGAAAACAATTCCTACAAATTTCAGAACAATTTTAATGTCAGTTATATCATAATAAAACATTTCTACCACCTTTAAAAAAAACTAATGACCGTAGTCTTAGACGTATTTATTAATTATTTCCATTGTAAACAATAGTCCTTCAGAGCATCTAATCGCTTTTGCAAACAATCACTACTTGTTCAAAAATTATAACATCGCCAGCATACATTATTGAGAACATCTTTTATCATACGAACGCCAATACCATCAATACCCGTTTCAATAACAAATGTTCGATTCATCATTAACACACATTGAAAATAAAAACGTTGATAAACATTCCACTTGTCGCACACCAGTTTTATAATAAAATTCTTATAAAAGATCATTATTGCATTAACGTTGCTGCCCACAGTAGTGTACATGGATTTCATTATATTGAATATTCTACGTCTAATACGAATTTTAACAAGTTTAATCCATAACAATTTTCTGACAATATAATGCAGTGCCTTTAAAAATCAGTAAATGCTCTAAAGAATCTTTAACCTGAATAAATTAGATCTGTAATCAGACCGTGAAGTATAATTGTTACGACTAGGGGTTGAATATGTAACAAAAGAAAGAAAGACTCAAACAAGCTTTCACAATTTCCAAAATAAAAATTTTATTTCCTAAAATATAAAATATTTTAAACAAAGAAAGTGAAGGAATTAAAAATAACGTACAGTGTAGAAATTCCTTAAATAATCCTAAATTGTTCTACAGAATTCACTAATCCGGAAACTATCCAACGATAGTCCGAATGAGGACACTAATGTGCTTATGTTTCAACAAGAATCAGTTCTAAATCCAAATGTTATTAATTTCAGATAAATTCCTGTGAACGTAGAATATCCAAAAAGTTCTTGAAATGTTTCCGATAATTCCAACGGAGTTAAATAATATTCAGATCTTTAAATAATAGTACATAATCCCAAAAGTACTAGTTAGAAATAAGAATTCACAAGCTGACTATCACAAACAATAAACAAATTCCTCTATGACTTTTACGAGCTGAAGTAATTTTAAAGAATGCCAACACATATTTTAAATCTAGTTTTATAGTATTCATACTGCGTATAACTAATATAAAAAAAACAATCTGCGATCTAAAACAATTCAATCTACTGCGTTTCAAATAAACAAACTCGAATTGCGATTATAATTCTTATTTCAAATCAACACGTTGTTTACTCTAAACTGAATCATGGGAACCAGGTCATGACTAATACCTTTACCACGCACTATGACTCACACTCTACCCACGTGATCTTCGTGTTGAGTTAAGTTGACCGACATAATTATTGATTTCCTTGGACAGAAGCAATGACTCATGTTGACATTCCGTGTACTTTACAACTAATAACGCTGGCTACTGAAAAAAATATATAAATTATAATACAAAGGTCATAAACCAAATGAAACTATATTATAATTTAAAAGATGATACATAGTCCGTAGCATAATATATTATCAATAGTAGACATATTTGACCTGAATCCAGCTTGTGCCTCAATATATATATATATATATATATATATATATATATGGCGTTTTCGTCTCCACACTCACTTAGTCTATTATTCAAAACACGGGCAACAAGCTTCCCTATTACACTATGTAAAGTGAGTTCTCCGTAGTTTTCAATGTCAGTAACCAGGTCCTTTTATGTAAGGTTATGATGTAACCTTCTGACCATAACTGTGGAAAAATACTAGTATAATAACCAGAATTAACCAAAGACTGTAAATAAGGCAACAGCTCTGCTGAACCATATATTACAAATTCATACCAGCATTTTTCCATGTTTTAATAACTAAATGGTTATATAAATTTCGTAACTACTTTCGTCAAATAAAAGTTCCATATCTTCAAATCATGATTTATTGTATCGGGTAAAATAAATAGAGGATCCTAATGCTGATTTACTGACTTAGAAACGTTAGCAAATTCATTGGCAGACATTTTAGAGTACTTGCCAAAAGCACATGACTTAACATTTTCCAATAATCTTTGACCTTTTTATTTCATGCCTTTTGTAACTTATCAGTCTGCTTCTAAAAGTATTATTTTCTTTTTGACAGCTTTCTTGAACCTTGATCAATATTCGCACACAGTCAGTCTATTTTCCTCCGTTGGGTCACGTCTATAATAATTACTCTTTTTCTGAAACATTTCTTTCTCGCTTCTATATAGAGGTGGTTTATTCGAAATACTTGAAACATATAATTTTCTGCAATTGTTTTGTTAAAGATGGGACATGTTCTGTGTTAATGACATCTGTTAAGTTTGTGACCAAATAAGTTATCACTTGTTAACATACATCAGTCTTGTTTAGTTTGATAATTATATTATCTAACTTAGATTGCAAATTTTCATTATTAAAATTTTATACATATTACTCGCACTGATCCCTGTTCCAAACAAATATCTTACTGCTTTCGTTTGATCAGCAGGAAACAGTTGAACTATACACATGTAAGCTATCAATCGTAAAATATACAATTCAATGGTCTTAAAAAACAATCTTCCACTAAAAATTCGTACATTTATCATTTTGCAAAAATCTCAAAGTATATAACTATTTTCATGGACTTGCCTTGGGTCTCTCGATGTAAGTGAAATGTCTCAATCGCTAATGTAATCATCAGCCAAAGGTAAGTGAGCTGTCTCAACCATCAGCCAAAGGTAAGTGAGCTGTCTCAACCATCAGCCAAAGGTAAGTGAGCTGTCTCAACCATCAGCCAGAGGTATGTGAGCTGTCGCAATCACTAATGTGATCATCAGCCATAGGTAAGTGAGCTGTCTCAACCATCAGCCAAAGGTAAGTGAGCTGTCTCAACCATCAGCCAAAGGTAAGTGAGCTGTCTCAACCATCAGCCAAAGGTAAGTGAGCTGTCTCAACCATCAGCCAAAGGTAAGTGAGCTGTTGTATCATCCTGGACGAAATCTGGAACAGTACACGTTCGTGCATTAAAATCACTATAAATGAGATATTAATAGTTACTATAGGCAACATTCTCCATTTCAATAATGTGATTATACAGTATGTGTATCACGTGCAAATGAATCAGGTCTTCACTTGATCTTCCTGCTACTACATAATATAAATATAAATATATATTGTTACGGAATTATATATCATCTTTTAAATTATAATATAGTTTTCATTTGGTTTATGACCTTTGTATTATAATTTATACTTTTTTTAGTAGCCAACGCTATTATTGAGTACATGTATATCTTGTTAGGAATGTTGGTTAAACATGACTCACTACGTCACGTGAGTAGCGCGTGGTGAAATTATCCGTGATCTAATTCCCATGATTCAGTAAAGAGTATAACTTGTTTACTTGTAAGAATTAACATCGCAATTCGGGTTTGTTAATTTGAGACAGAGTAGATTGGGTTTTTATTTGTTCTACGCTGTATAGATACTATAAAACGAGATTTAATCATTTCTTTAGGCATTCTTTGCAGTTACGGCATTTGGTAAAGTCATAGAGGACATTTATTTATTGTTCGTGAAATCTTAACTCTAAACAGTACATTTTGGGATTACGTCCTAGTATTCAAAGATCTGAACATTATTCTACTCCGTCGGAATTATCGGAATCATTTCAAGAACTTTTGTGATATTCTACGTTCACAGGAATTTACCTGGAATTAATAACATTTGGATTTAGAACTGTGATTCTTGTTGACACATAAGCACATTAGTGTCCTAAATCGGAATACCTTTGGACAGTTTCCGGATTAGTAAATTCTATAGAACAATTTAGGATTATTTAAGGAATTTCTACACTGTAAGTTATTTTTAATTCTTTCACTTTGTTTGTTTTAAATATTTTATATTTTAGGAAAATAAATTTGTATTTTGGAAATTGTGAAAGCTTGTTAGAGTCTTTCTTTCTTTTCTTACATTTTCAAACCCCTAGTCGTAACAATATCTTTATCTATAATAAAATAACTTGATTATAATTATACACAAATTATATCATCAGAATCACTATAAACAAATTCTATGTCATACAATTACTTTACAGAGACTTCGACAGCAAGGTTATCTGCAGCAAACACCTCACAGATAGTTTCAGCATCACCATAGGGGTCAAGTAATGCTGCATCCTGTCACCATTTCTTTTTATTGCTGCCATAGATTGGCTTATAAAAGAAACCATTGAAGACAACAGAAGAGGAATCTGATGGACTCCCACCTGATGTTAGAAGATCTGGACTATGCTGATGACATCAGCCTGCTCTCAGGTCGTCAGAAAGACATTCACGAAAAGACACCAGACTGACTGAGACCGCCCAAAAGCTTGGACTGGAAGTGAATATCCACAAGACAAAGTTGAAAATGAATCAGAAAGCAAATAATAATAACCCCGTTTTCATCAACAACAATCCCAAAAAAACGAAGTGAATAAGTTCAGCTACCTAGGAAGCAGAGTGGCAACAGATGGAGACACTGAGAGAGAAGTCAAATCAAGAATTAGCAAAGCCAACCTATCCTTCCCCATGTTGAAGATCCATTTGGTTAAACTCTCCAAGCAATCAAATTTTATTTCATACACTATGACGTTAAATGATCACAGTCAACTAAAGGAAATGTATTGTAACCATTCGCTATAAAATTTCTCGTCGTTTCTTCTTAATATCATTATTTATTAATTTCACTTTCCAAAAATGGATACAAGGTATTCAGAATGCTGCAATATTGCTATTATTATTTTTAAAAATGTAGTGTTTACGACTCTCAGCTTTTGAAAAGCGCATGCTTAATAAGTCGCAAGCACGGAAACTAAGTGCGACAATTGCTTTTAATATAGTGTTTCACATGATAGAGTAAACATATAACAATTAGGCATTTTTTTTTACCCTTCTAAAAGACTATTATTTTTTTTAACATGCCACTGTTACATGTAAGTGATGCTATTTGAATTAATTTTCACCGTCAGATTCATAAAATAATGTACAAATTATATAAAAACTGGACATATCTATCGATTTTGTATTGGAAAAAATGTTACTTACATTTACAGTTGTTTATTTGAACCACTGCTCATTAATTTTCAGTTTAGTTGTTTCATGAAACAGTCCAGCACTAAGACAGTTGAGCTGTCGCACGAACCAGTCCAGTACCAACACAACTGAGCTGTCGCATGAGCCAGTCCAGCACTAAGATAGTTGAGCTGTCGCAAGGGACAGTCCAAAACTAAGACAGTTGAGCTGTTGCACGAACCAGTCCAGTACTAAGACAGTTGAGCTGTCTCATGAGCCAGTCCAGTACTAAAACAGTTGAGCTCTCGCACGAACCAGTACAGCACTAAGACAGTAGAGCTGTCGCATGAGCCAGTCCAGCACTAAGACAGTTGAGCTGTCGCAAGAACCAGTCCAGGCCTAAGACAAATACAAAAAAAACTATGCTAAAAACTTCCAGTGATACTCTAGTGTTTTGTCCTGATGCTTGAAAACGGTCCGATTGATGCTTGAAAACGGTCCGACTGATGCTTGAAAACGGTCCGGCTGATGCTTGAAAACGGTCAGACTGATGCTTGAAAACGGTCCGACTGATGCTTGAAAACGGTCCGACTGATGCTTGAAAACGGTCAGACTGATGCTTGAAAACGGTCCGACTGATGCTTGAAAACGATCCGACTGATGTTTGAAAACGGTCCGACTGATGCTTGAAAACGGTCCGACTGATGCTTGAAAACGGTCCGACTGATGCTTGAAAACGGTCCGACTGATGCTTGAAAACGGTCCGACTGATGCTTGAAAACGGTCCGGCTGATGCTTGAAAACGGTCAGACTGATGCTTGAAAACGGTCCGGCTGATGCTTGAAAACGGTCCGACTGATGCTTGAAAACGGTCCCGTTAATGCTTGAAAACGGTCAGGCTGATGCTTGAAAACGGTCCGGTTAATGCTTCAAAACGGTCCGGTTGATGCTTCAAAACGGTCGGTTTATGCCTAATTGTGTAAGGATATATTCTTTATTTTTATATAATTTATTTGTATTACTTTTGTTCTTATTTTTAAATATAATTATCGTGTAACTTTAAATGAAACGACAAAAGCTATCCGTAAAGGAAGATTTTCTCTTCGTTCCGATATATTATATCAAAAGATGGAGGAGGGATTATATTGATGAAGTTTGATATGAAGTGGTAATATAATCAAATTGATTATTTGATAATTCTCATTGGGTTCAAACACAATGAAGAACTAATCAACAAACTGATGTAACCGACACTACGTTTGTGGTCAAGGTGACAAAAATAGATAAACAAAATATGATACATGAAATCAAGAGTAGCCATATCTAAACCGTTTTCCGGCATTTCCTGATTAATAAAGCTTTAGATGCCAGATTTGAACAAACAGACTGATCCGGGCAAATGAGTGATAAATAGTACCTTATGACTAGATATTGGAAGGTAATATAAGCCTTGGTGGTTGAAAGTGGACCAATACTCATACAATTAAATAATGATATTTTCTTCAAAGTAGTAGACAATATATGAAGTTATCTTAAATGATACTATTTTCAACGGTTGTGGCTAATATTGAAAAAGAAAGTTTGTTTTTAATGATATATCCTTGAAAATAAATATTCGTAACTATCATTATTTTACGCCAACTGATCCTTAAATAATTTTCCGGTTTACAGTATTAAGTTGTCTTCATTTTTTTCACACAAATAAGTAACTGTTTTATTGAGTGTAACATATATATATATATATATATATATATATATATATATATATATATATATATATATATATATATATATATATATATATATATATCTTTTTTCCCGTATAAAGTTATTTCTCTCTCTCTCTCTCTCTCTCTCTCTCTCTCTCTCTCTCTCTCTCGGTATGCACATGATATATATATATATATATATATATATATATATATATATATATATATATATATATATATATATATATACAAGACCCAGATTTCAGAAGACACATTTACTTTAGTACACAACATACTTTCAACATTTGCCTTGAATGGATACGAAGAGTTTCTATAATAAAAAAGATAATTATAAAACGAAACGCTAGTGGTATGGAGTCGAATACGGTCAATTAAGTTAAATACAGACACTAGTGGTATGAAGTCGAGAATGGTCAATTAAGTTAAACACAGACACTAGTGGTATGAAGTCGAGAATGGTCAATTAAGTTAAATAAAAACACTAGTGGTATGAAGTCGCTAAATATTGTATTTCAATATTGTCTGCAACAAGATAGAAACTTGTAGCAGTGCCTTTCTTACAGGCCATGTTTCCCCTGAGCCCAAAATCTAAATAATAAAAAATGGCCAAAACGTAGACTTTACCCATGAAATTCTAATCTAGGAAAATTTTGCCACAAGGGAAAAACTAGTCCAAAAGTCTTTTTTCCCGTATAAAGTTATTTCTCTCTCTCTCTCTCTCTCTCTCTCTCGGTATGCACATTATATATATATATATATATATATATATATATATATATATATATATATATATATATATATATATATACATATATATATATACATATATATATACATATATATATATACATATATATATATGTATATATATATATATATATATATATATATATATATATATATCACGTTATGTACATCAAAAGCTACATAGATTACATTACATGCATGTCCATTTATCTGTTAAATATCATCTCTTTTTAAAGAGCCGTACTTGACAAGAATGCTGAAACACTAATGTTTGGACAGTGTTCACAATCTGGGCCTCACAATCACGTTTATTCTTCTTTCATATTACCAAAGGACGCAGTCTGTTCAATGTGACATTTGGCTAGTCTCAGACCAAAGGGACTCAGTCTGTTCAAGGCGACATTCGGCTAGTCTCAGAGAACATTTTGGAATTCCTACGTTGCTTAAGTAGTCTGGAGACAAGAAACATTTCAGGACCCTACATACTATTCTTAGCTGCTACCGTTGCTGTTGCTATTTTGTCGCATATAGGTATGTGTCGTCCTTTTTGATGTCTCTTGAGTAGCCACGCAGTTATTGTTATTAGTTATTTATTTTACAGTATTTGAATGTCCAAACAGTTATAAGTCAAATCAGTTTTTAATTTATTCTTGGATATGATCCCGTATAGTTTTTCCACAAACTTTCAAGGTGTTGTTGAAATGTTTGCTCTATACTTCAATTTTATATAAACAAGCACCTTGTAGAAAATACCACACCGGTGGTACCCCGTAGATTTGTCGAAAATACCACACTGATGGTACCCCGTAGATATTTAGAAAATACCACACTGATGGTACCCCGTAGATTTTTAACTTAACATAATATCTTTGTAGAAGATACTACACTGGTGGTATCCCATTGATTTGTAACTTAACATAATATTCTGAGCAAAGTTCAGACCCTTTGGAAACTTTTCTAAAATGTTGACACTACTTTGTGATGTTTGATAGTCTTAATCAAATGTTGATACGTACTTAAATACTGTTCGACACCAAAATTGTATAATTATCCCCGAAGAGTATCATAAATAACGCCATTTATTTATGTATTAATTTGCTTGTATGTTTGCTTGTTTATTTTATTTACCTATCTATTTATTTATTTATTAGGCGACACATTAACTTGACCTCTTTCAATCAATGATCTTCATGCCTTACATTGAGTGTATCTACAAAGAATATAATGTTATACAGTGTATTTACAAGTAACGTAATGTTATACAGCGTATTTAGAAGTACCGTAATGTTATACAATATATCTATAAATAACGTGATTCTATACAAAGTGTAAATAAAAGAACCGTAATGATATACAATGTATTTACAAGTCGCGTAATATTATACAGTGTATTTACAAGTAACGTAATGTTATACAATATATCTATAAGTAACGTAATGCTATACAGTGTAAATACAAGAAACGTAATGTTATACAATGTATTTACAAGTAACGTAATGATATGCAGTGTATTTTAGTAACGTTTGTTTTAAACAGTTAAGATGGTTGTCTTGTGGGTTTATCGCCATTTTTAGGCATTATAGCACATAATAGGCAATACATGGCGGCCAATATGTTTGGTGGAGGAAGAACACGGGAAACCCCCAGGAAGAACCACCGACCCACGGGAGGCTATTAGCAAGCTTTCTCACATACCCAGACTGAGGTGAGATGTCAGTGATCAGTAAAGACGAGCGTCTTTGACCACTCGTCCACCCGGGGCCCCTGACAGTTAAGATGAAAATTTTTACATGTCTTCGGGAGAAAATCAATAATATAATTATTAGTAAAAGCAAAAGAGTGAGTAAATGTGATAGCTTTAAGTGTTACAATAACAGAAGAGACTATAAATAAGAGCAAATAACAGTGTCTTTGTATTTTTTTTTAGGGGTGTTAGTAGCGGGGGGGGGGGGGGGAGGTAATAAAAGGATAAAATGTACAAACCGGTGGCTTAAAAGAAGCTACATTAGGAAAAACAAATATTTTTGTGGGAGTCTGCTCTTTCGTACGGTGGCTAAGGGGTGGGGTGGGGGGGGGTTAAGAATATAAACAAAACTGGTTGATGAACTGAATCTGCACGAATGAAAAAAGGGTACAGAATCTGCACGAATGAAAGTTTGTATACAAGTCTTGTCATACTTGTGATTTGTCTTGTAATTCATAAGTATTTTCTCAACGAACCTCGAGATGACTACGGTAAATTGAGATTTGTTTTAAAATTAAAGGGTATCCCGTGATATTTACTTCTGCCTGCCACACTAATATCCAAAGATAAAGTCTTAAAATATCTTATTGATTTCGATGCAAATAAATATACTGGTGCCAATGGATTAAGCCCTAAAATCTTTAAATATATATATATATATATATATATATATATATATATATATATATATATATATATATATATATATGCAATTGCTGAATCTATCAACGAGTTAATGAAGAACAGTATCTCTACTGGAATCTTCCCGCAAGCATTTAAATTAGTTAAAGTTAATCCGCTACATAAAGGTGGCAACAAACCTGGCCACTCTAATTACAGACCTACATCAATTCTTCCTGTTCTTTCAAAACTATTTGAAAAACATGTTGCCTGCCATTTTCTAAACCACATTAGAAATACAACATTTTGCTGGCAACATAATTGAAGTTTCCAAGCCCATCACTCTTGTGAAACTGCTTTTTCTTAAACTATTAGATGAATGGATAAACTATTGATAACGTCTATATTATTGGAGCTGTTTATCTTTGATTTGTTTTATTTGAAAATGCTTTTGATCATGTGAACCACACTATTTTATCTTTTTTTATATAAAAATATCTTTGTACAGAAGCTTCCACTCCGCTCTCTCTTTCTTTACACGTTATCTTGATAGTCGTAAACAAATTGTTTCAGTTAATAACTGTCGTTCTAACTTCAAGTGACTTACTCACTGCATTCTACCGGGCCCACTCAACTCCATTGTTTCAGCTAGTAACTGTCATTCTAACTTCAAGAGGCTTACTCACGGCGTTCTACCGGGCCCAATCCACTCTCTCTTTCTTTACACATTATCTTGATTGTCGTAAACAAATTGTTTTAGTTAATAACTGTCGTTCTAACTTCAAGAGACTTACTCACTGCGTTCTACCGGGGCCTAATTTAGGTTCCAATCTGTTTCTTATTTATAAATGATCTATCATTCCATGATGCTCAGTGTAACACTGACTTATTCGCCGTTCCTGAAATAATCTATCGAAGACATTCATCTAATTAAATTTTCTTGTCAAAACTTTTTGGGTATTTATAAATGAAAATCTACATTGGAATACTTGTATTTATCAGTTTTGTTCAATAATTGCAACAAAAATTACTCTGCTAAAATGTATATCCTCGTATTTTCAACTAATATTCAAAAACGTTTCTTTAATGTATACATTCAAACTCTAATTGACTACTAATGGATCATCTGTAGTAAAGCATTACATTCTAAATGACTACGAATGGATCATCTGTAGGAAAGTATTCAATTCTAAATGACTACGAATGGATCATCTGTATTAAAGTATTCAATTCTAATTGACTACGAATGGATCATCTGTAGTAAAGCATTCAATTTTAAATTGACTACGAATGGACCATCTGTAGCAAAGTATTAAATTCTAATTGACTAAGAATGGATCATCTGTAGTAAAGCATTCAATTCTAATTGACTACGAATGGATCATCTGTAGTAAAGCATTCAATTCTAATTGACTACGAATGGATCATCTGTAGTAAAGGTTCAATTCTAATTGACTACGAATGGATCATCTGTAGTAAAGTATTCAATTCTAAATTGACTACGAATGGATCATCTGTAGTAAAGTATTCAGTTCTAATTGACTACGAATGGATCATCTGTAGTAAAGCATTCAATTCTAATTGACTACGAATGGATCATCTGTTGTAAAGCATTCAATTCTAATTGACTACGAATGGATCATCTGTATTAAAGTATTCAATTCTAATTGACTACGAATGGATCATCTGTAGTAAAGCATTCAATTTTAAATTGACTACGAATGGATCATCTGTAGCAAAGTATTCAATTCTAATTGACTACGAATGGATCATCTGTTGTAAAGCATTCAATTCTAATTGACTACGAATGGATCATCTGTAGTAAAGCATTCAATTCTAATTGACTACGAATGGATCATCTGTAGTAAAGCATTCAATTCTAATTGACTACGAATGGATCATCTGTTGTAAAGCATTCAATTCTAATTGACTACGAATGGATCATCTGTAGTAAAGCATTCAATTCTAATTGACTACGAATGGATCATCTGTAGTAAAGCATTCAATTCTAATTGACTACGAATGGATCATCTGTAGTAAAGCATTCAATTCTAATTTACTACGAATGGATCATCTGTTGTAAAGCATTCAATTCTAATTGACTACGAATGGATCATCTGTTGTAAAGTATTCAATTCTAATTGACTACGAATGGATCATCTGTAGTAAAGTATTCAATTCTAATTGACTACGAATGGATCATCTGTAATAAAGCATTCAATTTTAAATTGACTACGAATGGATCATCTGTATTAAATTATTCAATTCTAATTGACTACGAATGGATCATCTGTAGTAAAGCATTCAATTCTAATTTACTACGAATGGATCATCTGTTGTAAAGCATTCAATTCTAATTGACTACGAATGGATCATCTGTTGTAAAGTATTCAATTCTAAATTGACTACGAATGGATCATCTGTAATAAAGCATTCAATTCTAAATTGACTATGAATGGATCTTATGTAGTAAAGCATCAAATTCTAACATCAAACGAATTCCTACCAACGTTTCTTATGCTAAATTTTCATGATGGCACTACGCACCTATCTATGTGTTTGTTTGTAGTATAGTTTTTATAGGTCTATATTGTTTTATGGACACTGGTGCATTTGTAGGCATCTTACTGTGTTTTATTTTTAATTTTTATATATTTAAAGTTTTAAACATATGGAGCAGTGTATTTTATATACGTAAATGCGTTGAGGCCTGCATGGTAGACTGGTTTATTGCCAAATGTATAGCCTCTATAAATACAGTATAAATAAAAAATAAGTAAATATACAGAGGTAGGGGGATATCCACATGTAACATTTTGTAGAACGTAACCGATCTAGCGTCTGAACGTCTGTTTTGAAAGGATCTTCAGTCTAATTTGTTGTGCATGTCTATTACATTTGCAGTTTGTGAGTGATTATTTTAACTGGACCCCATGGACCTACTCTTCTTTGTATATTTTAAAAGTTCTTGGATCTTCCAATTTGTGCATGTGGAACCAAACAATAAAGGCGTCCTCAAATTGTAGTCTAAGCATTTTGCTTTCTAAACATATATGCATACGCACGCGCACACATACCTACAAACATACGCACGAACGCACACAAATACATACAGACATAAAATGCACCCATCTGTATAATCTGTAACTTATGCACATTCCATCTATATACATCTCTTCTTTATATGTGTGCAAAAGAGAGTATTTTTTTCTTCACATATTTGTGTAACATACAGCCATATTTTATATAAAATGCTCAGATCATACGCCCTGGAGATCCGGGTGCTGAGTTTCTTTGTGAAAGTTCCGTTTATGTGCAATAATTTCAGTTGCATAATTTTGATACTTGTTTAAGTTCTCTTTTCGTGCGCTGTGCAAGCGTAGGACATAGGATTCCAGCATTTCTTTGTGTGTGTTCTCTTTTGCATAACCTATCTCACTCACTGTGCCAAACGCACTTCAGAAAGAAAAGCAACGGCGCACATAGAAATTCGGTCACTCATCATCATCATTGGTTTTCTGCCCTAAGGCAGGTTCGAGGTATCCATGTTCCCCACTCTTCCCTTAGTATGGCTCGACGCTTCATGTTCGCATAGGAGTTATTCTCCTTGAGATCGTCCAGTAGCACGATTCTACTCTTTCCTCTCGGTCACTTTCCTTCCATTCTGCCTTCTATGACTTCTCTTAACAGGCTTTCACCTCTTAACAATAATAATAAGTATAATGACCTAATAGAGCGCTTATTCTTTTAAAAAACTCTAAGCGCTTTACAACATAACGTTAACACATAAAGGCATAAAAAACCAGTTTGCATACAGACAACATATAAAAACATGAAAATATCTCACAAACAATATCAAAGACAAATTAATTATTACACACAAAACAACATGAAACATGAATTTACAATACAGTTTCAATCTAACACTAATGGCCAATGGTCGAATGACAAATTTATTCTTGCTGATGCAAAAGATGTGTCTTGAGAGCATTCTTGAATGTGATCGTGGTCTCTTTGTGACTTAAAATGTGACCGATCCACTTCTTCTTCCTCTTGAGTATAACAATCAATAATGTTCTCTTTTCATCGACCAATCTTAGGACCTCTTCATTTGTCTTTCGGTCAATCCAACTAACTTTCTCCATGCGCCTCCATATCCACATCTCAAGTGCTTCTAGCCCTTTTTTTCTTCCTTTCTCAGCGACCACGTTTCTGAGCCATAGAGCGCTACATTCCATACAATGGCTTTGACAATCTTTTTCTTCATGTCTTTGCTCATTTGTTGTGTTAGTAATCCTTTCTTCTTGTTGAATGCATCCTTGGCCATTACAATTCTTGTTTTTACTTCATCTTGGCACCTTCCATCATCTGAGATCAAAGATCCTAAATATCTAAACTTTCTCACTTGTTCAACTCTTTCTCCGTCGATTGTAATATTCAGATCTTGACATCCTTCTCTGCAAACTCTAATGACCTTTGTCTTCTTCACATTGACCTTCATGTCATATATCTTTCCATATTTGTTCAAGGAGTCCATTAACTTTTGCAAACCACTTTCTGATCCAAAACTTTGGATCATGTCTTTGTATTCCATAATGTTGAATTAAAGAGAAAGTCAATAAAACTTAAATGTTGCTCTCAAATATATACATTACATTGAGAGAAAAAATAGCAAATCAAAAAACACCCAAAATGGGTCCGACGTTTAGTTGCTCTGACTGCACAAGCTACAAGCGTTTTTGCTCCATGTCTCAAGCCTTAACATTATCTGATTGGTGTTTTTATCTAAAAGGCAAAAACGTCAATTTCAATTACGCAGATGCGCCCTAAGTGCCGCAATTTTTCTTCTTTATTTGTTTGGGGTAGGGTTGTTTTTTTTTCAAATGTAAAAACATGCTTTTGTTTTGGTGTTCCAGTCCTGCAACAAACAGCCACATTCACTTCTCAAAAATAACTCCTGCGGATTCCTATGCAACATATCTCAGTTACTAGCTGCAGTCCTTGTATTGCTATTGTCATTGAATTTTATATGTCTGTTGATCGTCAGTGTGGTGCTTAGTCTAGTCCGTGTCATGTGCCGCAGAAACAGAAAATATTTTACTCACTTTCAATTAATTAAATATGTGAATCACAGTGCAGGCATAACATTATTAAAGGTAAGTTAAGAGGGCATCTTCCGACTATATTTACATATTTCCTTTCCCGTTAGTTGCGTATATTTTAGACAAGTGTGGCGAATCCCAAATGCGGCCACTGAGTGGCGACACCCAAATGCCACTAAAAATGTTAACGATGAACGATGGGGAGAAGAAAAGTGTCGGCATTAGGTGAATATTGTTTTGAAGATTTTTTTTTTTTTATATAAAAATATATTCAGTATGATGATCTCTATAACTGGTGCTGCCTGTGTAACCTTAATTATTGATTCAGCAAAGTATAAAATATATACCTATTGCCTGTACCAAACTCCAGAAAGTATGGTCTCTCAAGACAATAGATGTCACAAAATATTGGATTCATAATGTCGTTATATGCATTGTAAGCAGAAATGTATACTTAATTCTCGATTGGCGTCAACATCAAACCACACGTTGATTTTACTGGAACTTCTGTTAAGAAAATGTGTGTGTGTGAGAGAGAGAGAGAGAGAGAGAGAGAGAGAGAGAGAGAGAGAGAGAGAGAGAGAGAGAAAGAGAGAGAGCAGTAATATGGGCCACTATTGCCTCAAACGGTAGCACCCATTTTAAACAGGGTCAACAAATATAGCTTCTAACGGGAAATTAACATGAGGTCGCCATTTTCAAATGTATTTTATAAGTGTTACATTATGCGACTATCTGCACTCTAACTGAAATGTCGTATTACGTCATACGTTTCATAATATCTATGCCGTGGAGAACACATTGTATACATTGTTACATTATTAGAAGTTGTTGACCTCAAATGGGACCCTATGAACTCTAACGGGAATTTAACATTGAGGCTACATTGTTAAATTGTTAGAAGTTGTAGAGACTAAAGAATGTCTGGAAAAAGTTTATACTTATCGTTGGGAATTAAAGTAGTGCTAAAATTTCTAGCCTAATAGGGAATTTAGCTGAGATTAAAAAGGAAATTCCCCTCAAAATGTAAATAAATTGCGAAAAGAAATTTTGCAAATTGTAAAAAGAGTTAAAATCAGTTTAACATTTACAAAGTTATATTTTTACAATAAAAAAGAAATAAACAAAATATACCGAATTTAGCAGCGACTGATAAATGTCTGAAATTTTTTTAACATGTCAATATATTTTTTTTACAAATTGTAAAAATAAAATTGTGAAAGATATGTTTAAAAAATAAAAATGTTTTCCTACACGTCCGCACCTTCGTTGTTGAGGTTCCGTCTATAGTAAGTTTAGGATGATAGTCACTAAAAACAACGTGAACTTGTTCATTTTGTTTATACATATCTTTCACAATTTGTTAAAAAAAAAGTACCCACCAAAAAATTCAATTTTACTTTTACAATTTGTAGAAGAAAATATTTCGACATTTTTAAATTTGTCCACACATTTTTCAGTCCACGCTAAAATCGGTATAATTTGTTTATTTTCTATGTTAAAACTGTAACTTTGTAAATTTTTCACTTTAAGTTTTTTTTTACAATTTTAACAAATTTTTTCAGATTTTTGTTTACATTTTGAGGGGTATTTCCTTTTCAACCTACGCTAAATTCGTTTTAGTTTAGAAAATTTAGTACTACTTTTAGTCCCAATCCTAAGTTTAAAATTTGTCCAGACATATTTTAGTTTTCTCTAACGTCCGTGACACTTCGGAATTGTAGTACTACTTTTAGTCTAATCAAAAATTGTGATATTTTTCCAGATTTTTTTCAGACTCCGCTATAGTCCGGTACAATTTCAAAATTTTAGTTCTACTTTCAGTCTAATCGAAAATTTTTACATATTTTCCGGAATTTTTTCAGTCTCGGCTAAAGTCCGTATGAATTTCGGAATTTTAGTACTTCTAACCCAAATTTTTTATATTTTCCGAATTTTTTTCAGTCCCCTCTAAATACCGTGACAAATTCGGAATTTCAGAACTTTTGGTCTCCGCTAAAAATCCGTGACAATTTCGAACTTTTCGTATTACCTTTACTCAGCCATTTTAATCTAATGATCCCTATCGCTTTGTTTGTTTCTTTTTTTAGGGTTGTTTTCCCGAAAGTCCGTAACGGTTTCGGAATTTTAGTGTTACTTTTAATCTCGACCATTTTAGTGTTATTATGAGTTGGTACCCTTGATTATAGCTATTTATAACGTCAGTACAATGTATGCAAATTTACTGACACCTCCAAAATGATCTGAGGTATATGTATTGCTTTATAAATAAATCTCGGATATATACATATAGCATCTAGGCAGCAGGTCACCACACACAGCGTGTTGATGGTATGATGTGGGTGCTGGATAGTAGCTGGCTCTGGGTTGCTCCCGACAATTGTTGGATAGTAGGAATATTGATCACTACACACGACGTGTTCATGGTAAAATGAGGGATGCTCGATAGTGGATGATTGGGTATGGTCACTATACACAACGTGTTGCCCATTTGAGGCCAACAAATTTTAACAATGTAATAATGTATACTCAATTACCACTTTTGGAACTACTTTCTTTTCCCTTTTAAGAAATATATCTGCCCTTAAGTATACTATTCAAATCAGTATTTTCCTATATAGAACTGTTTCATTTTTCTTTTCTTCTTCTTCTTCTTCTTCCTCTTCTCTCTCTCTCTCTCTCTCTCTCTCTCTCTCTCTCGATCTCTTGAACAGATCTTAATATGTGTTAAGATTGAAGACCCTCTAGCATACATTTATTTAATCAATAAGGAGGCGCCATAAAAGAGACACATAAAAATGAACTCCAAATAACAAAATGTACGCTTCAAGTATTAACTTTTTTAATTAGTTTTCCACATGAATCCTGCAAATTATTAGTGACTGAACTTGCATGAACTGTTGCTATTAGATATTCTGTCACCACGCAGTGTGCCTTTTACACTCTACAATAAATGGACATATTTTAAGGAAAAACTCTTCTTAAAATATAGTAATAAAATTGTTTAAGTAGCGATTCTAACTCTCAACACAACCATAATCATGTCTGAAAATGACGGAGAAGCCGGGCATTGATGAGTGTTGATTGCAAACCGAAATTACGTGACAATCAAAATGTGTATGCACCGTCTGTTGCCAAACTAGACTGCAAGGTTGCCAAGGCCAAATATTCACGTTTGAAAACAGAAATGAACAAAGTAAAGAACCAAAATCGATATAAGTAAACTCACAATCATTAATTTTTTTTTTATTTTTTTTTTGGTTTAAAGATGTTACGCTCTGAAATCTGTCAGATGTGACCGCTCCGAGATATATCTACAGCATCCCTACCCGAACAATGTTACTGTATTAATCGGCACAAGAAATGTGTTAACATAAAAATCACTTCATTCTCGTTTGAAAACAGTCATAAATTTGACCAAATACACTATTTGAAGCATTATGTGCACAAGATTAGTTAAAGATAGCTGTCCTAAACTTTTTGTTAATTTCGGAACTTCTGTTTATCGATGGTTTTTGCCTTAAAAAATATATCCTTATATTTCCAAATCTTCCGTCCATGCTGCTGATATTTTAAACGAAATTCAAGACCTCTTATTAATTAACAGCATTTTAAGTGCAATCAAACGAGCTGTCACTGCCTGTCTTTGAATGTCAAATCCCGAGCGCGAAGCTGAACGTACAAGTTACCGAGGTCTATGACATTCCGGCATGTAATGGACGCACCTATCTCGAGGTAACAATAGTGGTTTATAAACTCGCCTTTATAAGGAGAAAAGAAGCCCAGACTTTTATTCTTAAGTCGCAGTGTAAAATACTGCATAACGCACAACTGTGAATATTTTTTTTCAATCGCCAAATTATGTGGAATTAATTACTCGTACTTACTCACTGAACCAAGTTATGAACGATTTGGGATATGATAGGAACGTCAATTGTGGAATGAAATGTCTTTTTAATATGACCTTCAATATAAATTGAGAAACCCTGAACTAAGTTAAATCAATTAAAGTGAAATAAAGTATAGTAAATTTACTGGTGGTTGAAAGATTAATTTCGTATGGAAACTTACATAAAAAATCGCCTAAAGATACTTCTTTAATTCATGTTTTTCGTTTTATTTCTTTTTTACATTATTTCCTCCTGTCTTTTCTTCATCTTCTTTCAGCAGATTTAATGGATTAAAAGTCGAAGGGACAGACGCTTAGAACCCGTGTTCAAGGAAAGAGTGTGCAGTAGTATTATGGTGGGGATGGTTTGCCGTTATCATTGTCTTAGTCACCTTTGTTGTCGTAGTAGTAAGATGATGTAGAAGTATAAGTATTAGTAGCTGCAACAACAAAAACAAGAACAAAGTCATCAGAAGAGAAAGTAGTAATCCCGAAATGAATGAGAAGACGGAGCAGGAGGAGTAGCAGCCGTAGTAGTGGTTATGGAAAAAGGTGGATGGGTCTGAACTGAAAATAAAGACAATCATTAAGGTGGATAGGTCTGAACTGAAAATAAAGATAAATCATTAGGGTGCATAGGTCTGAACTGAAAAGAAAGACAAATCATTAAGGTGGATAGGTCTGAACTGAAAAGAAAGACAACTCATTGTGTTCTGTCGTTCATTAACTTTTTCATTTGTATTCTTAAATATCATTCTTATTACTTTTATTACAAAAGTGCATAGGAAAACGAGAAGATTAGCTTAGATCCAGATTATGTTCCACAAAGGTAAATTGTACCGAGACAATAGAGACTGGTTGTTACTGCTAAGTGAATATCAAAGACAAAAAGTATATTGATGTTTCCTTGATTTTACCCATACTCATGTTAAATACGTGTTTCATCACGGAACAATACACGTGTCGCAGCCTGCATAAAAGGCATTTCTAATGAATCCATTTTATGCGCGATCAGTATTGTAAAGTGTTGAATAACAACTTTTTATGTGCCATAATTAGTTGACTTTTTCTGTACATATGATTTTGGGTCAGGTAACATGCGCTTATACGCAGTTAACTGGGTCATGGATTTGTCAACTTCTTACATTAACATTCTAAAAGCCTGTAGCATTATATTACATAATATGGGAAGCTTATCAAATTGATCTTTCGTTGAACCGTAATTTACTGTAAATGAATGTCGGATCCATTGATCTGTAAGTCATTTAATCCAACTTGCTATTGTCCCCCTGTCTTTATTCTTTATCCACGAACACATATATGTCTGTGTATTTATGTGCATGTAGTGGCGTACTAAGGGTAAATGGCGCCAGGGGCGACGATGATGGCCCTTTGGGCCATCATCGAGGCCCGAATTTTTATCAGCTGTTTTGGCGCTTCCATACCTCTGGCGCCCGGGGCAACCGCCCCGTCCGCCCCTCCCCCCCCCCATTAGTACGTTACAGTGTGCATACATACATAAACTGCTCCATAATTATCCGTTATTCTGTCTGTCTCTCTGTCCATTGGTCGGTCTGTTTTTCTCAGTCATTCATAACAAGATCTCTCTCTCCCTCCCTCCCTCTCTCTCTCTCTCTCTCTCTCTCTCTCTCTCTCTCTCTTTCTCTCTCTCTCTCTCTCTCTCTCTCTCTCTCGATTTTCCCGTTTGTTACTGCTCGGTCAAAACTACAAAGTAGAAACTAGATGAATCCGCTGGAGGCTAAAATAACTGTAAATTTTGTGTCAGTGCTGTCTACATGTAAATTCTGGATGATAACAGGTTTCTATATATCTTCGCTACCAGTTGATTCGTGTTGTGCGTGATTACCCGTGTAACATCTATCCATCGATTTATATGTCTGTCTGTGTGTATATTTTTTATGTCTAGATTGATATACTCAATTTGAGGTCAGCGGTTCAAAAATATTTTCCAGAAGTAATACTAGCAAGATGTATCTGTGACTGTTATAGCATCGTTATGAAGAGAGTATACTAATCTTATTTTATTAATTGATAATGAATTTATCTGGAGAGAAATAGATCAGTCAATCTGATAAAAGACAGAAGCAAAGTGATAAGGGTTAGGATAATAACATAGAATGAGAAGGTAGACTTATACTATTCCAAGACCCATACACACAAACAGAGATACAAAAATAAGGAAACACAAACAGAGATGCAAAAATAAGGAAACACAAACAGAGATACAAAAATAAGGAAACACAAACAGAGATACAAAAATAAGGAAACACAAACAGAGATACAAAAATAAGGAAACACAAACAGAGATACAAAAATAAGGAAACACAAACAGAGATACAAAAATAAGGAAACAGAAAGGAATTGAGAAAGAACTAGACAGTCTTTGATCGAGGAAGGTAAGATAGACAGAATGAGAGGTAGGCTTATACCACCACAAAGCCCCAGAAAACAAACACACCTACAGACACAGAGATAGGAAAACAAACACACCTACAGACACAGAGATAGGAAAACAAAAATGACCCTGAGAACAAATAAGTCTTGGTATCGATAATTTTCTACACTCGGTGATCAGCGACAAGCGCGACATGACCCCCCCCTCTCTCTCTCTCTCTCTCTCTCCCTCCCCCCTTTCTCTCTCTCTCTCTCTCTCCCTCCCCCCCCTTTTTTTTTCTCTCTCTCTCTCTCTTTCTCGTATAAAATTTAATTTTGGCACTAAGACAAGAGGCACACAACAAGTTCATACTGTTAAACTCCTTGTACCACGACTCTAGACTTTGACAAGCTAGATATAGCAAAACTTGGGTTTTAATACAGTACCAAGGCATGTTCTATAGACAGCCTTCAAAAAGCGCTGACAATCAAACCACCAGACCTTGTTAGAGTCAATATGTTAAATCAGTTATTTCATGCCTGCTGATAAAAGTTTGCATTTCAAAGGAATGGTTAAGTACATTAATATTACTTTGAAATTTAGTTAAGTTTGTGACAAGTCAGTGGGGTCATTATTACATTGGACAGACGCTAAAACCTACACCATTTCATGTGTAACTTGTCAAAAATGGGTCAAAATGGCTGAACATGGTGCAAAAAGAAGTACGTAACAAATTATATACACTGTATGTACACCACCCAAATTTACAAGTGTTATAAAGGTTCCTTATATAAGCCTAAGGTCCAGAATATGATTGGGTTGAAATGTATTTCTGCACCGTCGCAGCAGTGTCGTATTTTCATGTTGTCATCATTCTCATCAATAGTACTAAAATCTCTAATTAATGAAAAGGAAAATGAAAAAACCGTCTTTACCTTTTTTTTTAGGAACGAATATAAAATATCGTTTATTTAAAAATCTTTTCTTTTGACACATTGGACCTTGTGTACATGTTGTTTTCCAGTTGTTTTCATTAACACAGTAGATGGAGGAAGAAAAAAAAAAAACAGAAACCCACATTGCTTTCAAATCTTAATCTTTCCAATTTAATTTTTACTTCAGCCGAAGCGTCCAAGTTGTACTAGCAGATTTTGTCACAACTGCAATAATTAAGATATGGATTCCATCTCTGATATGTATGTATCGTAATGCAAAAACCTTACAATTATGGCAACATCAATCTGTTTATGGACTTCAAGGGGAAAAAAATGTCCTGAAGCTATAAGAATATAAGCAATATTGACAGTCCTTGTGCAATACGTACACCTCAGATAACTAGAGAAAATACATAACAAAGAAAGCACCAGACTTCTTTCTGAAACATGTTTCAAAAAAATCTTTATTGATGATTTCACTTATTTCACACATGCTCATGATGTATGCGTGGTTCAGGACGGTACAATATACGTGTTTTTGCCTGCATAATAAGACATGTTCAGTGAATGCATTTTATGCACCATTAATAACGTTAATAACACTCTTTTATGTAACATAATTAGTTGACTTTTCTGCATAGATAATTTTAGGTTGAGTATCATGTGATTATAGCCCATGAAATGGGTCATAGATCTGCCATTCATTACAAACTGGGCTCTTTTCTAACTTACATAACAAATACAATATCCCGTATCCTTCATTAACATAATACGTGCAGATTATTAATTTATCTATTGGTGAATCTATGCTTGCTTTAAATGGACGTCGGATTTTTAAATCTCTGTCATTCTATCGACCTGTACATCATGCTTTATCTGTGCCTGGCAGTCTGTTTCAACTTCTATGTGACTACCTGTTGTTCTCTATCTGTCTAGTCTTCAATCTCTCTCTCTCTCTCTCTCTCTCTCTCTTAGTTTTTCCGTGTTAGTATATGGTATTAAGAAGATAGAACAGAAAATTTTAGAAAGCACCAAGGGTCATTTTCTGGAAACTGACATAATTTTGTACGTTTCCTGGAAACTGACATAAATTTGCACATCTCCTGGAAACTGACATAATTTTGTACGTTTTCTGACAATGTGATATGAATATTTTATGTAATTATACATGCTTGCAATGTAACCATATGCAATCTTTTTAAGCTGAAATACTTTCAATTATATTCGCAAGTTGATTTCTTCTTTTTTTTGGGGGGGGGGAGAAGAATAATAAAGGAGAGATGCCATCTATCTACACAAGAGGGCGAGAAATTTATTGACATAGGCAATGAAGGAAAAAGTGAAGAAAAGGAAAACAAAAGAAAGAAAGGAAAGAGAAAAACAAGACAAGTAAAGGTAAGAAATGTATATCGATGATCAGAAAATATCGAGATAAATGATGGAAAGAAAAACAAAACATAAATATTGACATAGAAAGACTTAAATAGGAATGATAAAAGTTTGCTTTTGCGTGTATAATATAAACGATATTTAATCATAGTGATGGCAGTTTTATTGTTGTTGTATGTATTGCTTTTGGGAGTTGATATTCTTACGCTTTAGCGTCAGATATTTTGCTACCATCCGTGTTTTTGTCCGTCTGTCTGTGCGACATTATCTCCTCTAAAACAGCTTGGTAAATAAGTTGCCCATATGGTAACCATCGGCGAGAGGAGTATAAGCATAATAGTCTTCTATTCTGGTGTACCTTGGAGAGGGTCAAAGGTCACCCCCACTCTCTCTCTCTCTCTCTCTCTCTCTCTCTCTCTCTCTCTCTCTCTCTCATATTCAAGTGGCATAGCTAGGGTCCTTTGAAAGTGTATGCTGGGCATATCAAATAAATAATGGAAAGATAGTATCTAGAAGAACGCTTCTCATGTAAAGTTTGGCAACGGTGTGTACTCACATGAGTACTTGGGTACACCTAGCTGTGACCCTGGGCCCTGGATCACAGCCGAGAAGTGGGGATTGGGCTCTGTTGGGGTGTGGCTATTAATGGAAAGCGTGTGGAATTGCCACGGTGAGCTAAGAGATTAACTCTTGTAGGAAGTTGTATTAGACTATCATTGTCTTTCGACGTGTATAAAATACCTGTCAAGAAGTTTTGACCCTATATTTTAAGGAATATATATATATATATATATATATATATATATATATATATATATATATATATATATATATATATATATATATATTGTTTTTAAATTATCTTTTTTTTCATGTATCTTTTAAAGAATATTTTAACGTATTTAAATTTCATATTTTAAATTGTAGTACTACGTACATTTGGAAGGGTTAATCTACCTAAAGAAAAGTTGCAATTCTTTACCAATACATTTTTAGAACTTAACTTTTAGACTATATAGTCAGTCTTGGGCTAACGTGCCGTTAGACCCTATACATACATACATACATACATACATACATACATACATACATACATACATACATACATACATACATACATACATACATACATACATACATACATCAGTGACAGCGCGAGGGGGACGGGGGGGGGGGCAGACGAAGGGGGGTGCCGTCGGGAGCTGAAATTTCATAGTATTTCACCTCACCATAGTGTAACTGGGTCGGTTCTTCACAAAACTTATATTTAAGAGGGGGGGGGGGGAGATGGCACTGAAATAAAAACTGTTTTCTGTGGCAAAGTTGGGGCGTCACTGAAGAACATTGCCCTCAGCGCCTCGGTAGGGGCGCCACTAAAGAACACTGCCCCCGGGCGCCTCGAAGCCTTGCGCCGCCACTGGTATACATACATACATAGATACATACATAGATACATAGATACATAGATACATACATACATACATACATACATACATACATACATACATACATACATACATACATACATACATACATACATACATACATACATACATACATACATACATACATACATACATGCATGCATGCATACATACATACATACAAAATATGTCAAAATATGTCATCTACATGTATAATATTGAAAATCCCTGAAAGGTCTAAAGTCAGGTTAACGCTTGCATTCACATAATTGAATACAGCAAATGCAAGTAAGTTTATAGCAGTATGTATACACACTTTAACAGCTTCATAGCCACAGTGTCATATAGTTTTTCCGTGCCTGGACTGACACAAGCAATAATTCAGAAGTGTCAGCTGCATGGATAATACGAAGCGCTCGGGTTGCGTAACCCTACACATTCTTACATCAAGTTAGTGTCTTACTGCTGAAGTTTTAGAGAATACGAGGGACTGAATACCACTAATAACATCCATACTCAAATATTAAGTAGTGACATCTGTACCTAGATATAAGTTTTGTTGAATTTTTAGTGCTGCTGAGCTCTTAGTCTTTGATGATTTATGCTGATACATACTGTACGTACGAACATACTTCTCTATACATATATACATGTATCAATACTAATATACATACATCTACACATACCTACATCTATGTCTTTGTACAGGCAAACCTTGGCATCATTTAAATACTTGACATATTGTGTTTATCATGTTAAAGTTTGTCATGGCAGCTTGCACTAGTAGGTAAAATGACATTTAAGCACTATAGAGAACATTAAATAGCACGATTTTTAAAAAAAGAATACGTCGAGAAATTTACAGAAATTCAAATTCCAGTACTCTCACAAATTGACCATAAACAAAATTGTTTTCAGATCATAAATAATGGCACATATACAGTATACTAAAATCAACAGTTTTCGGGTGGGGGTGGGGGTGAAAGAACTATTTCATTAGTTTGCCACGCAAACAACACTATTGCGATCAAGAGATAATATCTATTTGTTTAAACGTGTGGATGGTATAAAAGAGAGGTAAAAGCTAGTTATGTTAAAGAACAACATTCAAGAGAATCAACGTGTTAATTTGTTAATTTGAAACATAAAAATACCCCAATGTTTCAGAAAAGATAAAGATTTACATATAAATTTCAGTGATGATAACAATGAAATAAGCAGAATCAACCCTAACAGCAATATGGTAAAAACAGTACAATTATGAAGAAGGAATAAATTACGTATTTGATGTGGGTAATGCACAAATTTGTATTCGGGTAAATTTTAGCGCACAGTTTAAAGATCTCGTAAACTCTACAAGGTCAATCAACAACATTTCAACAAAAACACAGATATAATTTATAGAGGTCAACGTTCCAGTTAAAATGCCACACGGTGTCTCAGCATAAGATGTACCTGTAGCAGAATCAACCATATGAATATCAAAATTTGATATAAATATGAAATCATTCATACGTTTGAACGGATTTAGAAAACGTTGTAAATTGCTGAAAGTAAAAGTTCCTGTTGTAGATGGGTGTCATGTTTTCTCTTGTCGATAAGACCCAAAAACACTTCATGAAGTATAAAGTATTCTCCGGATTTTATTTTATTTTATTATTTTTAATTTTAAAATGACTTAAAACTACCAGTATTAAGACATCTTTACTACATCTTTACTACAATCCCTAAAGTCCGTTTATTTGCACAAATATCAATCAATTGTAGGGACAATTAAACTGGACAAAAGAAAAGAAAATAAAATAAATTAAACTATAGTATATTGAACATGAAAGCAAGAAAAAAAAAAAGAAAGATGTTCCTACAGAAGGATCTATGTTAGTCTTATTGATCACCAGCGGCAGGGAGGCATTCTTGAGGCAGGGAGGCATTCTTGAAGCATTCTTGAGGCAGGGAGGCATTCTTGAGATGAATGCATATAAAAAAGACAAGAGTGGATTACATTTTTAAAAAATCTTCAGTGATATACATTTTTTCGAAATATTCTTGAGCTGAAGAAGTGAAAATGAAATAGGGAGTTGATATACATGATGGTTTTATAGAAATATTTAAAGAGCGAAAACCTGAGAAAACACAGTTTGATGAAGGAAAAGAATTTTACAACAGAAACATTTAATTATTTCTTGGAAAAGAAAAATATTGAATTAATTTTGTGAACTTCCCCAGGAAGAACAACATCTGTCGCGGAAAGGTTTACCAGAATGCTAAAGACTATAATGTGGAAGCATTTCTTCAAAAATAAAGTAGAAAATAGGTTGTTATTTTTCCAGTTGAAGTGTTGGTTACAATAATACTCATTATAAATCAATAGAAATAACTCTGGTTGAATCAAGCATGACATTTTTAAAAAAAAAATAACAAGTGCAGATCAGAGTATTTTGCTTTTCAGGGTATATATTATGAACTTGTACATTTAAAGAATCACGATTTCAAAATACAAAACAATTCTTAGAACAACCATTTTTCTAAGTTACCGAGAAATATTTATAAAAATCAGGCAATTTAATTTAAATGGTCCTGATGTTTGCAAACTGGAGGATTTTAAGGGAGAGGATCCAGAGGGCATGTTTTACTAACACGAGTTATCTCTGTGCGACAAACAGGATGACATATGCAAAGTTGAACAGATCTGGAAGACCCTCCCCCCCCCCCCCACCCACCACCAAAAAAAAAAAAAAAAAAAACGGTGAAAAGTGTGTACTTGTGAAATGCAAATGTTATGTTAAATCATTTAACAGTTGCAAACCAACTGAACTAATTTCCATTACGTAAATGACGTCTCCATCGGAGATGATGTGTCAAAAATATAGTTCACTTCCTCAGATGATGTGTCAAAAATATAGTTCACCTCCTCAGATGATGTGTCAAAAATATAGTTCACCTCCTCAGAAGATGTGTCAAAAACATAGTTCACCTCCTCAGATGGCTAAAGAAGAGTGCATTAATAGAAACATCAAGGAACATGAAAACTTTGACTCTTTCAAAAATAACAAGTTTGTAGAATGTAACAAATATAAAACTGATGGTGCACAAGAACATGAAAGAGTTAAAGCATGCATGATATATATATATATATATATATATATATATATATATATATATATATATATATATATATATATATATATATATGCGTTAATTAAAAAAATATATAGAGAAAAGCGACCCCCAAAAGCATTCGAGGTAAATAACAAAATTGTAAATATGAAAAACGTAATAAGTCAACTATAATGTAGACAATGTCATATCAAGGTAATGAATGACATTGCGTAGAAATGAAAAGAGATAACATTCAAAAATATGAACATGATTCCAAGTACTTATAAAAGCTGAAACACAAAAACAGTGTAAAAAAATTCAAGCTGGTCTATGAGATTTTGAACAAGATAATAAGTAATGAAATCACATAGACGTTGATGCAATCACGAGGACATTTAAACCTCTTTCGAATTTCATCCAGATAAGACACAGCAATTACACCATAAATTAGTCAGATACGACACAGTAATTACACCATAAATTAATCAGATACGACACAGTAATTACACCATAAATTAGTCAATTTTCTGGGGGTGGGGGGATGGGAGCAGAGAACATTGATGTCATGCACAATTTTAGCACATCAATAAAAGTTTCTGTTAAAAAGAATTATCACAAAATTATCCAAACTCGGTTTATTTGGGGCAGACTTTTTACGCGCCGTGGGTGAAGTAATATCCAATGCACATTTAAAGTGTGTAGATATACATATTTTGGAACAAACTGCCTTCGTCACGTTTCCTAAGAACTTTCATTTGACATTTAATAGTAACTGAAATTGAACTACCCAAATAAACGGTAGAATTAACATTAAATAATTAGGTTGTGGGCAAAATCGAATTGTGTCCCACGCAACGTATATTGGAGATAAAAACAGCTGTACAATCTTTCAAAAGCAAAAGAGAAAAACTGATCGAGGAAATGGAAAAACTAAATAAACATACCAGAGATGAAAAGAGTGTGTACAGTCAACGAAATTAAAATGATATTACAGTGGAAGAAATGGAAAGATTAGACAGAGAAATCGCTATAGACTTGCACGTGAATGTGGAAACAAAATATTGAGAGGATCGACATATTTACACAAGAAAATCTTATTCTCTTTCTTAAATCTGATGCATTTCAGATTCTAAAAAAACAAAATTAAAAAAATAGCAAGTATTTTACCTTGCCCTTGTACTGTAACTAATTTTAACGCACCAGTTTTGCGACGTACAGAGTCTTCTCTTGACCCAGAATGTGCACTAATATTTAACGAGATAAAAATGTACGACACTGAAACTTAATTTTTAACATACAGATCATTAGGCATGTTTGATACCTACACTTTAAAATTGATAGTGGGGATCCTCGGAAGAAATACAGAACACAGTGTCACATGTGTTTTTAGCAGAATGAAGTAAACTGGATATTGTGGAAGGTAATAGGCCGTGATGGGTGATTTCTTGCTGGAATTTAACACATCAGATTTTGCAGAGTTATTAGCACATTTTCTTCCAGATTAGGAAATTATTAACTGAGTGTTTAATAACTTTACCTAGTGAAAAAACATTTACCTCTAACAACAATTGCAATGATTTAAAATAACTCGAGATAGTTTGTTGCAAAAAACAACATACCAATGATAAATAATGATAGGTACAACTGGCCATCATATAAATAATTATCTGCTTTTGAAAAATAAAATGACTGGGGAAGAAAAAAATCGTGAATTTGGTGGTGTTACTAGAAGGTCTAATTAATATACATTTATTTGAATGAAAACATTTATTTAGACGAGCCAACAGGTTGGACGTACTTCTTTTTGCTAGATAGCAAAGGAACATATGAAACTATTGCAAGGTTAAATCAAAGTATTTTGGGTTCTGCATGCATCGTAGGTGCACAAGCTGAAAACAAAACATCTATTACACAGTCTGTTTAAACTGTACAAGACACTGCCAGAACGTCAATGGACCTATTAATTTGGAACAGAACGATTATGGTAACGAGGAGATGATTATGACCAGTTTTCAGCAATATATAAAGGATTCAAAATTGAAATTGGACTATGTTGTTTGTGTTAATGGTATCTTTTTATTACCGAGTGCAATGGTTATGAAAATATGTAGTTTGCGATACAACAACAATTGAAAGAAATTCAAAGACACGTTTCAACATGCATTCATAGACTTCAACACTAATTGAGAATATCCGCTGTTATTGCATCCTATTGTAGTCCCTGAGATAAATTTGAATATATGCTCGCTGATTTTTCTTGGAGTTTTGCTGATCTTTGATGTATGTTCCTCTATTTAAATAGAAAGCAGTATTGAAACCTAAGCAGAAAATAAAATGTTTATTGAGTTCAGTCTCTTGGCTTATGCATATGGTGAAAATATTGACAAACAGCAAAGTAAAGGTCACTTGCATCAAAAATTCCAGTCATTTCATTCAAATACAACATTTTCCAGAAAATGCATTACAATCTATGCTGAATTTGTATATGCTGTGTCCAGGTTAGTGCCTAACATAAAAGGATAGTCTTTGGTGCATACGAACTTACAAGTAATCCACTGAATTTCACCAAACATGTAGGAAAATGAAACAAATATATAAAGCGCTTATTTAGTGTAGTTATACCTAATACCGATGTAGAAAGAAATGTTATACCGAAGGCTGATCAACAATCTGTGGCAGTGTGACAAGAAATCGCAGGGGATAAAAAGATGACAAATGGGATAAAAAGATGACAAATGTGAGTAAAAGTTATGTAGAAAGACAGATTATGATAACGATAGTCCTACTGTTAGGATGGTGGAAGGTGTGCATACTGTTAGGATGGTGGAAGGTGTGCATATAACGTCTGCTAAAGCCATTGCACCCCCGGTGCACGCTGTCTCTGCCTCAGGCACATGCGTAGAGCACGATGAGATTCTCAGACATTCAGATGACACATAGCAGTCGCAAAGTGTGGACAATATTATATGTCGAGGCGTTAAGAAACAATTCAAAGTCTGACCATGAAATAAATAAACAATAATTTATTTTGATACTAAAAAACAATCATTTATTTTGATACTAGTACTTGCAGGAGCTGTTATGGTTCACGTTTTTAAATAGTTTACGAAACTCAAAAATGAAAGTAACAAACCCAATAATGCCAAGATTATTTAAAAAACGCGTTCAGCTAGAAAAGGATCAACTTGTTCTGCTGTTTTGAAAAGTCATTTTGTTTACAATGCCAGACAATGCTGCAGTTGCATTTACACTAGCAAATAATTGCCAGTATTTATTAGGCCTTTTTTGTCAACAAGTGAATCGTCTTTACCACCAAATGAAGTTGCACCTCCTTCATCTTCACCCCCAATTAAAGTCTTTACAAATGTTGCTGTAGACAGAGCAACCGCTTTTATTGTAATACCTATTGAAATGACTATCTAATGGTAATTGTTCTCGTACTTTTTAATTTATTTTTCTGAATAATTTCTTTAAAGTATCTCTCCACTAGATGTCGAACTAATTGTGCCTTTTTACTTTAAACACTTTCCAACTATTTTTATCTGTATTTTTATAATACAGCTTTATGTGTTTATCTGTTTCTTTGCTGATGTCTTTTTTATCTCTTCAATCTGATTTTCATACATTTCAACATCAGATGTCACAGATTATATTTTCAGTTTGGCAACTTGTTCGGCATTTGCATAACTGTTTAATTATTTTACATTTTGCGTTCTGAATAATCTGTTCACTACCGGTTTATCAGATTTTCAACTTATGTTGTCAGTTTGATACAATTACTGTGTATTGTTCGGATTTCTGTTTTCTCAGGCACTTTTATTGGATGCGTTCATTCAACAGTATGTTCTAGTGGGTAATTAGGTGGTGTCGTTGGACGTTGCAAAGCTTTGCCGTATCTCCAGTATCTCTAAGTATATTTAATATATCTTAAAACGTTTTTGTTATGGTCGAACTAGGGGCTAGAAATCTCTGTGCAAATTCGTCATCTTTAAAGTCGATAATAAAATAGATTCCCTTTGGTTTTTTCTAAATTGAACGTGGCTCTAAAAGTTGTGAATCACCATGTTTTGGTAATTTTTACATTGACAAGTTTACCTTGTCGTCCCTTCCAATGTTTGGTGCTGCAGCTTGATGTTCAGAACCAACACATCTTGGACCTTGATCATCACAAAGTCCTAGACTGTGCTGTGCGAAACAACTAGTAAGATTTACAGTAACATCAACTTTCTGATTGAACCTGTGTATATACTACATCATCATCTTGATTAAAAGGACTTTCAGGTTTGTTTTTTTTAAACATCTTTAACACCTCTTGCCATTTATTGTTCAAAAAATACAGCAAAGGCTATGCTTTTGCATAAGATGTTTTCGCTCTACGACAAGGCTGTACCGTGAACGCAACCTAATTCTAGGTCATTTAATGGCTGAACACATCATCGTCGCACATGTAAAGCACAGTTTTATCGTTAAAGTCAACGGCAGAGTTGGGTCTACGGTAGATACACGAACAAAGCACGGCCTGGATAAAGTTCAAATGAAACAAAATATGTGGGACTTATCGAAGACAAAAATAGCAATAACTTCATTTCTACAGAAACTCAAGAGTACAAACAGGAATTTAACATAATTATTGCAACTGGAACATGCAAAGAAATAACAAATACAAACTTGATAGAAATGGAGGTCGAAAAATTGGACGGAAACAAATATTGTTCAATGCTAGTGCTACTAAACCTTCCAAACTATTGTCGTATAATGTAATATATACTGCGATATTATTGATCAGGATATTTATTTCAGTCGATATAATGGACAGTTTTGCAGAACGAATTAAAAGATGGTTACTTGACATCAGGTGGAATTTGATACTTCGCTGGATTTTTTTCATTTAAATTAGACCCCCTGTCTGCAGTGATTTCAGGTTTGATAACATTTAAACATTTGGACAAAAAGGCCACAATCAAATAAAAAGGAAAAGAATGCTTAATAAATACACGTGTACTGGTTGGTTCGGTGTTGATGCATAAGTACCATTAACTAGATTGTTTGTGTCATGCCTGATTTTAGGAGTGTGTGTCTATTATACAATCAAGTTGATAATGAAAAACGGGCTGTATCAACAGTGCACGTGCAATGTGCGCCTTCGACACGATAAGGCAATAGTTTCCAAAATCTACTTAATGCTGCAGTTAACCTTCTTAAATAAAGCTACTTTTTTTCTTGCGCTTTTCTATCTCTTTCCTCCAAGAAATGTTATCATTTTTCATGTTTTCTCTGGTTTAATGAATTTTGTCACTGTAAGTTCGTCCCCTTTATTTTAATGTTACTGGTTATAGCGGTTGGTATCTTCCACGTTGTATACGGTATAGATGTACCAACTTTTATTTTTCATCTGCGCATGCATATGCGTCATAACCATGCACCTTCTGATGTACATTAGGCTGCTCCGTCTACTAAAAATAGCATTCCATTAACATCGCAATCGTCGTTAGTGACTTTATTTTTCCAAATTACAAACGTTTGCACTGACGGAACAAAGTTTGGTTTGAAATGTGTAAGGTATGAAGGGATTAAATAATCCTCAGCTAGACTGTAATTGTACCAGGTAAATACTTTCGAAGACAGGAGGTGGGGTACGATTCATAATGGACCTGCGACAATCTATAGTGTCATAATACCATTTCCTTCATGTCACTGTAAAATTTCTCTGTCTCAACATAGGTACACAATGACTCAATATCATTCATCAACAGTATCATTTTATCACCGTAATTCTTTCTTGTTTTTGTGATTGTTATAATCATTTAGATAACTCGAACACTGTATAGTTTCTGTAATTTGGTTTGGTTAATTTGATTTTCTTGATTCTCAGACAAACTAGCATAAGTCATCATCAATAATTACTTTCATTGCTAATAATAAATCTTTCTGACATTGGAAAATATTTTCATTGGTACATATTTTTACAGTTGTTCTTTTTCTGATATTTTCGATCTGTTTACAAAATACACTTTTATTCATCAATTTCAAGAGGTCTTTTTCAAAATTATGTTCCTTTATTTATGCAAAGTTTTCTGCTGAGGCGAAGTTTTGGAGTTGTTTTGCAATATGTCACGTATAATATGACGATAGGTGTAAACGGAGTAACAGCAGGTAGTACAATGTCTATGTGTCACCCTAACTGATCGGTAACTGCTTTGCACAGAGCAAACTTGGTCTTGTGTAGCGAGACAAATTTAGTTTCTTCTCAGGCGGAAGAATAAGCTCGCGTGGTCCTTTGTCTAAAATTCAAAATTCAAATCAGCAGATTTTTCAAATTGAGGGCATGGTAAAATATTGAGATAAATATTAACAATTAAAGGATGTTATACCCTATTATATTAAATAAGACAGGATTATTGTCAAATGAAAGATAGAATCTCAAAACTTTAAGATTGATAGTTTCTCTCCAATGGTATGCAAATTACTTCAATTTCGTGTGGTTCCAAAACAAGTGTACGCCACCTGTTTATCATTTTAAGCACTTGTTTCTTAGATATTATATTTTAATTCACTCGTGTATCTCTTCCATGTATTGAATCTATACATTACGACTCATTACTGGCACCAGCTATCTCTACAGTGTACATGACGAATACAAACAAAACACAACTTTGGGGTATTTTTCTTTAATCCAAGTCAAGCTATTACCTGAAACACCACTTGCAGATGAGCCTAGGACCGGCATGCCAATTTAGGATGAGATGTGCCTGGTATATCTGCGTCCAGAATGCACTGCGACACAAGCCAGGCTTTAGGTGTGCCTGGTATCTCCGAGTCCAGAATGCACTGCGACACAAGCCAGGCTTTCGAGTTTGAGATATGCCTAGTATCTCTGAGTCCAGAATGCACTGCGACACAAGCCAGGCTTTCGAGGTTGAGATGTGCCTGGTATCCTGAGTCCAGAATGCACTGCGACACAAGCCAGGCTTATGAGTTTGAGATGTGCCTGGTATCTCTGAGTCCAGAATGCACTGCGACACAATCCAAGCTTTCAAGAGTTCCTCTTCTTAGTTGTAGCAAACTGTAATTTATGAAGGTATTCTGCTGAGTATTTTTGTGTTTTCAGAGACTTTCGCTGTGATGTACTGTGTGTGGAATTTAAGACCTAAATAATTCGCCTTTTTATTATCAAGAGTGGAGTTAAAGAATGGTTGTAATCAGAGCCTTTAACACCAGGACGACATCGTTTTTCAGTAACATAGCCGACTTCGGTATTTTTCCTTTTCATCATTCAAAGAAAAATAAATGTACCATATATCCATCATTATTTTTACTCAGTATGACATGGTTAACGTAGAGATGACGGGTTAGAACAAGAAGATTGATTTGACTATGATAATCGATTAATTCTCTTCTCGAATTTCACTGATGTATTAAAAAATAAATAAATAAAAAATGTATCCTGATATTCGATTAATATAACCAAAACCCGCATTTACTGCAATCATTCTCCAGGCCTATTTCAGTCGAGTTGGGTATGCTATGATGTTTCATTTTCGAAACTATACGTTAATGTAATGACTGTTCAGACAGTAGTGCCCGTTATTCCGTACATGTTTCTGTACACGAGGTTTTCGTCTCTTGTGCAAGCATACATACGTACATCAAATGTCTACAAAAATAGTACCTTTTTGGGACGCTTAAGACAGACAGATTTCAAATATTCCGTTGGCAACACAGCTTGTATGTATGTACAACACTTTCAGTTAGTACCGATTTAAAAGACCCCAATACATAATTTCTGATCATATCATATCTCATTAAAGAACACAAAATAAGCCTGCCACCTATTTTGGTTATTAATGCTGGGTACACATTTACCAATAAAGCTGCTTAACCATGCATGAATAACCTTGACCTCTGATCCAGAAGGACCTCGTTATTTAATATTGTCCAAAAATTCCAATAAGTCCTTCCTATGGTTCAATGATAACTTTTATCTACAGATTTATGCATGGTCTCTTACATAATATACAAACGATGCTTCAATAAATTAATTCATTGATCGCTTTTTCCACCTATTAATAATAGGCCTTGTCCACTGATGCCTTTCCTACCTTGTCTACGTAAGCATCCATGACTTTGTCAATAAATATATAAATCACATGTTAAAGTAGTATTATCAACCGATGTGAAAAATTTTCATTTCTCCCCTGTATCAATATATTTTCTTCTTTTGCCTGGTGCAGATAGACCAAATAGTATTATATACAGGCAAAAATATAGTTGTTACCCAATTCCTATGAACCCAGTTTTTTTCAAGTTTTAAAAAAAAAATCACCTGTGTAAGCAAACCATCTAAAGTCTAATTTTTATTGGTATTGGCATATATGACTGTCCCAAAAATGTATTATTTTTTTACTTATATTTTTCCTTTTTCTTTTTTGTGATCTAATTTTATATAATCGTTTTGCACCCTTTGTCTATTTTGGTCAAGTCTTTTATTTGAAAACCCAATTCTGACCTGTTATTATAGCCACATTGCTTTGCTCCATAGTAAATAGGATAGATGTGTACGTACTGTATGTGTACTCTTGTATTTATTTTAGGAATCATTTCAAAAGTAGATAAGGATACTTAAAACATACAGTTGGTGTCTGTAAATCAATGTATGGAAGCAGAGTGAGAATTGATTAAGAAAAGAAAACACACTTTCCGGATGACAATTTTCTGCACAGAGTATATTTGCCTTTGACACAACCCAAGTATTGTCTGTACTGCTTGACCATTTCATGAACTGGGTGACATGTCCCTCATTGCAGGTCAGTTCCAAGTGCAGAACAATAAAGAATAGGTGTATACACGTGTATGAGGACAAATTTTGCCATGTTAAGAAGTGCATTCATCCCACTAATCCCACGTTTGCAGGGAGCACATTTGACACTTTTGATATAGATGCAAAGGAATAAAAACTTTTTGGTCGATGTATGAAAAGATTTCAACACTCTTGTGTAGTTTCGTATGCCTTTTAGACCAACCACTGTGGTATTAAAACTTTGTTACATTTAGTGGATTTTGGAATTGTTGAAAAACTGGGCTATAATAGGAATTAAGCACACTATATAAGTTAAAAATTCTTTTCATGGATTGTCGAATGTTGCTGTATAGGAGACTAAAATAATTACCATATACTATGTATATCAAATTAACTTACTGTTTCTCCGCAAACTGTTCACGTAAAAATAGCTTCACATATTGATAAAATTACAGATTTGTGACAAAGTTTGTATATAAAAAACAGCAATCAATACTGATTCCGTGAATATATCTAATGTGCTTTTAGCTTTTAAGAGATCTGATAAATATGGTGCTTAGTGGATGGTGCTCCTTTGAAATGGCGAGACATATCGGGGAGAGTGACAAAGGATCGGAGAGGTCAAGGTCACCATGGCTCTTCAGTCATTAACATGGATGACGTTGATTGATAGAAAGGCCTGAATAATTTCATTAGATTTTAATTTCGGAAGTAGCTTATTTTTTGATGCATACAGGAGGATCAAGAAAAGTATGTACTTTGATGCAGATATCATATCCTCTCAGATTAATTGCAAGAAATAAAATGCACATCGAAACGAAGAATATAAAAATAGGAAATGAAATATATGAAATAATATTATACACCTTGTATTTTACAATTAAAAATTACAAGATTCCATATACAAGAATAGTCTACCAACAGCGCTAAAGTACCAATACATAGTCTACCAACAGCGTTAAAGTACCAATACATAGTCTACCAACAGCGTTAAAGTACCAATACATAGTCTACCAACAGCGTTAAAGTACCAATACATAATCTACCAACAGCGTTAAAGTACCAATACATAATCTACCAACAGCGTTAAAGTACCAATACATAATCTACCAACAGCGTTAAAGTACCAATACATAGTCTACCAACAGCGTTAAAGTACCAATACATAATCTACCAACAGCGTTAAAGTACCAATACATAATCTACCAACAGCGTTAAAGTACCAATACATAGTCTACCAACAGCGCTAAAGTACCAATACATAGTCTACCAACAGCGTTAAAGTACCAATACATAGTCTACCAACAGCGTTAAAGTACCAATACATAGTCTACCAACAGCGTTAAAGTTCAATCCACCACAATAAATTTAGGAATTGTAAAACGTGTGGACTGGCTTTGAGGATATAATGATTTATCGGCAAAAGCATTACAACTTCATTTATATCTTTCTGTTACTCAGTTAAGAAAAGGTTAGGGTTGTGGTCCCCAACGCGGTGCCAGCGGGTGCCATGGCGCCCGCCAAGGTTTTTTGTGTGCCCGCGGGTGCCATGGCGCCCGCCAAGGTTTTTTGTGTGCCCGCGGAAGAGGTTATAATGAATAATAAAAAATTGAAAAAATGGGTCAAGTTAATCGGTTGGTGCCCGTCACTCTCTCATAAACTCACAAATGTGCTCATAGGCACATAAAGGTTGGGAACACCTGGGTTAGGGTATTACAGAGTTACAGTGTTGAGAGGACACATGCGTGGTCAGTGGCTGTTTGAGTCATTGCCAGTCTATCGCCACATATGACAGCTGTCTGTAAAATTGTATCCATTAGACACCCGGTATTTAAATGCGCTAGTGCATTATAAAAGACGTTGTAGACTTTTTTTCATCTTTTGACTAAATTTGATTAATAAATTAATCTTCCTGACATCCCTAATTTTGGTAGGTTTCAAGAATGTCTTTCTGGTAATGATCTAGTGTTTTTCTTTTTATTTATTCCCATGACGTTTGTCCACACATATTCAATTAAAATCTACAGTGAATAGTGTTGTTATTAAAACAAAGTGATCATGGAAATTATTGGAATAAATCAATATTTGTACTCCATCTGGAAAAAATGATCTGCGTATAACGTAATATTTACGAATAAAATGATTTTAAGCTATTTCAATATCCATATAGCTGATATTATTGTACGAACAAAATCTAAAAAACGAGAATAAGTCTCTGAGTTTGTCTGATGGACAAAATTTCATCAAAATAAAACAGGAAACAAATGATTTTCATTGGAGAGAACTTGTGTATTATGATTACAACCATTTCAACAGCGTCAGATGGCACAAAACGAGATTGACTATACAGGCCATTATCGAATTACAATGTATTAATGGATCAATTGATTATTTTATTTGTAAAACTGATAGCTCTTTCACAACTACGTCGAGACGATAGTCCGAATAAATAATCTCCCTCCTCCCACAAAGATAGGAATCACGGATGAAGAAATAGATCATGCAGCTTCTTGAAAAATGAGAGGAAGGATGCCCTCTATCCATTTTAAGTAGAAAGGGCTGGATATTGGGGTTCCCCTCTATCCATTTTACGTAGAAAGGGCTGGATGTTGGGGTTCCCCTCTATCCATTTTACGTAGAAAGGGCTGGATGTTGGGGTTCCCCTCTATCCTTTTTACGTAGAAAGGGCTGGATGTTGGGGTTCCCCTCTATCCATTTTACGTAGAAATGGCTGGATGTTGGGGTTCCCCTCTATCCTTTTTACGTAGAAAGGGCTGGATGTTGGAGTTCCCCTCTATCCATTTTACGTAGAAAGGGCTGGATGTTGGAGTTCCCCTCTATCCATTTTACATAGAAAGGGCTGGATGTTGGGGTTCCCCTCTATCCATTTTACGTAGAAAGGGCTGGATGTTGGGGTTCCCCTCTATCGATTTTACGTAAAAAGGGCTGGATATTGGGGTTAAAGATTACTTGATAATTCTTCTCCAGGGTCTTAGATCTCGCAACGAATTATTCCAAATATGAGACGATAGGATAGAGAATTATCAAACTAGTTTTTGACTATTGAGAGTCTAAGACCGCAAAGCAATTAATAAGACAGTATTGTTGTTACAGATGAATGGGTTGGAGGGACATAGAAGCTGACTGGAAGAAGCCGATACTTTAGTCTTATAATTTATTATCAATATGTTCTACAACGTTGACGTCAGCAAAAAAAAATATAAAAAAATATTTTTAAAAAATCCAACATAATGAGTGTTGTTTTGGAACCAAAACATTAAACTTTTGTTTTGAAACTGTTAATACCTCGGTTCATTATGGATTCTCCTGTGGCTTATGGTCTATTGATACATTTTATTAAATTATTGCTTTACACTAAATTGCTTTTAAAGAATGTTCCTTCCACCCTAGAAACAGAATAAATAAATGAAAATAAAATGTAAAATAAAGACAAAAATAAAAACGCAAGGAAAATACATTTTATTAAAAATTAGCATGCGTACTCATTGCACAATCTGTGACGCTTATTAAACACGTTGCCATGGCAAGCATAATAGTTTTCGTTCCGAAGCAGGATGGTACTGATATCCTTTTTTTTGTGTTGAGAAACGTATATCTCCCATTCATTATTTCTACCCATGATACGTATGTACATCATTGCAAATTATATATTAAGGTGATACTGCTGTTTAAAATTAGACATGATGGAAAGAAAGCGAACATCTTAACATAAGCAGTGAAAGTTTCAATAAAACAATCTATTAAGAACAATTCTATTTGTTTAAGCTTTTTTTTTAAAAAAAAATTATTTCAAGGTAGGTAACTTTTCCCAAACTCATGACTATTTATGAGATATGATGATTTCATACAAAATATTAAATATTTAATAAAATATTTAACCTTCCATAATGCCAACGAAAGGAAACCTTAAATAATCCCGAAGTGAAAACATATTAAAATGGTGACATATATTAAACATGTTAAAATGGTAATACATATTAAATATATTGAAATGGCAATACATAATATTAAACATATTAAACTGATAATACATATTAAACATATTAAACTGATAATACATATTAAACATATTAAAATAGTAATACATATTAAACATATTAAAATGGCAATACATATTAAACATTAAAATGGTAATACATATTACTTGTACTGAAAATATAAGTACGTTAAAACCTGTATAAAGTCAAATTCTTCAACAGTTCAAACACGGAAAATTATTGAGAAAAAATACTTTTTTCTCCATAAATTCGAACTTCCGCTATTTGTTAAAATTTATATTTATAAAAAATTTCACATTCTTTTTTCCAGTTATTGGAATTTTAATCTTGTCAGGTAAAAAATCAGCGATATTATATCATACATATTTAATCATAACGGATAAAGCTTGTATCGAATGTTATTTTTCTTTAAAACATTATATCAAAGATGAATCAAATATTATTGAGAAGAAAATAAATTGAATACTTTAATTTGGAGCTTCTGGTCTTCATTTTAATCATTAAATTGCTTACTTCAATCTTAAAATCTTTTTCAAATATGTTCAAATGTGTTATCTTCTTCTTTGATGCATTCAAAATCAAGAGAAGGTAATTAGCTTGTCATCAGTTATCGTACCTTAAAATTTTTTGAATGTCTTTAATTTTAGATTTATTTGCCCGATCTTGATCAAAGTTTATTTCTTTTGTACAAATTCGTGCCTTCTATCAATATATTTCATACAATTTTAAACTTCATTGTAACTTTAAAGCCTGATTGAATTAGGAGCACGAGAAATTCATACGAGAGAAAGAAAGTTAATATTGGGAACATATTTAGCAATATCTTTGACGCACTTATCAGCTGCAGTCTTCGCAAATTTGATTGCTTCATTTTTCTACCTCTTTTCTTATTGTCATAGACCTATTTGGCCCAATCAATCAATCCATCCATCTTTATTTCCTCCTTTCGGAGATTAATAACTACATAGAGAAATGGTACAGATACGAGAATGACAAGGACATGAAGTACAGTTACATATATAAATCACACACACATGCATACATACACAATAATACAATTTTTTATGTTTGATTGGTATGGTCTCCTTCTACCATACAAGCGTCACCCGATGAGGGATGTTTTCGGCCATTCGGCGACAGCTACAGTCTCCCCTAGTGGGAAGAAAGGCGATACAGTCATCCCTAGTTGGAAGAAAGGCGATACAGTCATACCCCACCGGGTAAGTGGTCTTACTGAATACATTCCGATGGCTCGAATAACGCAATCAATTTAGAAGGCATTAAGCTCCAAATGACACTTGTTATATCATCCTAATATTTATGGCGTTCTACAGATAAATCAGTCATTCATTTATTTTCCCCAGCTCAACATATGTATGAGGTACAAAATACAATTTTCAGGGTTGAGAACTAGGATAAATATTACATGAAAAGTATGAACAGTTATACAACGACATAATCATTCCTGTGAAGTCATGTTATCTGTGAAGTAACAAAGCGGGATAATTTTCAATTAATTCATTCATTTATCGTCGTTTTCTTTAGTTAGCCTTTTCTGAAATTTAACACAAAAAACAATTTTAAAAAATCAATTACACAAAGAACAAATTACCCCCCCCCCCCAAAAAAAAAAAAATTTTAAAAAAAACAAAAAAAAACATTCCGATTAGTTGCAAAATTCATAAATTCATGTTAGCTTCCTTCATACAATATTGCAGCTAACATAATACAATTTCTGTTGACTTCGGGGTAATTCAGCCCACATGTATAGGGGAATTCCCTACCTAGTAAGTGCTGAACAAATTCTTCGTCAGATATATTATGAAGATATGCACCAAGTACAATATGAAAAATATTGATAATATGCGACCAAAATAAATTCCTCATTCTTTGTGTTTTTGCATATGAGCAATAATATCAGAATAAGGAGTATTTCAATGTTGACAATTTTGAAGTATGATACTGTATTGAGTGACCAGAAACCTGGCTAAAATTTCTACCACCTTAAGCTCATTGTTAGATCGTGGTATTAGCCAAAAAATGGCGGGTTTAATATAGGGATGCATATTTTTAAATCTTTCAAAGGATTAATTGTTAAAACATGTGTACTTGAAGTGATTATTCTCGTGTTCTTGTATGGTGTTCCATATAATGCACTTCCATTCCTTTTTAGTCGGAAAAGTCGTATCTTGCACAAAAATATTTATAAAGTATTCAAGTCATATTTGTGGATATATATATATATATATATATATATATATATATATATATATATATATATATATATATATATATATATATATATAATATTGGGAATATTTTTTTGATACGGTCATACTTTTAATAAGATTGCATACCTTCCTTTGCATGACAAAGGAAGGTATGCAATCTTATTAAAAGTATTCTTTTAGACAACTTATTCTCAGGCAAATTTGATTGTTTAATTTTTTCTAGTTTTTGTTTTCAGAGACCTATTTGGCTCACAGAGAAGCTATCAACAAATCGAATCTCATATCTCTGCCGCAGAAACTTGATTTGTCTTCCTATAATGAGGTTTATTAGCGAACGCACCACGGACTGTGCTACGTGACCTAAGTCTGCGTAATTACATTTTCAGAACTTTCAAGTGATTTGAATGGGTGATGAACCCGTCTTCTGCCTGAATAGCGAGGCATGCGCGCAAGGGTAATTAAATAGGCGCACAGATGGCAGTAAAAAATAGCAAATTGAGGTAGTGCTTTCAACAAAATTCCGTATTATTTTGTCAATGTTGCCCCATCTACAACCCCACATTAAATTTAGTTTCGGGAATAAAAGCATAATCTTGTTCATATCGTCCAGTAATTTCGAAGCTCTTTGGCTCATAAAATATATAAAGAGGTTTCGCGATATAACTGAATTTGATGGAAACGACGAAACCTAGCCGACTATAAAATTGGGAATCGTTGCCACTGATGGTGTAGACATCCTTATTTAGTATTTGCCTATAAACCAATGTCCATAGGCGCCCAATTTTCAATGGAAATTAGATTTCATTCATCGACACCGCCACATATTTTTTGCAACACTGTAATGCAAATAACATCAATATGGCTATTAGTGGAGAAATTGTCACAAAATGATGGAAAGGGCCACATCCACTTGAAGATTAATAAATGTGACTTGTAGGAAACGTATCAAACATTTGCACCTACTAGCAATGTGGGCAAAATATAATCTTCTAGTAATAAATTTAATTGCATCAGAAGGGCTGTTTGATCATACAAATGTACGGATGATACATTATTTAAATACTACTGAAAGAGTATATGAAACATTTTGAGAGAAGTTTTACATTTTAACAAAAGGTTAAATATTTCTCTATTAACTGTTGCCAATATAATGATATAAACATATGATGTTATTATTTTTGATGACAAATGAATCAAAGAAACAACTCAATAAATAATGTTATATTCCGTCAATTTTTACCAATAATTATAAATGGATTTCAAAATAAAGTAATACAAAATTAGATTTAGGTTTTCAGAACGACACTTTTTTTTAAAGTGGTTGCTTTTTTTAAAATTATGTACAAAAATATATCTGAGGGAAATGTTAAGTTTTATGCTTGTAAATTTATTGTTTCCAATTTGATTTAAAAGTAAATCATGTAACAGGCTGATAATAGTGCAGCATCTTAAGTTAGAAATATTGACGAACCAAACATTTAAAGGTCAAATGTGTAGAAAGTCTTCAATAAGTTAATTGTTAAATGCTTTTTGTAGAACTATATTTGTAAATTAAAAATCTGCTTCTTAGCAAAATATTCTCCATCAGAATTCCCGAACTTTACCGCTAAAATTAACGAAGAGTTTAATTTTCCAATTTACCGCTAAAATTAACGAAGAGTTTAATTTTCCAATTTACCGCTAAAATTAAGGAAGAGTTTAATTTTCCAATTTACCGCTAAAATTAACGAAGAGTTTAATTTTCCAATTTACCGCTAAAATTAACGAAGAGTTTAATTTTCCAATTTACCGCTAAAATTAACGAAGAGTTTAATTTTCCAATTTACCGCTAAAATTAAGGAAGAGTTTAATTTTCCAATTTACCGCTAAAATTAACGAAGAGTTTAATTTTCCTGAATTAGCGACTGCATTTGCACCCTTGATTTTGGCTCGGTTTGCTGATTATGCACAAATTTAATGCCGCATCCACCTGACCAAAATTAAAATTCATTAAAAAAAAAAAAAACTACACACATGTGAGGTCAAAAAGGTCATTATATTTTTGCATAGCTATAATTTAAAAAAAAATAATAAGAAACATCATTCACTTGACCGGTCAAGTCAGTGGAAGTTCATAGGAAAATAACATTTTCGCACCCCAACCCCAAATGTATACATGCATTTTTCGCCTCCGAAATTCATTTTCGACACAAAGTAATGCTCACAGTGCAAACGCAAGCCCTTTCCCCAGGTGATAATTTTGAAAAACACTGTGTACTAAACAGCTCGATGCAATTCAAATTAGTTGCCATCCAGGCCGTTTTTGAGATATTCAACTTGCCTTGAACCCACGTGTCTACTTCTGTGGGTGACTAGCGCTGCTTCCTAGCCGACTATTGGTATTTCAATGTCTACATACAGTGAAGTAACAATGGGAGGTGTACATGCCTCACGTCAGTTTCAAGAATAACACAAGCTCGAAACACCTAATTCACAAATATATCCATATCTTTAATTCTTAAACGACAATAGCTGAAAAAATCACGTCATAGCCATAAGTTAAGAAATTTGACAGGGGCCAATTTACGAAACTATCCCCTGCCACCTAAGTGTATTACTATACCAGAACGAGCCAACCATTCATTACTGAACAGTCATTTTAAGTAAAAACAACGTTGGTTGGTTGGTGGTGCCGGTTGGTATATTTTTTTTTTTTTTTTTTTTTTTTTGGGGGGGAGGATTTGTGCAGTGTACGGTCACAACTTATGATGAAACAAACAGAAAAAGGGCAATTGGTTTCTTTTCCTAGGCTACTACAGGTAGAAAGGCGCAAAATACGAATTTTCCGACTATAATATGTGCAACTGTGAAATATCATTAAGTGATAGGCGAGTACTGCTCATACTGGGTTTTCTTGCAAGTGGGGTCCAGGCTGTCCGAGTGGCCTAAGGCCCTGGGTGGCCGAGTGGTCTAAGGCACTCGCCTATACAGATCACTGAGAACTCACCTCTCCCCGTGTGGGTTCGAGTCTCGGCTCGGCCAACGTGTTGGTGTGAGAAAGCTTGCCAGTAGCTTCCCGTGGGTCAGTGGTTCTTCCCAGGGTTTTCCTGGATTTGTCCTCCACCAAATATACTGGCCGCCATGTATAGCCTATCATGTGCTGACAAATGGCGTTCAACCCACAAAACCAAACCAAACCTTTCTTCCAAGTATATCACAAGCGAGCCAATCACCACATATGCTTACAAACGTTGAGAAAGGATTTGCACACGTAATTTAAACACTCATCAGAGAGAGAGAGAGAGAGAGAGAGAGAGAGAGAGAGAGGAGGACAACTCTCTTCATAGGGTACAATTATTGAAATTGAAATCATATATCTCCATTTTAACAATAGTTTTTCGATTAACGAAAGAGAGATATGAGCAACAAATATCAAGTAGCACAAGACGAAAAATGTTGGGAGATAAGGTTTGACATTTTAAAAAGTTGAAGCGGTCTCCACATTTACATCTCAAAGACCTGCTGTTTATTTTCAAAGGATTTTTGTCCATAATTTTGACTAAATATAGAGATTTGATGCATAAAAATCCGTAGTAAATTTAATCCTGGATTCTACACCTATGATTCAATACAAAAACTTCAAGGAGAAACATAATTTCGTCCGGCACGTGGCATCTGACAGAGGTCCCTATTTGGTTTAACTGTATCATTTACAAGGATATGTAGGTCAAACATTATCATCAGACATAACAAGTATGTATCCCGAGATTGCAGGTACAAAGCCAACACACCTTAAATTATTTGTTAGCACAATTGTCGACGTGAGGGTTTCCAACATTTTCTTTTTACACTGCATTTTCTGAGCAAATAGGTTTCCCAAGTCTTATCGGCTTTCCTTTTCCATTGTTTTTTTTTCTTTTTTCTTTTTTTGTTCGAATTTCATCACCCATCTTCTTGATTTACAGACAGATGGAGACATTAATAAGTATTAAGTTCTAACAGTGACTGAAAATAATGTAAATAATGACAATAAGATTTAGGCAACACGATTGTGTGTAAGCGTTTTTGCAATATTGAAATCATATATTATTTTAACAGTTTTGCAAAAGAGCCAGGTTGACAGTGTTGCAGGTTCCCCAATCTTGTATTGTATTAGAGATACTTTTGCACAAAGGAGCAACGACATTAATTCTTCATTTTATTAGCAACATCCTTGGCGCCCTTAGCCACAATATCTACATTTCAGTCAGTTGAATAAATAATAAAATCTAATTGCGGGGACTGAAAGTCTGACATTTTCTCCTAAATATCCTCTAATGTTGACAGAAAAACAAGAGTAATAAAACTGAGGTATTTTACCTTGATGTGTATTATACTAATAAATCCTATGTTTGAATCATTATTCAAAATACGCATAGTTAAAAAAAAATGTTTAAGCATAATGCATTATGATCGACAAGAGATAATCTGCTTGACATTTCTAACTAATCAGCATTTCAGAATTGATACACCTGGGATTTCTATTATCTGTATTGTATTAAGGTATATTATCGTTATAGACATATCATATCACGTCTGGTTAACTGTCTAAATGTTCACATACCACTCGTAATAAGCATTATACAGATTATACTCTATACAACCTGCTTATGAAATTAATAATTCTTTGTCTCCATTAAAAACTCAAGTCTGTGATACCATCAGATAATTACTATTGAATGTCAAGGCTGATTGATTATAAGGCAAGAATTACATATCCGAATAGTCAGTGTCATTAAAAGCGGCTCCATATAGTTAAAAACATTAAAAAATACATGTAAACCGGTTAAACTGAGATATGTGAGATAAGAGGATATTTACTTGAAACGAGTGAAAAAAAGGATATATTTCATCGAGCGGGTGAAAATACTTGAGTATTTCACCTGCGAGATGAAATATATCTGTTATTCATTCTGAGCAAGCAAAGTTTCTTTTTATTTTATGCTCTAACGTATTGGCTAGCAATATGTACAACAGACTGAAGAAGCAGATGTCTTACTGTATCACAAGCGATAATATCAGAGGTACACTGTTTATGTTCTGCTGTGTTTTGTGTATATTCGCACATAAAATATCAGTTGTAACATAATTTTCCTTCCTAATTCAAGGTAAAATAGCACATAAAAGTAAAATAATAAAGAAAAAAAAAGTGTATGCGCAGTGTGGGATTTTAACTTGGAATGCAAGGCAGCCATACTTACCACTAGACCAAGTGGGCGTCTAAATTTACCTCAAATTTATTTGCCATAATGTTATCGATGTCTATTGACGGGCATTGAAAAAAAATTTCTGGTATTCCGCTCCAGTAAATTATCAAAATTATTTCTCTTGGAAAATCCAGTAATTCACGGCCAAGCATAAAATAAAAGACTCGTACTATGTCTCTTATATCCAAATGATATTTACACTTCCTAACACAGACAAGTACAGGAAGAAATCAATTCCTGTTATATCCAAATGATATTTACACTTCCTAACACAGATAAGTACAGGAAGAAATCAATTCCTGTTATATCCAAATGATATTTACACTTCCTAACACAGACAAGTACAGGAAGAAATCAATTCCTGTTATATCCAAATGATATTTACACTTCCTAACACAGACAAGTACGGGAAGAAATCAATTCCTCTTATATCCAAATGATATTTACACTTCCTAACACAGATAAGTATGGGAAGAAATCAATTCCTGTTATATCCAAATGATATTTACACTTCCTAACACAGACAAGTACGGGAAGAAATCAATTCCTCTTATATCCAAATGATATTTACACTTCCTAGCACAGACAAGTACCGGAAGAAATCAATTAGTCTTGTAAGCATTAGCAGGGCATACAGGGCCGACTTCACCGAATATATTTTGGTACAGCCATTCCTTATATTTTTGAACAATGGATTATGGGAGGGAAGTTCCCTGGTAAACAATTTAGTACAATTTTCGACCTTTTTACAATAGTGTGTGTTTTGTTTGTGGGTAATTAACTAATCTCAAGGCGCTCTAACAAAAAAAAAAAGATAATTTTCTATACATCAATGGATACATTTATTGTCCAAATCTTGGTACGACCATGGTTTCGGCTGTATCGCCACGTGCAGCCTTGGCTAATGTGTTAAAAACGAGTTGTTTTTTTTTATAAAAAGAATGATATTTCTTGAAATCATTTCTGCTTGTCGAAAACTTTGCCCATAACACCATAAAGGCAATGTGGAACGGGTATTTCAGTCCAATTAAAACAATTACAGACAAACCTCTAAACCTCTGATTAGAATGAAACAGCCAGAGAGAGAGAGAGAGAGAGAGAGAGAGAGAGAGAGAGAGAGAGAGAGAGAGAGAGAGATTAATGGGCTATACTATACGAACCGCCGTGCTAGAATTTCCCGTCGCAAGAAGTGCGTGAACCAGCTTTTATAACATTTCTCTTTTTTTACCATCTTCCGTAGAGGAAGTTGGTACAATTTCTTGGAATATGAATTGTAGTATTTACATCAATCGTATAACATGAAAGAATGACGAATGGTAAACGTAAACCAATTGGTAATAACTGTAGATAATACCAACGACATCAGGTGCGATATCAATAAATTTAACGGGCTGTTTGAGATACAAAGATAACATCGTGCATCAGATCGTTTTTGAGTTGAACTGAGTATTTCTTTGACAATATTAAATTAAAAATATATGTTCTTTGTAATGTTATATGCAATATAAATCAGTGCTTGATTGTGCAGGATCTCTTGGCGCCCCCGTCACCTTTCAATCCACCTGTCAATGCTTTATTTATTTATTTTAATAATATTCACTTAAGGGAAAGATAATACTGCCCAGATCCTTTGACTTTACTAAGAAGGCGAAGACAAACACGCAAAAGATAGAGCCGCCTATAGTGAGTCGGCAATACTGGACCTGTATAATAATGTCAGCCTTTATTCAGCTTTCTTCAAGACTGTGGTCATATATATGCTTCGTCGTCCGTAGACAATTTGAAACTCTTGAGTGTTAATATATCTTGCATCTAACAGTTGAATTTGCAAGCCTAAGATAAATTTAATTACTGGCATGAAATTTGTTTTTGTATTCCTTTTAAGGTTTTTAGCAACTTTTTTGATAATTTACGAGAAGATATAATGTAATACAAGTATTTGTCCAAATCTGGGAGACGTTTAAACAAGTTGTGGTCTTTTATACAAGTCTTCTCGCTTCTTACACAAAATGTTGTCACGTAAAACTATCTTACCACAAGACCTTTATCAAAGGCAATTAGCCACGACAACTCTTAGACCTCTAAGGGTGTGTTCACGTGTATCAGCATTCTTTAGTAAACAACGATGTGTAAATTATTTTTTAAAAACTGTCTAGATTTAATCTATACTCTGGAAATCAATGGTCTGTAATTTCGAGGTGTATAATTGGAGCAAGACTTCAGAGATTACGGTGCTATCTGGACTTCCATCACCGCTGAATTGTCTACAATTACCCCAAATTATTTCCGACTTCGAAAAGGGAAAATGAATTATGAATGATTTTTTATCAAGACATAAATGAAAAACGAAACAGAACAGAGTTTCTTCCCTTGGCCCCTTTATGTCTGTGTCTGTATTTATGAAAGACTTTAAAACATCGGGTAATTCTTTTTTTCTTTTTTTTACGATAGATAATAAGAGTCAGCAGTGTCGAAAAAAAAAAAGATAAACAAGATATTGAAGACACATGGATCACGGCGATTCGAAGTGTATGAATGATAACAATATGTACCATCTCTCTCTCTCTGTCTCTCTCTCTCACACACACACACACACACACACACACACACACACACACACACACACACACACATCTTCAATACTTTAACTCTAATTTGATTTGTCAATAATGTTTTGCTCATACACACATATATATTGATAATTACCGATTTCATATGAAGGATTTGGAAACATAAATAGAATGCGATGGAAGCATAGCATCTGTGTGCTTTCCATGTGGCATAGTAGACGACAATTCCCCGTATATTGTAAATGTATTGCAACACATACAATGACCAAGATCATTTATTAAATTATTTAAAAAAAAGGTTCGTATCAGAAGAATTTACCAAGCATTTCGTTTCTATTTTATTCTTGCTATATTGTTACAAAGATCAGATATGATATGTTATCTCTTAATCCAATAATTTTAATTATTTCTTGATCATCGAATTCAAATGTGTATGCCTTGTACCCATAGCAAGTGTTTATCAAATGTTTTTTTTTAACCACAAGAGTATGATAAAGTTAAGAAATCAGAAATTATCGGGTGAAATGATTAAATCCAGATTATTGAAAGAAAAATCCGGTCAATATTTGCTCTTAAAGTTTTTAATTTCACCGACAATATACAGCATTCTTGAATGATAGTGAAATCCAGAAAATACTAATATTCTACAGGACATTAGTGAAGATTAGGGCTTTGTTAACCTTACATCATTATATCATTCTCTGTAAGGGTTTTAGTCCTGCGTAAGTGTTGTATTGTAATTTCAAATTTCAAATAAATCAGATAATCCGAAAATTCTCATCTTTTCGTCAGAACAAAAATTTCATAACAATAGTGCACACTTCAGATATTTGTTTTCGTTGATATAATAATAAAATTAGTATCTTTTTGGATGAGACAAGGGAATATTTAACAATACTTCATTTTATTCCTGTTGTTACATAGTTTTTGTCAAGTTTGATCAAAATCCATTTGTTTTAGCAAACCTTAAAAACTCTATTACGTAACTAGTCAAGAAGTTTTTTTATTTTTCTATCACTTACTTAAAAAAATTTCCTCTTAGCTGTCTATATTTTCTTTAACAATTTTTACCCCCAACCCCTCTCTCTCTCTCTCTCTCTCTCTGTTGATCATGTCAGCTTCTTTCAACAGCCAATTCTGAACTCACTAGATTGATTTATTAGATCCTGGTATTTTGGGATTGTTTTCATTTCGCGAAGTAAAACATTCATTCTTGGACTGTCTTTCTCAGTTTCACACAAGAAAATTTGAATCTGATAGGAGAATGGTGTACCCGGCAAGCGCGACGCAGATAGAACACTGTGTCCGACAATACTGGACTGTCTGTTAGCTTATGTCAAGTGAAAACTGATCATAATAGGAGAATGGTGAACCCGGCACGGAAGTAATAAAAAGAACAGTGTACCCGACACAAATATACTTTTATCGATGATATCATGTCCCCTTTCCGCTTTCTCTGCATGCGTTGTTAATTGGAAGCAGATAGGTCGAATCGTGCAAAACAATAGTTATTAAATAAAATGCGTGATCTAAGAAGAAAATAACAATCATTTGCTTCAAATAATTCATTTCATCTGCTCTTTGGACATCCTTGTCAAGTCAGACATGGTTTTTATAATGCTTGCGCAGACATATCGACATCGGACTCTTTATAGGTTTGACTCGACAGGGGGTTCACACAAAAGCCGATTTGTGGAAATTTTGGAATGTGAGCAGTTAAACTTAGTGGTTATACGCCAGCAAAATAGAGTTTTTTTCAAAAATATTGTAGTTACATTTATAAGGCGATCATAATCACTTTATTATGTACGCCAGAAACTCTTAGGTATGTAGATACATTCACAAATAAAATAAGGTACTAATTCAGTTAAGCACTTTAAGGTATATTATTTTATTTTAAAAAAGTAGGTACATGAAAGAGTGGATTATTAGTAGTGTGTGTATGTAGTGGGTGGCGTTACATACGAATGTCATTCGTCAACGCAACTGGCTTTTTGGCCCAACTTATATCCCGTCCAAAGTTGTGTAGGTTTTACCACTAGATACCGACTTGCTTTCGTATTAAACTCGTGAAATATTTCTACTACCTCTCCGAAAACTGTTGAATTTAATACAATATAGCTTTGTGTCATTATTTATGATGCATTAAAAAGTTCAAATTATTAAACATTATTTTTTCAGCAGAAGTCATAAAAATGTGTGAAAGATTGGATCAACCCGGAAATAGTCATCGTTTATTGATGTCATCGTTTTATGAACAGACATCATGAACATGTGTCAACGATCTAATGAATCCAGAAAGACATCACAGTCGAACTCTTTTATCCAGAAAAAGACGTTTAACGTCTGCCGACTTTCGAACTACATGCCATTCAATCTGTATTCCTGTACTTTACATCAACGCCACATAGCCTTGCTTATTGATCCATGCATTTATTTACCTCCAAATCCCAGAAGATGACATTGTATTATCGGCTCTCCAGTCTGACATGTCTAGTAAGTTTTTATTTTTAATTTAATTTGTGAAATACTTAAATCTGACTGGTCTAGTATTTGTAGGATTGTATAAATGTCTGGAATTTCAATTTTCGGTATATTCATTTACTTATTTAATTTCGCTTGGGCTTTTCCCCACTCCAGGAAATAGTACAGTCGTATTAAATTTCAGCATGGTCTATAACTGCCTTTATATACACTTCTGGCTGTCACAATACTCGTCTTGGCGTAGAAACTAGGTCTTTGTGTGTGTAATGTCTCCAGATCTAGTTTGAAAAAGCATGCAGGTTCATAAACAGGAAAGAGATGGTGTTGTATTCTTCTTTACACAAATGTCAGAATCCACACTGGAGTTTAGAGATAATCATAGGATCATATATTTGAAGGTAACGGCTTCCATTGGAGTGTGTTCTGGATTTGTATCATTATACTGCAAATAAAATTCCGCACTATTGAATTGTATAACCCGCTATGCCTGCGGGTTGTTCAAATACGATCTTTCTTACAACTCGTTCTTTCCATGCTTTACGTAAATACAATTGCGTCGGGTCTTGAGGGTATATAATTACAACATCTTCTTGAATTACAAGGGCCTGTACAATAAAACATGGGCACGTTTGAAGTGGAAGGTAAGGGCACGCCTTTTGCAGTGCCCTCTTTTGAAACTAAAATGAAAATTCTAATATCAACATATCACCTTCTCTTTGAGTTTTAATTGCTGTGTATTTGCATAAAAGGTTACAAAGTTCGACAATTTTAAATTTGAAATGACCTATTAATACGCTTAGGTTTTTCTATTGCAAGTTCTACGTTTGTAGTTGCCGTTCTTTTGTTGAATCTCGTCACAGCTAATTATCGATATATTTCTAGTGTAAGCAGAAGAATGATCAGTTACAATAATACCGCAGGTGCTGTTTTCCAAGCTTGGTTTTGACAGATAGGGATTAGGCAATTCGAAAAAAGTGACCCTCTTGTATTATATATATATATATATATATATATATATATATATATATATATATATATATATATATATATATATATATATATATATATATATATATGGTTCATAAGACCCCTGTGGTTTATTGAAATAAACAAGTCCAGTGTAAGCAAGAATGAAATGATTCAGTTAGGACAGAGTTGTCATTTGTGTTAAAATTTTAAAGGGGAATAAGATTTATTCTTGTGGCTGTTAACACCGCTTTTGGCTCATCTGCTTAATTTTTAGATAGTCATTGTAGATCCCAACGCGTATATCGCAGAAAACGTCTCAAAAATACTTAAAATCAAACTGATTCGTATTTACGTGTCTAAAATCTATGAGCACTGTAATGAGACTTCAAGGGAGAAATATAGATGTTATTTACATTCAAAATCGTTGATACTGAACTAACTTAAATAAATGGCTATTTTATCGAAGATAATCGCTTATAAGTCGAGTGCAACTGCAAACAACATAGACCCTGATCTGCCAGCGCATTATGCGGCGGCAGATCTGGGTCTGTACTGTTTCCAGTTGGATTTATATCCGAGTATATACTGTAAGTCGATTCAAGTTTTAAAAAAAGTAGGTGGTCCCCGAACTAGTTTTGTCACTATTAGCATAATTGTAGCATGACCCTCTTCATCTGATTTTTACATAGAATTCAAATGAGTTTTGCCACTTATGAGTTGTTTTACAACATTTTATTTATTTCTTACATACAGAGTTTTCAGATATTTCTGAAAACGAACGAAATTGCGTAGGTCGCTGTGCGTGAAACAAATCCACAGCATTTTTAAAAAATGCGGAACCTGAACAAAAGTACATTGAATGTAACAAAGATATAACATGCTTAATTTAGCAGGCACAAGTGACCTGGTGAATCGTTGGACATTTTATCTTGTATTTCTTCATGTTTATATTTGGAAGGGTTTTCTTTCTTTTCTAAAGACTTTTGCAATTCTTAATATTTACAGTTTTACCTTACATCTTTTATCTTGTAGTACTTCGTATTTATTAAGTGTTTATTAAGGGTTTATCTTCCTATGTTTTCTTTCTTTCTTTCCTTCTTTGCAAGTTTCTGTATTGAAATTTTTTGAACTTCACCTGTAATCGGCGCCATATAACCATTATTTTACTGACGTGCCGTTGGAAGGATTTATCTTCCAAGGTTTTCATTTCTGTTCCAGTTTAATCTATTTAATTTTTAAACCTTTCGTTTAATCGGCGACTATTATGCCGACGTGCTATTGGGCCCTGGTACATACATACCTGCATACTTTCCACCACCTTCCCTTATACTGTAAATACTTTATCTTAGTTTCTTCTAGTGGCAATTATCCGGGATGTGAAGCTAAAGTGAATAATGCACCACTATAGATTATAGATGGCGCCATATGAAACACGATGGCTAACAAGGTCACCCCAAACAGCTCATCACTATTGAGCTAATAACTTTCAGCAAATCTCATTTGCTTTTATCTTAGATAATAGATCCCTTCCTAGACATGAAGTTATTTCAAGTTAATTTGTTCTTCTCCTTAAGTTTAGACCTTTTCATTATCTTTGATTGTTTTCCTTCTCTGTGCCAAAATGTAAATATTTGTTATTCTACACATGTCAGTTTTGTGTGTTTGTTTGTCTCTGTGTATGAATTTCATTTTTTCCTGAGGAATACCTTGCTTTAGGTCGAAACGTAGAAAAACTTTGTTATTTTCCTCGCGCCGTTTTCCAACTTTTGTGTCATTATATATCACTTTAAATACATTAATTCGCTTTTTCAAACCCATAGTCTTAACTACCATTTTTCTGTAAAAAAAATGTCAAATGTAAAAAACACATATAAATCTATTTAAAAGCATATTTTGAGCTATTAACTATTACGAACTCAGTTATGTAATACTACTTTAGAAGATAACTTCTGCAAGTTTTAGAAACCGCTAGTTCAACAAATAATTAGATAAAAAGATCTGATTGGACAACTGTAGGTGGTGCAGAGATCGATCTCATCTCTGACCTTCTTACCTACGTCATCAATTGGAGTCTTTTGTTCTAGCCATTTCGACCTTACGAGCATTGTATCAGGATGCAGCTTAAAAAGTAGCAACGTTCAACATCTCTGAACCTTGCTCGTTTTATTTATTATTTCATTGTATCGTCTATGTAAATATCTACAGCAAACATCATGCAGATTCTGTATAGTAATGACGTGTTTGTGTTTTGTTCTTGTTTCGTTTGTGTAATCGTCCTTTGTGACTTTGTGTCCTAGAAAAAGGAATCGGTAGATTCCGAAAGCGCTTGGGCTGGTTTCACACCAGATTGGCACTGTTGTTTGTCAGTTTTTCTTTCATATCTATTATTTCCCTGACTAGCACGATATCTTTTGCTCCAGTGCTTTTGTAAAGATGTTATTTGCCTTGTGATTTGTATATATGTAGCAAGAACAAAGATGTTATTTGCCGTGTGATTTGTATATATGTAGCAAGAACAAGGATGTTATTTGCCGTGTGATTTGTATATATGTAGCAAGAATAAAGATGTTATTTGCCGTGTGATTTGTATATATGTAGCAAGAACAAAGATGTTATTTGCCGTGTGATTTGTATATATGTAGCAAGAATAAAGATGTTATTTGCCGTGTGATTTGTATATATGTAGCAAGAACAAAGATGTTATTTGCCGTGTGATTTGTATATATGTAGCAAGAATATATTCTATTACGAAAGTATATAGCCATTTTTTTTAAAAATTATTATTCAATGTTGTTACATGAAGCGTTTTGACAATTCATAAAATCGGTACATTTTACAATATATCAAATAGATCTTGGGTAAATTTAAATTCAATTGTGAAAAATAGACAAAAGAAACCGTTCCATGGCATGCTAAATGCTCTTGCGTGCATCATCGAGCTATTACGTTAATAGCAGAGTGGTCTTGTTGCACTAGGATGACAGGATATTGTCCGTGCAAATGCAAATTCGTATAATGTATGATAAGGCAAGGAATGGTCTCTAGTCGCTGAGGATATATATACACACGTTCTTAGGAGGAGATAAAGATGTTTCGAAAGTGTATCATACCAATAAGAATATTAATTCTCCGTCGATATCTACTGTGCTTTGAAGGATGACATTTGTTGATCAAAGGTGAGATAACATCACGTGTGAACATATGGAGTTACGTTACCTGATGCAACTTTCTGAAACCATATCAGTCTAACACTAAGGTTACAGTTATACAAAGTAAATATGCCAGTAATACCTGGTTAGTGTTATGCCACGGGAAAATGCCACAATACTTTATTATCAATACTTATTTTCCATTTCATTTAAGATTGTTGTAGTTGCGATTTCATTTAAGATTGTTGTATGTTCAGACCTAAAAAGACCCACCTGGGAGCTTTATGGTTAGTGGATACATGTTCTCTTTTTTCACTTTCCGCATGAAGATTCTTATCGATGCCAGTATGTTGTACCCTATGCTGAATTTAAATAGAATTTGCATAACACCCTGTCTTACCACTGAAAAATGGAGTACAACACGATTTTGTTTAGCAATAAAATGATACTTTTCTTAATTTGCATCTTGATCGATGTACAGTTTTCTTATTTGGATGCCTAAAATTCAGTGCAAGAAAATAATCATGTCAAGTTTCGTCCAGAAACCAATAGTTTTCATGAAAAGCTTTAAATGAAGGATTGCAGTAGTGTTAGAAATGAAAATTTCAAGTCATGACAAGAAATCTTTCATGTTTTGCAAAGAAAACATTTAAACGAAAATAAAGTATAAAACACTTCCAAATAAAACTTTTTGGGTATATACGTAACATTTCAAGCTTTAAAAGATATGTCATTCTTTTCTAAATTTTATCATAAAATATTTGCGTGCTCTGAAAATCATATTTAGAGACATTTTGAAAAAATGATCTGTTAGTTTTTTTATCATCCTCGTGTAATCAAGTTAGCAGGAGACACAGAGTTTGTACCTTTTCCACCATTGTGAACAGATTTGTTTGCGATTGTGCTTCGAAAGATTGTCATTAAGTTCACATTACACTCTGTCTTCTTATGATAATACATATAGAGGTGCAAGTTATATATGGTAACACTACAGCCCAAAAATAAGAGACGGATGAGCATTTTATGTCCCAAATATAAAATTCATATTTTGTATAAGTCACATTTAGAAAATTATATTACAAAGTCGGACAAATCACAAAATTAATAAATGATCAACTAACGTTATGAGTGATTTAAACAGAGAAGACTTTTAAAATTCCAAATTGGCTAAGTCTCCTCAATACGCTAAATCTAACATCAGCTGTGAAATTAGTTTATTTCGACCATAAATCCCCTACTATTTTTATATTCATAACAATTGTGCAAGTGCGTATGCATGTGAATTTCATAGGCAACACACGGATACCGAAAGAATTATGTTAAAGGAAACCATATTGAAACAATGTATCAATTTGGATTAAATATACATATTTTGGATCATTTAGAAATAAAGATGTGCGTTTATGATATGCATTTCACCTTGCACGTGAATCTGTTTCAATAAGACCTACAATCCTTTCCAAGTATTTTAGTCAAAGCAGCAACATTAATCCGTCTATGCCAGGTACAAAAAATAAACAAAGTCACTTGTAACATCTTGTAGATTTTCCCTTGGCAGAAATGAACTGAAAGTGTCGCTTAACAAAATTAAATTATATGTAGCATGAAACATAATTGTGCAAATATGCCCATTTTCCGTAAATACATAAGGTAGTTTAGTTTAAGACCTCAAATGAAAACATTTTATAGCTATCAATTTTTGTTTTTCCTGTCTGCTTACCTGTTTAACTGTATGCATGTCTGTCCTTTAATTTATTTATTTCACTTTCCCTGTTTCCATTAACGTTTTGTCTTCAAACACATAATTCTTTTATACATACATATATGGGTGCATAGATAGATAGATAGATAGATAGATAGATAGATAGATAGATAGATAGATAGATAGATAGATAGATAGGTACATAGATATATATGCAGGTAGGTAGGTAGGTAGGTAGGTAGGTTGATAGATAGATAGATAGATAGATAGATAGACAGACAGACAGACAGACAGACAGATAGACAGATAGATTGATAGATAGATATCAAGTAGGATCAAACTCAGTCCCAACTGGTTTTACCACACGCATAGAATGTAACATCTACGGTCCTTTGAAACCCCCCATTCCAGGCGGATATGGTCAAGAGTAGATGAAGGTCTGGTGTCCCATAGGCAGTAATTCATAAGACTGGATGAAGGTTTGGTGTCCCATAGGCAGTAATTCATAAGAGTTGATGAAGGTCTGGTGTCCCATAGGAAGTAATTCACAATAGTCTGGTGTCCCATAGGCAGTAATTCATAAGAGTGGATGAAGGTCTGGTGTTCCATAGGCAGTAATACGCAAGAGTGGATGAAGGTCTGGTGTCCCATAGGCAGTAATACACAAGAGTGGATGAAGGTCTGGTGTCCCATAGGCAGTAATACACAAGAGTGGATAAAGGTCTAGTGTCCCATAGGCAGTAATACACAAGAGTGGATCAAGATATGGTGCCCCATAGGCAGTAATGCATAAGAGCAATGGGTTATTCAATGCCCACTGGCAGATAAAAGCAAATTACTGGAAGTACTGTAGCATTTTGGCCATCAGAAAATAACGGGACGGTGTGCAATATTTATTTTGTATGTACTTTTTTAAAATTATTATTATGATTATTTTATCGCCCAAGTAATTTTGAAGAATGAATGAATCAATTCAGTATTTTGGAGCGTCTATTTCCAGTGAAAACAATAATGTTTTGTGGTTTCCATTTCATTTTTTCTTAATTTCTTAAAAATACTTGCTATGTGTTTATACTTGCTATTTATCCAATTAAACATTTCTTCTATTTTTGTTTCTTAACTCGAATATATATATATATATATATATATATATATATATATATATATATATATATATATATATATATATTAGTTTCTAAACTTAACGAATACAGACACTGAAGCTTGTTTCAGTTTATATTCTTTATCCAATAAAGGTAAAATGGACAAGACATTTGCATAACTAGGAATATCAGCAAAGTTTTATTAATTCAAATAATTATGCAAAGTACAAATCACAGTGATAATTGGTTATCCGCTAAAAAAATAAAATTACATAATTTTGTAATCATTCTGAAAGGTGATTGGCCACAGGAACCCTACTGTTATGTTCAGCCATTCCAACTTAATCCTTAGCGGGAGAAACAATGCAATTATGCACAGTCATGTTTGGACGAGTCCACTAAGCAAGGGACGTTCCAGTTGCTTGCATCATTCACTGTTTTGAGGGAATTTTGCTTTCTAAAGTCACCGTTCGGGCATAAGCGCCATTTGTCTTATTGCCGCATACGAAACTTTTAAAATTTCTGCCTATTTCCATGTCATTGGAAATGTATCTACTTTTCATGACCCAGTTTCATGACATACTTTCAGTGTATTCCTCAACGACACTGATGTTGAAGCAGCTGGCACCTAAATAATTTCATTTTGTTGTTGTTGTTGTTGTTGTGCTATGTTCAACTTGGCATTATGAGACAAAATCAGCAGAATCATTACTAATATAGACACCGAAAGAAAACCTACTTGTCGCTTTTTTCTTGAGGCGTTTTCTAATCTTCTCTTGAGATTCAAATATATTTGAAGTATCAAACACTATATATATATATATATATATATATATATATATATATATATATATATATATATATATATATATATATATATATATATATATATATATATATTGTGAAATATAGTATCATCTCATAATATTATACTATTGAATTGTATAACATCCAACTGCTATAGTTGATTGTAGTGGGTAGTTTTGTTTAAAAGTTCGATTAAAAATATAGAAAAACAGGCGAAAATGTGTACAATCCTTGATTAGAAAAAGTAAGTCAATTACACAAACTTTTGCTACAAGTATTCTTTTTTTCAAAGTATTTATTGACATGATATTAGGAATAAGAAAGAAAAGCTTCAGTGAGTATAGTTCCCATTATTTTCATATTAGCATGATGTAGGTATCGATATTCTGATATCGGGATGATGTAGGTATCGATATTCTGGTATCGGGATGATGTAGGTATCGATATTCTGATATCGGGATAATGTAGGAATGGAGATACAGCAGTATGAAATATTTCTGATAAGAAATTTAGAGTCTATCTATTATTTGATTTTTATCCCACTAGAAAGAAGATCCAATATCTTACGATATGGGATGTCACTGTCCCATTTTACAACGTTGAATCACATGCAATCGTGCGACTTTTGAGCTGAGCATCCTTTAATATATATATATATATATATATATATATATATATATATATATATATATATATATATATATATATAATACAATATCGGGTCTGAAGTTGGTGTTACAGATGTCTCTTGGAAACTTCAGCTGTCCTTTTACATCTGCCTGCATTTCCCAATCTTCCACTATTGTCAAGATGCCTCTTGTTTCAGTCTTTTGCATTTGTGTCTCACCGCTTCTCATAAAGCTGATGAAGTTGGGACCACTTTTCACTTGGTGTTTTGTTCTTCTGGCTATGTCCATACTGGCAGCAATCTCAGCAAGCACTTGGTCATGGCGCCAACGATAACGACCATCTGTCAGAGCTACATTGCAGGATGACAGCACGTGCTCTAAATTTGCAAGTCTCCCACAAAGTTTACAGTTTTTGTCATCAGTTACTCCCCATGTCTTGAGGTTTGTTGGTGTAGGGAGAACATCATACACTGAGCGTATGAGGAAGCTGATTTTCTGGGCATCAACTCTCCAGATGTCGCTCCAAGACAGTTTCCTGGACCTCGCAGCTTCCCAGCATAGCCAATCCCCCTGCTTCCTCATGCCGACAGCTTTAACTTGCCTATCTTCCTCTTCTGCCAGACATACTTCTTTCTGGACCAAGGCACGCTTCTCTTTGGTGCTTGCTGCTTGTCATGTAGATCTTTTCAGACTTCCCAGTCCCAACCTTTCTGTCGCTACTCTGCCTACCATATTACTGAGTCTCAGTCTGGATTCTGCCTCTTCAACTGCTTTTGCTGCTAGACACTTTCAACCTCCACTGCTTCTCATCTGCTAGACACTTTCAACCTCCACTTCTTCTCATCTGCACTGTCTTTCAACATCATCACCTGCCTGACCTTGGTCACCTTGAACGCCTCTGTCACAGATGATATAGGTAACTGAAGCTTGCTGCCGGTACTGTACAAGCCAATGCTACTGAAGCTTCTTGGCACTCCCATCAATCGTCGCAGATATGCATTGAACATTCGCTCAACTTCTTCTACGGCTGTCAATGGGACTTGGTATACTAGAAGTGGCCAAAGGATTCTTGGTAGAACACCATGCTGGTAACACCAGGCCTTGTACTTCCCAGGTAGCCCACTCTTGTCATTGGATTCCATCCAGTCTTTGATTTGCTGCTTCATGTCTGCCACACTCTCACTGTCATTCATGGAGTCCTTAAACCACTTGCCGAGGCTCTTAACTGGTTGCTCACTCAGTGTTGGTATCACTCCCTCTCCTATTTTGAACCGGTATTTATCTTTCACCTTCTCTGTCTTCAGGACCAGACTTCTTGATTTTGACAACTTAAACTTCATCCTCGTCCAGCTGATCAGGTCTCCAAGATTTTCTAACATCCATCTACCTTCTGGTACTCACTTGTATGTAATTGTCATGCCATCCATGAAGGCTCTTGTAGGAGGATGCCGAACTCCAGATGACATAACTGGTCCTCGGCTCATCTTCTCTGCTGGTTTCACGAGCAGATTCATTGAAACTGAAAATAGTACTACTGAAATGGTACACCCAGTTATGATGCCAACTTCTAATCTCTCCATGCTGTTGTGTAGTCTGACAAGGTGAAGCGCATTTTGAAGTTATCGAGGTAGTGTTGAAGCATGTCCCTGAACTTCTCTGGTACATGATGCCTCTCTAGAGTCAGGTTCACCAACTTGTGTGGAATGCTGCCATATGCGTTGGCGAGGTCTAACCAAAAAACTGTCAGATCGCCTTTGTTTTCCTTGGCATCCTGGATGATCTTAGTTAAAACACTTGTGTGCTCAAGGCAACCAGGTACTCCTGGAACTCCACCTTTCTGAACTGAAGTATCGATGTAATGGTTCTCCAGCAGGTATTTTGTCATACGCTAGGCATATCTTCCCTTCCACATTTAGAAGGGATATTGTCCTGAATTGCTTGATTCCTGACGAATTCTCTTCCTTCGGAATAAAGCAGCCCTCTGCAAGCAGCCAACTCTCTGTCAATTTGCCACTTCTTCATATGACCTTTATTAGCTTCCAAAGTCTTCTGGTTAGTCTTGGACAGTATTTGTAGGCCTTGTAAGGAACACCGTTTGGTCCAGGAGCTGATGTTGCCCTTGCATCGTTTATAATGCCCTTCACTTCTTCCAGTTTTGGTTCTGAACTGTCATTTCGAACTACTGGTTCTTCTGGGTATATAAGTTTGGGCTACTCTCCAAGGTCTTTCTCTCTATCCGGATCACTGTGGGTTTTTCTCAAGTGTTCCTCTACCTCCTCCTTTGGACATTCCAGCCTCCCTGATCTTTTGTCTCCTAACAGCTTTTTGACGAATCCAAACGGATTGGTAGTGAAGTGTGCTTTCTTCTGCATACGTTCTCTTCTGTTCTCTCTGATGTTCTCTGCTCTTCTCAGTGTCTTCAGCCTTTCACGTAGGTTGTCTCTAAGGTCACTCAGTCCCTTTTTCTCTTCATCCACTGCATTGTGATACCTTTTTGTCAGCCTTCGCAGTTCTGCTCTTATGTTTGGAATCTCCCGAAGTCTAGGGTTTTCTTTTGGCAATGTATTTCTCTGCTTCTTTTCATATATTCCAAACCGATCTTTTCCCATACTGTAGATGATGCTGGCCATGGCTTCTACCTTTCTGTCATCACTTCCTGTCCATGTTACTTCCAGTAGTTGGTCTACGTCCTCATCGAACTGTCTCCATGCTGTTTTGTTGGAACTCACAGGCCGTTTCACTTTTAGTTTCTGTGACTAGCACTCTCATTTACAGGTGTAGCCCTTCTCTGAATATCCACTTCCTGTCTCCCGCTTAAATTCACCGAAGCATCTATACTCTCCACTCTGTTGCTGAACTCATTTTCATCCTCTAGCACTTGGAGGTGCTGGACACTTTGGTGTGTATCCTGGTGAATCTCCTACCCCATCTCACCAGGTTGCCCTGTGCGTTGTACTAGATTCAGGATCGGAGGACAGCCCATCTTGGTCCGGTGAATTTTAAGCCCCCCTCTCGTTTTTACATGTTTTGCCACAACTGCAGACTCTAGATGTGTCCGTATTCTGCTTCGTTGTCCGTTGATCAGGCGTGTTTGTATCCGTGGTCTGGCCGTTTGGTCGATCATCCTCCCCCGCTCTCGCACGACCTTGTGGGTATCTCACAACATATCTATCCATAGCGAAGTTGTAGGTTTCTCCTTCACAGGAGTTGTACTCTGGCTTGCTAGGCCATAATACACCTGTTCACCGGACTTTCCCAATTGTCAGCAGTCTCACCTTGCTGTCACCATTCTGTTCACAGTTGCCAATTAGTCTTTCCTAATAGTCACTGGGGTCTTCAGATATGCCAATATATGAATACGGTTCCATCATCAGGTGGTGATCCCATATATATATATATATATATATATATATATATATATATATATATATATATATATATATATATATATATATATATATTGTTACGGAATTATGTATATGGAATCTATAATGTGCTTAAACTTTTGGCCTATGACTCTACTTAAAGTTGTGTCAAATAGTGAGTCATATTTAAGTTGGGTTTAGTTGTACTATTAATCAAATAACATATTTTCTGACCTTTTGTTCAAGGTCAGAGTTGTCTACTGTATCTGATGAAATAGACGCATTTAGTGTTGCATTCCGGGTCATAATATGACACGTTTCCTGTTGTGAAATGTGCCATTTGCAAGTTGTATAAAAGACCTTGAAATACGGATTATTTTCATTCCATTTTAGATCTTGAGTTGAACAGAACTGGGTTTTTTTATGATCAGCTTTGGAATCATCAGATCGTTTGAAATAATAGCCGAGCTGGAATCCTGTAATGTTGCTGTAATGCCATGATGCATAGATAATTCGAAAGGAATTATGTATTGGATCATTTATCAGAGTTCTCTGGAGTTATATTTAGGACTTTCTCGGATGCCTCTGAATACTTAAAGATGATCTGACATTATCGTTGGAACATCATGACAGTCCAGACTCATTCATTCGGAACCATCATCTATTTGGAACATATTCATTACGAAGACTCATTCTTTTAGAACATTCGTTCATTACGAAGATCCATTAACTTGGAACATTCATTCACTTGGAACATTTTATAGTTTCTATATATACAGGACTTGTGATTAGGACACTAATATTATAATACACATGATACTGTAAGTGTATTTTGATTGTCACATTAATTATATAAAATAAAGTGTTTGTTGATTTTTACAAACATTGTTGGTTTCACTTTCTTTTTGTTAAAATTTGTTCGAGCCATAGGGTCGTAACAATATATATATATATATATATATATATATATATATATATATATATATATATATATATATATATATAATGCACTGATAGTGTCGTTTGATTTTCTAATCTTCCATAAGCATTCCTTGGACGAATTTTCTCCATTGTCTGCAGACCTCGAATAATTAGTATGACCAGTTTTGCCTCGTGTTGTCGTATCTTTGATTAATTCTAATAGTATAAGGCTTAGATTGCTAACTGAGTCTTGTCATGATACACATGCACTGTAATTTACTTTATCTTTCCTTATTAGATGTAAATCTAGTCCTGAAATCTGTGGCTGACTTGCGAGTTTTCTTGCATGCGACGGCATTGTTTTTATATTACTGAACGTAATTCTTGTAAATACTGAACACCACAATCTTACAAATTTCAAATAATATAGTTATCATAGTGGTGTTCAGATGAGAAAGAACTGTTCTTTGCCGTTTAGTATAAAGACACCCATGCTCAATATAATATATCCAGTCCATTTGATTCAAGTCATTAATTTATTATGCATGGTGTGTTCAGTGTTTAGGAGGTCATAATATTCCGTACACCCGGTAAAATACTATATTAAAAATATATTCTCATAAATCTTTGGTTTATTGATATGTAAGACATATAGCGCAGAAATCAAACAAAATAAAGCAAATAAATGCAATGCTATCAGGTCATTTATACACCAATTGTTTTAACCTTACCAAAACGCAAATGCTCAGAATGTGTGATTTAAATTAGTCAAAGTTAGTTCACTATGCGGAGGACCTGCAAGTAAGCATTTGACTATTTCTACCGTATTATTTGGACAATGTCCACCGATATTTACATATACCAAAATGTATTATTTTACTTAGTCAAATCAATTTGTATCTACAGGGATACCGTGGTGTGTCTTTAGCAAGGCACTTTACTCCAATTGCCTCGGCACTAAATAACCTATTTGTGTTGCTGTGCCGTAAAGCACCAAACCAAAATCAAACCACTTCCTATATATCTGCTTCGAAACTAGTTACAACCCTACAGAGCTATTTTAAAACAAACCCAATCAGTTGTTTTTTTTTTTTTCAACAGACATTTTGGCATATTACAAATTATTATATCAGGTAGTATCTTCTAAAACTGTAACTAAGAAGTTTTCGTTTTTATCGAGACGAGAATGGAACTAAAATGAGAAAGATATAAACATTTTATGTCATTGGTTGAAACAGTATTGATTTACCAATAACCTATATTTAAAGACAAGAAAACCCCCAATCAACAAGGACAATTCCGTTGTGGATACAACGAAAGTGAAGGAAGTACTTCACATTGTTTACTACTTACTGATGTTAATTGTTTGATACAGAATTTTGTCACTCCTGGCACTTCGTACATCTGTTGGACAAAGACATCCTTGCAGTGCATACGATAAGTTAGTAGTAGTAGTAGTTGTTGTAATAATAATAATAATAATAACAATAATAATAATAATAATATCATCATCATCATCATTGTCATGACTGTCATCAACGCGACATCGACATTCAATGACATGGATAGAATTAAGACCAGATATAAATTGTAAACTTAAACGTCAGTTGTGAAATCAAATTCCGCTATTGTTTAATTATCCACACCCTTTAACAACTCGCCTAATTGATACCCAACCATTCACTGTTATGAATGAAAGCTTGTTCATATTCAATATTGTTTTAAATTTATCTTGATCATTTTGATTATTCTTCTTGAAGTAGTGAAGTATCTATTTATAACTTATTTTACTTACACTCAATGCTTCCTTCCTTTCTGTTTATAAACCAAATAAAGTTTCAGATCTACTTGCCAAATATAGGAAAGTTATAACAAATATGACTATATGTCGATGGTGACAAATCAATGAACAAATTTAGGGTATAGTATGACATTAAATTGTGGCAATATAAACTTTTGTACGGTATTTCTTACTCGCACTTACCTAGTAATACGATCTCGAGTTATTGAAATCAGTTACAAATTTCATAGTTTGTTTAGAATTGCATTGATTTATTGTGAGTCAAAAATACCCCTACCTATTGATATGAATTTTGATTGGAAAAAAACACAGAAAACATAAACATATACATGGTTATAATATAGAGCAATTTTGGAATTTCGCCTCGCGTTTATAATTGACCAATTAAGCCCTATGTAGTACAACAAGGCTTCGCTAAACCGACTCAATCTAAAACTGTCGAGCCCTACATAACACGTTATTATTAATTAAATGTTAGGGTCGAATATTGGAGGAAACTTGCATGAGATTATATAAATTTCAAAAGAACTAAGGAAGAATATGGCTGAACTCATTTCAGCCTTAAAAACAGTAAAGAATAAAAGGTGGAATAACCAGACTTAATCAAATTATTCTAACTTATGTCATTTGTGTGCATAGGTACAAAACAGAAATAGTATTACACACTGTTTAGACAGTACAAGACAGCAATAAAGCATTGTAAACACTGTTTAAACAGTACAAGACAGCAATAAAGCATTGTACACACAGTTTAGACAGTACAAGACAGCAATAAAGCATTGTACACACTGTTTAGACAGTATAAAACAGCAATAAAGCATTGTACACACTGTTTAGACAGTACAAGACAGCAATAAAGCATTGTACACACAGTTTAGACAGTATACGACAGCAATAAAGCATTGTACACACTGTTTAGACAGTAGCAGACAGCAATAAGGTATTGTACACACTGTTTCGACAGTATAAGACATGAATAAAGCATTGTACACACTGTTTAGACAGTACAAGACAGCAATAAAGCATTGTACACTCTGTTTCGAAAGTACAAGAGAGCAATACAGATTATAGATAAATTGGTTGTAGGAGAGTAAAGCTGCATTGACATTTAACCTTTGGCCTTTACCTCCAACCTTTGACACTGAGTTTGATAGATTGATCCAGAACTCTCATACTACTATCTAAAATTGGAAATATATTGTGGAGTTTGACTGGCTTTGTAGATGTATATGTAGATGCATATATTTTTTTTAATATAATGAAGTGTGGCTGGCCTGGTTATCTCAATATCTATAATACTCACATTTCTTAAAGAATGTATTCTCCCTAATAAGAAATTTTGTGTGTCATATGTCAATGACGACAACGAGTCAATGTTCCGATGAAATGTTCCAACAAAGCAAATTACTTTCATCTTTTCATAAATGCACAAAAAGAAATGGAACCTATTTCCACTGGTAGCTGAATTCCTAATTACCTAGATTCGTTCGAATCTCATGTCCCTTGACTCGGTAGATTAAACAATTTATTGAAGAAAAAGCAGACCCATTATTCTCTAAATGTATTTTAAGGTAGAAATTCTGAACTACGAAATTGTCTGCCGAATTACTCACTTGCAGTAAACCTACAAAGAAAATATTGTTTTATTAGTTGAATTGAGTTCCACTGCCATCATAAAATTACATGTCAGAAGCTCAAGCTTTTCTTGACCATTTAACACAAAATCAAGAACTTTTTAAGATTTAGGTACGAAACCCTATTAATATCTGGTTTAGACGTAAAGAAAAAATGTATTGCAAATATGCTCAATATTTTTGCGAATTTTCACAATGCATTTGCAAATTTATTGCAATACTTTGCTAATATTTTGCATCGCGTTTAGGAATATTCACAATACGTTTTCAATACGTTTGAAAACATTCACAATATATTAGCGAATATTCTCAATTCTGTTGTGAATCTATACAATTATATGTAGAATATTTGCAATAATAACTTAGAAAATACTTGAAATAATATTGAGAATATTCGCAACACTTTAGCGAATATGCGCAATACTTATGCAAGAAGTTGCTATCTTGCCAACTGAGACATTTGCAATTTTGCCCGTATTTGTGTACACGATGTATATTGCTTTGTTCAACATATCTAGTAAAGCCATTTAAGTGTATGCAAATTAGTTCTTCTTTCCCAGCGAGTCTTTCTATGAGAGGTTCAGTATTTTTTATTTTTTAATTTGTGAAATTACACCTCCTAGTGTTACTGGTATAGAAATTTTTGACATAAAATAATAGCATGTTTTATATTTTATCTAAGTGCTGTCGTCTCCCTAAACGGTGGATTTATGTCTTGCACTAGTGCGCTAAAAGTTTTTTTTTTATAGTGTTTCGTAATCCTACACGAGTGTGTTGGTCCGAAATATTATACTACTCAATTAATTAACACTCTTTATTAAATAGTTCCACTAATGCGCAATAACAGTTGGATTTTTACTTTGGTGTTATCGTATACACCTGCACTAGTGCGTTAGTGTGAAAATGTTATACTGCGCCAATAAGTTACTCTGTAAATTCTATACCATATTACCTAGTTACTATATATACTCTATTCCTAAACAAAATATCACACTTTGATAACTTAAATTCATTTTTCTACTATTACTTTTTGTACATGTATTTTTCATAATTTATTATTTTGGGCCTGTATATATCTCTTATAGCCTTTTAATTTTTCTGGTATGTTTCAAAGCTCTCTTGTAAAGGAGGAAATTAAGAGTTTTCACTCATTCATTCATTCTATGATTCAGTCATACATACATATATACACATTAGACAATATATACATACATACATACATACATACATACATACATACATACATACATACATACATACATACATACATACATACATACATACATACATACATACATACATACATACATACACACATACATACACACAGACAAACATATATAAATGGCAAACACTATCAAACATAGTTCTGCATATTTTGGAACTTTTTGCAAATATTCACAAAGGCATTTCGAATATTCACACGAATACTGCAAATATTCACAAAGGTACTGATAATATTCACAATACCTTTGCTAACATTAGCAACAAAGTTTTCTTTACAAATGTCTCAATTTGTCATCAGTAGGCTTCCATATTTAGGCTGTTTTTCTTCTCCCAAGTTTAAAAAATTATCTAGCCGTTTAATCGAACCCCAAACCCTACATGTTTAGAAACCTGCTGATTGCCATTCTGAGGACAAGAACATCAACTTGGAGATCATAGGTCAAGTCTCTGTGCAAAGAAGAGCAATAACCATGTGCGTCATATAAAGATAGATTTCATAAAAGAAAGAGAAGGAAAAAAATATCTTAAGATTTCGGCTCTTGTAGTCACGGAACTGTTTATGCAGAATAATTAAACTCAGATCACCATCATATTTAAGAAAGAATGTATATCCATCTTAATACATGGACGATTCATAGGATTAAAAGTATATTTATGATCATCTCACACTCAAAAATAAACACACTAGGTGACCTTTGTGACTGCTGAGTGAAGGAAGATACTTTGATGTTGTGTGACATTTTTGAAGAGTTTCAAAATGGTACAGTACCAACTTCACCTAGCATACTATTACAATGCACCTGGTTTAGCTCATGGTGCCATGTTAAAGATAGAGTATCAGTTGTAGTACTTGAACCTTCGACAGATTATGATATGTTCATGATGATTGACAGATTATGGTATGTTCCTGATGATTGACAGATTATGATATGTTCATGGTGATTGACAGATTATGATATGTTCTTGATAATTGAGAGTGGAATTCGAGGTGCTATTAGCATGCTAATACATGATGGGGACTATGAAAAGTAAAGCTCAAGGTCAAGGACATATATCATGTGTCTTGAGGCCCAAAAATTTAGGGATGAGCAATGAACTAATACATGCTGGTTAAACACTTCAGATGGGCGATTGATTAACAAATTATGTGGATAGGCGAAAAGTTGTTACACATCCCGATGCGAGTGACACATGTGGATTTTATAAGTTGATTTGGAGATTCCAACACATTTACGTGACCACTTTAACGAGTATCACCTTGATCCAAAGAAGCTTGCACCCACCAGAAGAAAATGATTTATCAATGTTGCAGAAAAAAAAAACTGATAAATGATTGCAAGGCTACTAGACCAACTGTACCTAAAATATTGTGGACATTGATAAACAAAGAGAAATATGTAATACATTACAGAAATCTAAATCTTTACCAGCAATTGGGTTTGAAAGTGTAAAAAGATACGCATAGTTATCGCGTTTTAACAGAGATACATCGAGCTCATTACATGTTTCAGACAAAAAGCTCCCAATGAGTTCGAAAAAGACTTCAAGCAAATGGAAAACTCTGAAAGAGAACAACAGTTAAAATATGTGCAGATAAAAAAAAAATTAGTTTCAAAGAGATGTATCTTTTGCCAGGAGAACAATAATAGATGATGCTTGGTGCTAGTCAGTATAAAAAACTAAAGGATCAAATTAACCAAACCTATCTATGGTGGATTTACTGTGCTATCCAAGTGCTTGATGTATGACTTATACTACACCAAACGGATAAGCAAATACAGTGATGGAATGAGTCTGCCCGTGACTGATACAGATTATTTGTGTATTCATTTCAAGACGGACTATTTTCATAGTGTAATGAAGGCTGACACCAAATTGTATAAGATTAGTGACTATCCCAAGGACAATGTGTTTGACATCCATCACAAATACAAAAAAAAAAAAAAAAAAAAAAGTTCCTGGACTTTCAAGAATGAGTTAAATAGCACACCAATCAGAGAGAGGAATTGTGGATTAAGGGCACAACAATATTCATGCAAGACTGATAACGATAAAACAAGTTTGCAAAGGAATCGTAAAATGTGTATTCAAAAAGAATTTACAATTGTAATTCATTTACTCAGATCAATCACCAGATGCATAGCATCACAATTAAGAAAATGGCATTGTCTATGTACGATGATAAGGGATTTCTGGTTGACAGAGTGAACACATTACCTTATGGTCACATCAACGCCTTCAATTAAAAGGGAAATTCTAACCTCATTAAAAGATTCTTCTTTTATTTGTGCGCACAATATCTGCAATCTCTTTTTTTTATTTCATCTGGAAATAAGTGATATTCATCAAACACAGTTTCAATTGTCTTTTTGTCCTTGCGTAAAAATACAAACAAAAATTGTGTATTCTCTCTTAAATATTTTACCACAGAGTTATACCACAATTAGTCACTCCAAAGACCATTCTGTTATGGGGTCATTCAAATACATGTATACATGCCTGAAAAAGAATTGATTTGAGCTGATTGTTTTGCGCGTTAGCTTGGCCCTCTGATATATACTTTTTGTGAGCCTAACCATTTTCTTGTCCGTTAATTTTAAAATGGATGCCTCTTTGCACATTGGCTAATTTAAAACCGCTACCATGTAATCCATGATCGTGGGTACTTCTCATGTCAATCCAGATACAATGAATGCCACTGACGAATTTTTAACATTTAGACATTCTCAGTTCCTTCTGTAAACTGTTGCTTTAATTGAAAGCCTTGTGAATAAATCATGTTACGCAGACCTTCTATAATCACCCATATCTTCTCCATAACCGAGTTATACAACATTTCGGGATCACTTCCATCTGTCATTTTGCACAGTATCAAAACATCCTTCAAGCTCATACTGGGAGAATCAAGAGTGATGGAAGTTAAAGGTGCATTGGCTGCTCTGTCTATGATCCTCTCTTTCGTTATGTAATCATAAAATATAGCAAGTCCGTATCTATATTTGTCATTTCTAATTGAGCTATTGATTCGAATGTAATCGTATCGTACTGGAGACAGATGTTTTAAATTTCGTAGTCCTGGCTGCCACCTTCCATTACTTCAGACGCTTTGGCAAATATAATGTTCTATCTGAATTCCCAATGGAGAGCCCATGGACAAATGTCTGTTTGTATTTGGAAGTTAAGCAGGTATTCAAAACTTCTTTCCAAATACTATCAACTGTACAGCAGGTATCCTAAACTTCTTTCCAAATACTATCAACTGTACAGCAGGTATCCTAAACTTCTTTCCAAATACTATCAACTGTACAGCAGGTATCCTAAACTTCTTTCCAAATACTATCAACTGTACAGCAGGTATCCTAAACTTCTTTCCAAATACTATCAACTGTACAGCAGGTATCCTAAACTTCTTTCCAAATACTATCAACTGTACAGCAGGTATCCTAAACTTCTTTCCAAATACTATCAACTGTACAGCAGGTATCCTAAACTTCTTTCCAAATACTATCAACTGTACAGCAGGTATCCTAAACTTCTTTCCAAATACTATCAACTGTACAGCAGGTATCCTAAACTTCTTTCCAAATACTATCAACTGTACAGCAGGTATCCTAAACTTCTTTCCAAATACTATCAACTGTACAGCAGGTATCCTAAACTTCTTTCCAAATACTATCAACTGTACAGCAGGTATCCTAAACTTCTTTCCAAATACTATCAACTGTACAGCAGGTATCCTAAACTTCTTTCCAAATACTATTGACTGTACAGCTTCAGTACCAGTGTTTTGCGCCTTTCTAGCCCCTGGTCTTAACTTCCTCAATTTTATATGCATAATACCGTGCTTACTTTGTATTTTCCTAACTGATATAGGTTGTAGTCATTAATCTTTACCAGAACATCGCTTCCGTATGATATGGTGATGTCTTTCACGAGCATCATATCCAATTGTTTATCACTGCATTGTTAGCATCTCTTTAACCTTTATGTCAATTGACACACAAAAACAAACTACTGGGTGCAATCAAGATATTTTTGTCTGAGCATTAGTATACAAACTTACTATGTTTGCTCGAGTTTAATGCTAGTGGGTGGGTGTGTGATACAGTGATGTGTTTGACTAAGGTATTTACTTTCCTGCGGTATGTTCTCCTGCTTGTTATGAGTATGTATTTACTCTACACCGACATCTTTGCAATTTTTTGTAGTAGAAAGCCTACAACAATGTCTAAGCCTTTCATTGCTGAAAGTGAAATGGCGCTGGACACGATGAAAGAACTTGTAAATAACATAAACGCTAACACCAATCACAACAGCAATGACAATATATTTGCATTTTACTTGCTCATTTGAAGGTTTGTAAAAACATTCATTTTAGGTGCCTTTGTTTTCCAGTTTTACCTTAACATCAGGATCATTTAAACCATGTCTACCCTCATCACTGTGAGTAGATGAATAGAGAGAAAAGTTATCATTCATGTTGTTAAAGTACTGTGTCGATTGTCGTGCCTAATTATATCTTTATCAGATCCATTATGATCATATAACTTGAATAGATAGTCGCTTCCCGTAAAATGCTAGACCGGTAGCTATTACTCCTCCAATCATAACTGCTGATGTGACCATTTATTGTGCTGAAAGCGTCACCTTCAGTGAGGTGTTCTAAATGGACAACATAATTGAATCTACGTTCTGCCATACAGTATTCTAATCTCGTGACGTTCTATTTGATTTCGTTATTCAAATCTCTCTGCAAATTAGATTGGAAAGTGTCTTAGCTTTCCAGAGACAATTTTTATATTTTCTCCATGTCGCTCTCCAATGTATCGGTAGTGCAAATTACCAAACGTTAGTTAACTCGTCTGCTCCTTCCCTTGTTGATTGTAGAGTTTGAACAGCAGTAGATAAAGTATTGAATCTCTGTTTGAACAAATCTTGAGCGTCTGCAATTTTATTTTTCTGTTCTCATCGATCTGTTTGAGCTCTACGATTTTTGATAGCACTTTCATTGTGTTTGTGTTCAATTGCAGTTATGTTTTGTCAAATTGTTTCCTCCACGACTTGATGCATTTCACATTGTTCTTCCTAAATGTATTTAGTATCTGGTTATCAGCCCTTCTCAATATAAATTGACGATACGGTTATTGCTGTGATTTCAGTAATTGTTTGTCTTTTCACTTACTGTTGTATTCTTTGCATCTGTTTTTTGTCTGAATGTGTAAATGTTCACTTGGACCTAAAGTTATTGTTATGACTCTATGGCCTAAAAATATGTAACAGAAGGAAAGTGAATTCCAGTAGTCTTGAATGTCCTGACATGCCTGAATGATGTCATCCAGAATATCTTTGAATGAATTCACATAAAATCCCAAAGTCAAGTATTAATACAAAATGAGAATGAGCACTTTTCGTAATTCCAATGAATATTTCAAATAAATAATTCATCTTTCTGAATTTGCTCTGATTTTCACAACTGTAACATCTTGACTACTAAAATAAATTCCTTAATAGACTGATCTTTATAACATGAACTTAAGTATAGGAATGGTCTCCTGCTTACCAAGCCTGTATAAATATAAAGATAAGTCACCAGACAGAATATTCTAAAATATGAATAACTCCAATGGAACACTACTGTGCGCACCTGACTTTTCTCACAGCAAGTCATGGAAAGTTCCAATCTAAGTACTAAATGCTGAGTAAACAAGACTGACCATGAACTCAAATTCTGTAAATATATTGTTTACAAAATGACCACTAAAGTAAAACTGACATCATGGACACATATTATAAATTGAATATACATATCAGTGTTATATTTCCAAACATTCTGTACCTACTGCATTTACTTTACATTGAAAGCACGTGTTACAGCATGTCGTGAAAATCTATTACCTTTCCATCTTCATCTCAGATGATGATTCTCAATCTGTTAATTGTGCCTCTCTGTAATTGTTTGTAATTGCCACAAACTTTGGACGAAACAAGTTTCGGTGAAGGAGATTGTTAACTGGTAAAAACTCAAGTGAACACGAATACTAGCCATTGGTTACATTTTTTGTATTGCTGATTTTGTCCACAACAATGTATAGATATTTGGGTTTCGAAAACCCGCAAACTGTATCTGAGTCAGTAAATGATTGTGTAGTATGGCTACTGAACCATGACAATTTAGCATCTTAGTTGGCTATGTATAATGTGTAATTGTTATTATTGTAAGTGGTTCTACCTTTTGGGTTGTGTTTCACAAATTTATAATCAACACTTTCTTCGTTGGTGCCATTAGCAGTAAGTCTCTCCTTGACAATGACATTTTCATGCACATTTTGAGGTTGCAATAACCATCGGAAATTAAAACAGTCCTCGTTTCATTCTTGTCATTGAGGCAGTTTTTAGTTCATCCATAATGTTTAATCTCCGACAACACAATCTATTCTGTACAACAAAATGAATAGCCTGATATTGTGATTCAATCTAGATGTTCCATCAACTGTCAAGCCATTATCCTCCTGCAGAAAGAAATATGTCCAGCCTGTACCTTCATCTTTGTTTGTCATTGAATTCATTTCTTTAGCTGGCAATGTTCTCCATTATTCAACAGTACCTGCCCCATAGTTATATTTACAATTGTACGCCGAAAACACCACAGCTGATGTAGGTCCTCCAAAACCTTCGCCTACAGTTGTCTGTTCTTCTGGGCTATGATTGATCAAGTACTTGTTTTGTTTTACCACAGAGGTACCTCCAGTCATGCCGTGGTGGCATTTTGAATTGTTGCAGATCAAATGTAACTGCTTTAAGTAAACGTTGTTCTTATTTGATTTGGAGTCATTATCCTTGGAGTAAGGATATTTCGCGTTGTGACAAATTTTCAAATCTAGAAATTAACGTTAAATTTGCATACTGATTTAGCTAACTCTGGGCCAGTACCATTACTGACTCTGGGATACAGTTCCTGCTCTGTTTTTGTCTATCAAATGCCAGTATGAAATACCACAACCAGATATTGCCATCCATGCTGCGCACTTTAATTGACTCTACAAAATTTCCTGTCACACGGTGATCTGTATCTTTTCGTTGATTTCATTACTGTCAAAGTTTAGAGTGTAGGTGTCGAACATGTTCAGTGGCTTGTATGTGAAGACTGAGTTTCAATGTAGTACGTTTCTAGCTCATTAAATATTTTATAAATATCCTGGTTTACTTGAGAGTTTAGCTGAGTTGCAGGACAAGGGTAAGGCAATGTACTGCTTATTTTCGGACAAATTTGAAGTCAATCGTTTGACATTAAAAACTGTGGAATTGGCTTTTCTTGTGCAAATGTATCGATCCTCGATTTAATGTTTTTCCACACTCACGTGCAATTTTCTGTTGATTTCGATCTCTAATGTTTTTATTTCCTTCATTGCAATAGCAAATTAGTCTTGTTGGTTCACGCAATCTCTGCATCTCTGGCAAACTGTATTTTGCTTTTACGTTTCCCCACCAGCTTCACTGTGTGGCGTTTGCAAAACGTTACAACTGTTGATACAATGAATATTCTATCTAATTGTTCCGTTTATTTCAGTAGCTAAATTCCAGTTACTATTGTATGTAGTATATATTAGATCTTCAGCATCTGTAATTCCGCACATAATGAAATGTGTACTTTTTTTACATCAAAAAGTTTAGAATCTTCCTAAATCAACTGATTTTTTACTTTTGTTTTCATCTTCATGATCAAAAGTTTTATTGATTTGCAAAACATTTTATTATTAAATATTGTATCCAGAAAATAGGTTTAGTTGATTGAGTATTTGTGTGACTCACTGTTATACCTTTTATGAATGAAATATGAGAGAACTTTAAATCTCTTGATGTTTTTGTCAATGTCTATTCGATTTTCGTTACCTTTTATCTTGTTCAAAACCTCGCAGACCTGCTTGCAGTCTTTTAGGTTGTCTCTGCTTTTCAGCGTTTTCGAAATGTAATTCTTTTCTACTGCATTTTCTTTATTGTTTTCTCTTTTCATTTCTTCTGTAATATCATTTATTACCTTAAGAGGAAATAGCCTACAATGCAGTAGCCTTATCGTGTTTTTCATGGTACCATTTTGTTGCTTAATTTCAAAGTTTTTCGACGTGGTTTTCTTTTTCCCCTGGGGTCTTGTGATCAATACAAATTCAAATGAATTGCAGGTTTAACTCCTTCATTTTCTCCTGCGCTGTTTTTATCGCATCCAGAAACTCGTTTTTTTCAAAAATTCAAAGTGTTCATTCTGTTTGATACTGCTATTAATGTATCGCGCTTCTACCATTAAGTTTCATGGCATAATGTGCTCTGCTGGTTCCCAACTGTTAAATGATTCATACTATCCCTTCCATTTCACGAGTACATACATGTTTCCTAAATATGTTCAACTTTGTATGCACCATCTTTTTGTCATGCATACTAAACTCTTGCTAGTAAAACATGTCCACTGTATCCTCTCTATTCAAATTTAACTATTATTTCTTGCCCGATCTTGATTATTTCCTGGATGAAATTAGGAAGGTAGATCGCAGTCATGTATACTGATGTGTGATGAATCTTATTGTATCCCTCAATTATCGTTCGTAAAACGTTAACCTATTTTCTGGCGTCGTTTTGAATGAAATACTTCCACATTCTAGTCTCTAGAGTTATGTTAAACCTTTTAACTACTGATGCCTGTTTATCCGAATAGGTTGCAAAGCACTCTTTGTTTTTCTTGTTCAAACAATCCTTGAATCTTTTGTTGCAAAACTCTTTTCCCTCATCAAATTCTCTTTTCATCAGCTTTCTCTCTTTGAAGATGGCATCTCCCTTTTTTGCTTTAACTACCTCAGCCCATGCGTATTTTGAAAATACGTATATTACTATCAAGATGTATTTGTATCCATCGTTGTATGTTTGATATGGTGGATTTCAACAATACCTGCTTGACACTGGTCTTCCACGAGAGTAATATAGACCATTATGTAGGGAAATTGTTTTCTACCTTGCTTGTGTAACCTGTAGGTACATTGTTCGGTAAATCATTCTCCCAATTCAAGATATTTTATGCTGGGTTTTTTTGTTGTTTTTTTTTTTCGTTTTTTCTTCACGTTTTATTTTTTCTCACAATTGATTGATGTTTGTGTAAGCAACTGAACGTTCAGGATTGTAGTATATATATATATATATATATATATATATATATATATATATATATATATATATATATATATATATATATATATATATATATCTTAAATACTGTTTATTGTCAGCTATTTAAAACGGTATGAAGATATCCAGAGAGTACTTTACGTTTGACAAATTGTCCTTTGGCGTGATCAACAAGCCAACATAATAGCTAGTACTTTTGTTTTTCAACAATTTGTAACATTATTGGTCAACCCTTTCAAACGTCTGAATTATATCAGATCGCTGTCAAATTTACCATTCCAAAAATAGCTACATCATGCACTGTTGTGAATCTAACTTTGTTTTCCACAAATTCTATATCTCTTTTTAAAGAATCGTTGTATATTGACCTGGTTAAGTTGATGAGATCTTCAAGTTGGGTCGTAAATTTAGCTCAATACAAACGAGTGCATTTGTCTACATTCAACAAATAATTTAATCCCTCCTCGTACTGAACAGTTTTGATCATCTTCCTCTCAGGACCACTACTGCTAAAGCCAATGTTTTCATTATTGAATGCAATCTGTAGATTAGCATATATCCTGAAACATTGTAGGATATCTGTTTATGTTTGAAATAGTCAAATCAACATTTGTATTATTTTGAATGTTGTTTTATATGACAATGATATGCGACCACACTTTTTTATCTCATGCAAACATGCAAAGATACATAGTCTCTTGACACTGAAATTATTGCTTTTATGTTGAACTCATGGAATATTTATATCACCTCTCTGAAAACTATATTGGTGAACACAATGTAGCTTTGCTCCATCATTTATATTTTTCGAAGAATTTAACATTCTTTTGTTTTGTGATTTTGCTATAGCACAATTGTGGGATTGTATCAACTTCATTTAATGTTGTAGTAAGATTTTAATAGTATTTATGTTTTATTAGTAACATATGAGAGGATTCTGGACCACCTTTTAAGAAATGCAGTACTTGAGGACATGGCCTCGTATTAAATGGTGTTGTTGAGGAGGTGGCCTCGTATTAAATGGTGTTGTTGAGGTAGTGGCCTCGCATTCAATGGTGTTGTTGAGGTAGTGGTCTCGTATGGAATGGTGTTGTTTGTTTCTTTTGATGCAATAATAAGGTAGGTAGTCTTCTCCTGTCAGGCATATTTTTTTATTTTTTTATTTTATTTTTTTTTTTTTTTGGGGGGGGGGGGTATTTCATTTGTTGTGCGTGTGGCTGTCTTCATCGCAAAAAGGACCACATTTTTTTTAATTGTTAACTATAGGCCTCGAGCTCTCATTATATTACCTAATGACATATTTCTGTCTTCTGTTGAGTGATTTGTTTACTTTTAATCAGATCATGGAGGAATTATAATCGGGAAGGAAAAACAATTAATTATCTTTGATATGTCCTTCTCCTCCAAGTCGATATTAAAGATTATTTTTAATTTGAAATTATGTTTCGAAAAGGCAACAAAAGTGTATTACTCTCTTTATGAGAACCTTTCGCATTCCAATCAGTGGATCGCTGTACTTGATATGCATATTGTGACAGGGCAGATCATATGGGCGGAACATACTGGGTAAGATATGCAAATCACAACACCCATGTAATGATTGATAGGTTAGCGGGCTGATCCTTTCCTGTTACTTCCTACAACTTACTTTCATTTAAATCCGCACAGGAAGTGTTTTCTTTGATGCACATTTTTTAAATGATTTAAATCTTTACATTGTCTCTGGTATCAGATTGTAAGTTTTTCATGATTTTTATTTTGTATGCATTAAATAGCAATGCAAATAAATGATAATGCTTTAATATTATTCATTCTCGTTTCGATGTTTTATTTATCAGTGTAATCGAAGGTTTATTTGTTACACTGGTCCCTTTGCAGCGATTGATATTTATTGCAACTGAATGCAGTACTTCATTACGTAGGCACAATGTGCAAATTCAAATCTAAATGATACTCGCACAAATTAATCTAGCTCTTTTAATCCTAACCTCAGATTGATTCCATTTCATTTTACTTTGTTCACACAATACACTTTACATGCAAGAAGGAAATGAAGCATGAAATGTTCTTAAAGGACGATCCCTTTGCTATTTAGAGTCAAGAATAGAAAGTGGCTGATCTACCTTTCACAAGTCTTTTTTATAGGCATTGTTGTGAATTTCAAAAATTGCCTTTAAAGTACCGGGTACACATCTCGAAATTTAACTTTACTATACTTTCCATACATATGTATGAAAACTTGATATGTGGGAAATTATATTGGAATTCAATACACAGTTCAAGGTGTATTCCAGAAGATTAGAAAATTAGCAAGATCATTTTCTATTGCTCTACTTCATTCATGTAGCGTAATTACAATATCATTTGAAACAGAAATCGATGTAAATTACTGCTTTTAATTTGCTCACACTCTAAACGTTTATGTTTTGGATAAAAACTGGAGAATAGAGGTGGACAGAGAGACAGACAAATATACGTTTTCGTGATGAAATAAATGCACCGCCTCCCAATAATGACCCTTGTAATTTACAAGAAAATATTGTATATCTTAAAATGTATTTCATAGTATGTAATTTTAATTATGCATATAAGGAGATGGCATAGCGGACGGGTATGTACTTTTAATTATGCATATAAGTAGATGGCATAACGGACGGATATGTACATTTTCTCATTTTAATGGTGTCTTTATGTCAGAAGGTTTATGGGAGGATGCCTGTCCACGACAACCGACTATCTTTTGTTTTGCTGGTTTGTTTGGTGTTTACCGGCACATCAACACCAGAAAGGCTTTATAGTGCCGAAACAATGAAAGTAAAGTGCCTTTTCCGGAGGTCCAACACAGTAGCCAAGCTGGTCTAACCTGGGGAGGATTCTAGCCCGCGACCGTTGGCTTCCGAGTCTGGCATGCTAACCACTGTGCTACAACGGTTCACGCCAGCTGAGTATCATTGCAAAATCATGAGCCATAATATTCATGACAACATAACACAATGATGTATTTAGCAGCATGAAGTATATTATAAATTCCAACCGGCACTAACATTTATTTGGCCATGAAATATAACAAAAGAGGCCGTTTTGTCAATGCAAAAATGACTAGTATTTACGTAAGTAGCGTACCCTTCTTAGCTAACCTGGAGCGTGTGAATTTACATCAATGTGCCTTGAAATTATATGTTTGTTGCTGTGTCAGTGACATTCGACCGTCCTTTTCTCTGCCTCTATGAATGCTTCTGCTTTGCTACTATGCAAACATGGTTTATTACACAGATCTTCATCCAGCAACCGGAAGAAAGCTTTCTACATAGGAACAACATACAGCTTAATATTCGATTCGTTAGCCTTGTGTTTTCTGTGAGATTTTGGTGGCATCTGCTGCGATACGGTACGAAAAGGAAATAAGACCCAGCGTTATCTCTTCTACAATAAAAAACTTCACACCACCAAGTAATCAGACACTAGCATTTATTGCATCTATCTTTCCTTTCCTGCAGCACACTGCAGACGTTGCAGAATTTGCTATCTTTTTATCGCGGAAATTAAATCATTGAAAACTCAGACAATCCCTGTGTTATCCATAGTTGTGGGACCGGAAAACCTGTCACTAGCCCACCATAAATTATAAACTGTCATTAACTGCTTTTTCCGATGTATCAAGGATTTCCCATTTCAAATTTGATATTGGGTTGTTACACTGTCTGGAATAGAGGCCGTGTTTATTTACACTGTCTGGAATAGAGGCCGTTTACATTACGGTAAGTACTGCTGTAAAGGCCATGACAATTTCAAGCAGCAAAAGACAAATCTAAATAATGACAACAAGCATATACCCCTACACACACACACACACACACACACACACCATGCTTTTAAAAGGTGGACTTCAGACAAAATACTTAGATCATTGTAAAATCAACCTGCTTAACCTAATTCCTATCAAATTTAAAAAACACAAATGTCTTTTCCTATTATTGTAATGTCCTCTGCTCTTCAGATTTTAGATCTTTACTTTTATTTGACCATTATTGTGCTGACGTGCCGTTAAACGCACATACACACATGTTGAGACCCATTTTTATGATTACTATTGTGAACGTACATGTTACTCCTACCTCTTTCAGATCATATGCCGATCTGCATTGATTTACAACATACTACACAATTATAAGTGCAATTCTTATAGCAAAATAAGTAAATGTTAATTCTTTTATAGAGAACCAAATATTCAAGTTAGACCATGTGATAAAGTCACATGTTAGAAGTTAGACAATGTGATACACTCACACTATATAAGTTAGACAATGTGATAAACTCACACTATATAAGTTAGACAATGTGATAAACTCACACTATATAAGTTAGACCAAGTAGCTCTTCGTCGTCGTCGGAACTAACGTCATAAAACCCCACAAAGTACGCAGGCTTTCGCTTTTGTTTGCTTTTTTGTTTTATTTTCTTTGTTTATGTTTATGGGTTTTTTTTACCATTCGTGAAGGATGGAGCATTGAATAAAGGCACGATATATACAGACTCTCTTTTAATCCTTCGTGAAGGACGGAACATTAAGTAAAGACACGAAATATATAGACTTTTTTTAATCCTTCGTGAAGGACGGAACATTAAGTAAAGACACGAAATATATAGACTTTTTTTTAATCCTTCGTGTAGGACAGAGAATATATACGCGGGAAATATGGTTTTATTTAACCCTTCGTATCAGACGGAGTATTGAATAGAGACACGGGAAATGTTGATTTTTTTTAACCCTTCGTGTAGGACGGAGTATTGAATAGAGACACGGGATATATGGCTTGGTTTGGTTTTATGGGTTTAACGCCATTTTTCAGCACATGACAGGCTATACATGGCGGCCAGTATATCTGGTGGAGGAAGAACCCGGGAAAATCCCGGGAAGAACCACCGACCCACGGGAAGCTACTGGAAAGTTTTCTCACATAACCACATTGGCCGAGCCCACGACTCGAACACACGCGGACAGAGGTGAGATGGCAGTGATCGGTAAAGGCGAGCGCTTTGACAACTCGGTCCCCCGGGGCCTCCCTGGATATATGGACTTTTAATATGCTGTAAACACAATTAAATGGTATTTTTTTCCGTCTTGCACAATTTGTTATTATGATAGACCTGTGCAAAGTTGGGGGTTTTTTTTCGTTTGTATGTTTGTTTTGTTTGTTTGTTTTTGGGGTTGGTGTTTTTGGGAGGGGGTGGTTTTGTTGGTGGGGTTGGGGGGGACAACACTAGAACGTATCATACTGCATTTATAAATGCAGTTGTACAGCAGAAAATAAAATCATTGATAAATCCATGGAAGTATGTAGTCCGCTTTCTTCATATATATGTTTGGAACATATTTTATGATTCACTCATACAGAGGTCATCGTTACATGTAGCGACTGGTTCTATCCATATACAATCAGAACAAAATCTCTCTTCAGCACGCGAAGAAAGAAACCAGACTTTCTGTTAAATGTCTGAAATTTTATCACGTTACTTCTTTATAAAGAAACACATCACTGCTTCCATTACTAACAAAGACATTGATATAGTTTTCCTGTCATAAATATGAAAGTACCTTCCAGGCCATGGTCCTATATATGTAAATATTGACGTGACGTAACAGAACACATTCTAATGTGCCAAAGTATGTTCATTAGGTTTGTTACTTGACGTCACAGAATACATTCTAATGTGCCAAAGTATACAAATCAACCTTATTTACCATTTACTCCTTGCTTTATTTCTTTATTTTATTTTTTTTATTTTAAGTTTATGTTGTCGTAGATGTTTCAAAACCGTCATGAATAAAATATCAGGACACTCGAACTATAAGTCACATGAAATGCATAGAAAAGTCACTTTCCACTAGGAACTTTAAATATCACACATTCTTAATCGATTCCAAGATTTAATATAAATTATTTTCAGAACTGACTTGCTGCACTAGAAATCTAAGTAACTATATATCCCTAGCAACAGACAAAAGATGCAAAATTATAATGTCAGGATCTGAAGGCTGAATAAAGATCTCATGAATATATTATTTTAAGATAAAATGCAATGTAAAGACCTTTGAGAATAAAACGTAATATTGCCCATTCCAATTCTCCAGCATTTAACTTAAATAGTACTTTTATTGTCATGATATGGGTCCACTATTCTTCATACCGTATAAAACGTATATATATATATATATATATATATATATATATATATATATATATATATATATATATATATATATATATATATATATATATTTATATATATATGCAGAATTTTATAACGGCGCAAATTCAAAGCCGTTTCCCAACGTTTTGAGCTAAATAAGCTCTTCGTCAGTGGAATGAACAGCTTATATATGCAAAACAAACACTAAACACAAAATCTAAAAAGAATTCTGGACTTCTATATCTTAGAATCACTAGGGGAAATTTGCAACAAGAAATTTAATAAAAAGTTATGCAACAGTAATAATAATAAACGAGCTGCCTATTGTGTCTATCACACAGAGAACCAATATGTTTTGACCTAATTCTACGCTGTGAACAAAGAGCAGAAACACAGCATGACGAAAAATCAATGCCATCTACAAGATTTGATAAAGAAATTATATCCCGGTAGAGTTATGCATGGAGATTCTAAAGCAAAGATGTGAAGAGAATTGTGTAGCGGGATAATAATAATAATAATAATAATAATAATAATAATAATAATAATAATAATAATAATAATATTATGACAATAAAATAATAAAAAAATAATAATACATGTTATTACTTGGGTAAATATTATCGAAAAAATTTCGCACGGGTGAAAAACCAATGACGCTGTAATTTTGATAAGACTGCAACGGGAAGGTTAGATTTTTCATTTAGTCCGAAATCCCCATGAGTTTTCAATTATAATGTCCAGTATCGTTCCGTACGTGTGCGTTCTGTGTCGGTGCACCCCAAATGTGATTCAATGGATAGCATCTCCAGGTACTCGACTGAATGTCTAGTCTAGTTGTAGTGGTTGGTGACTTTCGCGTTCGCGTTTGATCTCTCTCTCTCTCTCTCTCTCTCTCTCTCTCTCTCTCTCTCTCTCTCTCTCTCTCTCTCTATATATATATATATATATATATATATATATATATATATATATAGAGAGAGAGAGAGAGAGAGAGAGAGAGAGAGAGAGAGAGAGAGAGAGAGATTCATAGTGTGAAAAGGCCAATACACATATTATCTGGACACATATGGTCTGATTAAACTAAATCTGTTGTTATTCATGACTTATTTTTTTGCATATTATCTGGACACATATGGTATGATTAAACTGAATCTGTTGTTATTCATGACTTATTTTTATGTATATTATCTGGACACATATGGTCTGATTAAACTAAATCAGTTGTTATTCATGACTTATTTTTATGCAGATGACAAAGTTAATTTTGTTGTCATCAAATTGCTTGTATTTTAACTAGCTACATACAATTTGAGGACTAATGTGCAACAAAACAAAAGTTACGTAAAAAAGGATACGGCATTTTTCTTGAACCATAAAACTCAACAATGCCTGAAGCAATGAAAAGAACACTGTGAACATCAGTAAAAAAAATGTCCAAGCTCTCCGGATATCAAAACAGGAAATATTTTATGAAACGTTCGGAAATTTTATTGTCAAGTAGTTTTAGTACCATCTCAATATCGTATATATTTTCATTAAAATAATATCAATGCCATGTATTACCCCTAGTTGCAAATAGCACGAGCTAAAAAAAAATGAAATAATTGGTTGACATGTGAACCATGTGACTAAGATGGTTGCATTTCCAACGACTTTTTCCTACCAGAGGCTTAAGAAGCAATAGTTATCAACTGATTTTAAGATGTTTTTACTGACTGCTTTGAAACACATGCACCATGAAAGCGTCATAGGTTATTAATCTCCACGAATGATAACTTATTAATCTCCACGAATGATAACTTATTAATGTCCACGAATGATAACTTATTAATGTCCACGAATGATAGCTTATTAATATCCACGAATGATAACTTATTAATGTCCACGAATGATAACGTATTAATGTCCACGAATGATAACGTATTAATGTCCACGAATGATAACTTATTAATGTCCACGAATGATAGCTTATTAATGTCCACGAATGATAACTTATTAATGTCAACGAATGATAACTAATTAATGTCCACGAATAATAGCTTATTAATGTCCACGAATGATAGCTTATTAATGTCCACGAATGATAACTTATTAATGTCCACGAATGATAACGTATTAATGTCCACGAATAATAACTTATTAATGTCCACGAATGATAACTTATTAATGTCCACGAATGATAGCTTATTAATGTCCACGAATGATAACTTATTAATGTCCACGAATGATAACTTATTAATGTCCACGAATGATAACTTATTAATGTCCACGAATGATAGCTTATTAATGTCCATGAAAGCGTCATAGCTTATTAATGTCCGCGAATGATATATTTTAGATTTGATAAGATCTTTGCAATTCCGTTCTAAAATGAGGATTTTCCTGTAAAATCAAGAGTATGGTTTCATGTAAAATTCTTTTCTCGTGCCGAAAACACAAAGTATTGTTTGTTATTTGACATTTAAAAACTATGGATTTTGAGATATCAATCCTTCATAACTGTGTATTTTGATGTATCAATTATTCATATGTTCTCAATTTCATCACTTTCATTTTTTGCACTGAAAGGTTGATTTTTGCTAATTTGTCTTTGTCTTTTTATATAGATGTATTTTGACTTCACAGTATAGCGAGAGATGAAAGCAAGTGGTCGGTTAGAGTCGCAAATAATGCGTTAAACGATGATTCATTTTATTGTATGATCTAACCACACTGTTTTGAAGATTTCTTGTTGCTTTTTATTCTCAAGACCCTTTATCAACATATGTCTTCAAGAAGCAGAGACAATGGAGGTGCGTTTCAATCGGCCTCTAAGTTTAATTCCCTACCAGGCTGTCAAATACTGCATCATGCTTTAATATTCTTTGGTCTTGCCACAGATGTCACTAATGACTACATCAGTAAGTAGTACTTTATTCAATATCAATGTAGGCCTTCAGTTCATATATTCAATACAATAACCTGTAAAGTATTTGCAAAAGTTTCCGTGGAGTCAAAATGCATTGAAGATAATACCACAGGAAGTTGACAAGATATTTGCATCGATCTATCTATCGGCGAGTAAGAAAAAATATACTATCGCGTATTAGCCTTAGAACATCCGCAAAGCAATATATTTGCTTACATCACTAAAATTTTAAGTGCATCAAAACAATTAACATTCACTTTTTCGGTGACTGATTTAAACAATGAATTGTAGTATCTTCTTACCGTAGGAAATTGGTAATAAGTATTCTGGATACAATATAGAGTCAGTTTTGGGACATGTTCCTCCCTTGCCAGTAATAAACAATAATACACGTATTACAGATAAGCCGATAGCATAATAAACAAATTTCAAAGCAAACTAGCTTGGGCCTTATGAACATATAATTTGTTACTTCGACATATAATAGTGATTTACCGTGTAACTCAATACCAACTGTAAATTGCATAAACCCAGATCTGCCGTCGCATAATGCGCCGGCAGATCTGGGTCTATGCAGTTTGTAAGGACTAATCAGTAGAACAAACAACATAGACGCTGATCTGCCGGCGCATTATGACACGGCAGATCAGGGTCTGTGTTGTTTGCATTTGTATCTAGATTACGCGAGTATATACACTACAACTGAAGATTTATAGTTCACGCTGTCCAAATATTGTCAGATATTATAAGCATCTTTTCATTTTGTACATGATCCATTGTTGAACATGGTTTTTTTTTCTGATAAACTATTTATGACAATAACCTGTAATTAGCATGTGATTCCTGAAACAAAATCCAAAAGGCAACCTTTATAACACAGAACAACTAAATGCCATATCGCAGGCACGAAAACTAAAAACTTGTGCGATAAAACTATCACGGATCTTTGAAATTTTACTTTACGTCACGTGTGTAAGATTACATGGCTAGAATGTGCAGTTAAAAAATCCAAACATAAATCTCATTTTCACAGTCAGAAATGCATAATGAATATACTCACGTATAAGTCAAAACCAGCTTCAAACGACATAGAACCAAATCTGCAGTCGCATAATGTGCCAACCGATCTGTGTATATGCTGTTTGTTAGAACTAATCAGTAGTAAAAACAACATGGACACTGATCTGCGCGAGTAGTATGTGATGGCAGATCAGGATCTATGTTCTTTGCATTTGTATCGGACCTATAAACTGGTATATACGGTTCGGCATACAGGAATATAATCTGAGATTATGTAATCAGTTACAAACACTACAAAAATCTGCGTCTGTCTTGGCATTAAAATGTCTGAGCCTATCTTAGCACTAAAATGTCTGAGCCTGTCTTTGCGCTAAATTGTCTGAGCCTGTCTTGGCACTAAAATGTCTGAGCCTGTACAATGTCTGCGCCTGTCTTTGCACTAAAATGTCTGAGCCTGTCTTGGCACTAAAATGGCACTAAAATGTCTGCGCTTGTCTGGGCACTATAATGTCTGCGCCTATCTGGGACTAATGTGATTACATGCTATATATGTAACAGAAGACACAGCAAGACGTCTATTCGCAGATATCTTTACTTCAAGATAAACTGCAATAAAACGGAAACTTCGGTTAATTTATACCTATAGTCACAGATAAACGGGTTCAGTTGTATTTAAAGCTGATTTGGATTTAATTGATACTTTAGATAATGACGCAAATTAAAGTGAAAATATTCCGAAACTAAGAGATGTATTGCTTGTAAAATTACTAGAGTGATTCATAGCTTTATTCACTCCACCAAAGTTATTGCTTTTTGGGTGGTGAGGGTAGGGGTATTTTTATAGAAATAAAGACAAATGCAAAGAATATACCGCCTATATTCGCTTAGAAGTCGAGTCAAGCTGCAAACAACATAGATCCTGATCTGCCCTTATATAATGCGCCGGCAGATAAGGGTCTATGTTGTTTGTTCTACTGATTACTCCTAACAAACTTCATAGACTGCATAGACCTAGATCTACAGGCGCATTATGCGACAGTAGATCTGGGTCTGTGCAGTTTGCAGTTGGACTCGACTTATAAGCGAGTACATACGGTATGAAAGTCATATCTATGGGACAGATATTGTTAATATAAATGTAATATACATAATAATTAACACAAATAAATAATATTTCACAGTTGAATAGTAGAAGTTGCAACAGTTGTAGGCAATGGAAACATAAGAATCAGAACTCAATGGTAAAATACGCTACATCATTTCCATGATTGCTGTATAGTCTACGCTGGGAAATATAATTTAGACATCATTTCCATGATTGCTGTAAAGTCTACACTGGAAAATATAATTTAGACATTATTTCCATGATTGCTGTAAAGTCTAGATTGGAAAATATAATTTAGACATTATTTCCATGATTGCTGTAAAGTCTACATTGGAAAATATAATTTAGACATCATTTCCATGATTGCTGTAAAGTCTACATTGGAAAATATAATTTAGACATCATTTCCATGATTGCTGTAAAGTCTACACTAGAAAATATAATTTAGACATTATTTCCATGCTTGCTGTAAAGTCTACACTGGAAAATATAATTTAGACATCATTTCCATGATTGCTGTAAAGTCTACATTGGAAAATATCATTTAGTCATCATTTCCATGATTGCTGTAAAGTCTACACTGGAAAATATAATTTAGACATCATTTTATAAAAAGATGAGTTTAAAGGACGGTAAAACGGTGCTTCTGGGCATCAAAAAGACTTTTAATAATAAAAGTGTATGTTGGATCCGGATACTGGATACTTCAATTGAAAACTCAAGGGGAGTTCGGCCTAAATGAAAAAGTCTAACCTTCCTAATTCATTTTTTTCATTTAATTTCTCCCGTAACCTTGCTTGGGCGCCACTGATGACTTTGCGACAACCCCTGTCCATTTCGCCCTGTTTTCCACTGCTCTTTGGGACTTTGCAAAGTCCATGCCTGTCCACTCTTTGATATTGTCTTCCCATCTCTTCTTCTGTCTGCCTCGTTTTCTCTTTCCTCTCACTGTGCCCTGTATGATTGTCTTTGACAGGCCAGTTGAGCGTGAGACGTGACCATACCATCTTAGTTTGCGTTTCTTTACAGTGGTGAGCAGATCTTCATAAGGTCCAATTGCACCTTGGATTTAAGTGCGCACCTCCGCATTGGAGACGTGGTCTAAGTATGAGATTTTCAGGATCCTTCGATAACATCTCATCTCTAAGGCATGGATTCTCCTCTCTAATTCTCTCTAATTCTGCTGTTAGGGTCCATGTCTCACATGCATATAGGAATATGGACATGACGAGGGAGCGCATAAGCTTGATCTTGGACGTGATGTTGCTGTCTTTCCAAATATGCTTCAACCTTCCTAATATAATCTTATTAAAGCTACATCCAGGCATCAGTTGATCAGACGTACGCAATTTTGCGATAATATTTACCCAAGGAAATATTCCGTAATTATTTACATGTATTATTATTATTATTATTATTATTATTATTATTATTATTATTATTATTATTATTATTATTGCTATTACTATTTTGATGATGATGTTTATTATGATTATAATTATTATTATTGTTGTTGTTGTTGTTATTATTATTATTATTATTATTATAACCCTTGTACATTTTTCCTTGTACATTATGTATACCCTTGTGCATTATTCCTCTATACCATGCTCTTGACATACTTCCTAAGTACCTCCATGCATAACTTTACCGGGATATAATTTCTTTTGCACATTTTGATGATGGCGTTGATTTTTCGCCGCGCATTGTGTCAGTCATTTGTTCGTCCCCCCCCCCCCCCCCCCCCCCCCCGCCCCGTTGGTCCTCTGCGTGATAGGCGCGATAACACTTCTTTGAATTTGTTTACACAACTTTGTTGGGCTGATGACAGCATAACATAGATATGTAGTTTATACGTTTAGACCGTTGTTAACTTTGTCTTCATTCTTTCTTCTATTGTTTATCCTTTGTTTATTTTCATTGAAACATGTAGAAGTGAAGAATTTCTCTTGGCTTTTGTGTTTAGTGTTTCTTTTGTGGATGTAAATTGTTTCTTACCCTGATGAAAAGCTTGCTTAGCTCGAAAGTTGGGAAACTTTTGTATTTGCGCCGTTTTCATTTTTTGTTGTTGTTGTCATTATTAGAGAGAGAGAGAGAGAGAGAGAGAGAGAGAGAGAGAGAGAGAGAGAGAGAGAGAGAGAGTGGAAAGTGCTATCCCTGAATCCTACATGAAGATGCGTGAGAGTTTATAGTGAAATTAAATTAGTATATATTGAGAAAGAATATTATCGTACAGGTTAGAGAATATTTTTTGTTCGTTCCCTATCGAGATTCGAACCCAGGTCCGCGGGTTACGGCAACAATTGCCTCGCCTGTACGCACCAACTCCTATGCCTCCTCCAGCATTCACACATCTCCAATATACTCTATATTATCTTCATGTAGGATCCACCATTCACACATCTCCAATACACTCTATATTATCTTCATGTAGGATCCACCATTCACACATCTCCAATATACTCTGTATTATCTTCATGTAGGATCCAGCATTCACACATCTCCAATACACTCTATATTATCTTCATGTAGGATCCAGGGATAGCATCTGTCTGGTGTATACTTCTACCTATTAACTTCCATATGCCTTGATTTCTGTCATAGGAATCCAGGGTGACTGTGCGTTAGATGAGAGTTAATTGCTATGTCGTCATGCGCGTATATCTGCTACGCACAAATGCTTATACCAGCGACTATGTTCCATCCTTTTTGGGGGATGTCTACATGGTCGTATGGGTGCAGGAGTTGGTGCGTGCATGTATTTATTCAACAAACCAGGTAGAATGTCTGTACTCAGTATTTCCATGTGACTGAAATAAGTTTTTGTGTTCTGTTGTAAAACTGCACTAATATAGTTTGTGTACATGCCAGTTTTTTTTTTCTTTCTTTCTTTTTTTTTCTGTTGAATCCCTCATCATATTAGTGTTTTCCAGTACGTGCCCATCATGTTGACACATTAAATTAATAGCTTGACACTGTAACATGCAAATATTAGCGTTGAAGACAAATAATGATTCAAAAATACTTAAAGTTTTATCAACTCTAAAAAAGTAATTGATATGCACGTCACGCAAATATGGTGGTTTATTCATTTGGTACGATATGTAATCAGATGCAAAAGTGTTAAAAAAAACTGTTTTACTTAATTTAAATTCAATGTTGATATTGTATCGTGCGAAAACAACCATATCATGTGCAGCATTAAAAAACTAATTAAAACACGAGTGAATACTTTAACTTACTTAATAAAATACGTACATAATTATTAAGCATATAAACTTTCAGTTCATGCGTCATGTAGGAAATTTAATTAATCTATTCATGTTATAAACAAAAGTGTTCATATTCTACAAATTTCCATACTTTTAGTTGAAAGCAAAGAGAACAAATTATTTATACGGTAAATGCTATCATCCCCATTGCAGTACACTTATTTGTACGGTAAATGCTATCATCCCCATTGCAATACACTTATTTATACGGTAAATGCTATCATCCCCATTGCAGTACACTTATTTATACGGTAAATGCTATCATCCCCATTGCAAGACACTTATTTATACGGTAAATGCTATCATCCCCATTGCAGTATACTTATTTATACGGTAAATGCTATTATCCCCATTGCAGTACACTTATTTGTAGGCAAACAGTGACCAAGATCTAGTCAGTCTAATTCTCTAATCATCAACTACTGGGATGATGTAAAATATTAATTATCGGTGTCAACCACTCAGACATCAGTTGGTCTAATTTATCTGCGGTTTTTTTTTTTTTTGTTCAATTGTCCCTTTAATAATATTTTGTCTTGTCTTTGATGATACAACTTTCATCTGAGTCCAACCCATTAACTGCTAGTATTAGATTGATGTCTGCCGTAAACGTTACCGTTGGATGACTTAATAATCTGTGAGAAGACCCTAGTTTTAATGATTAAATGTTATAATATTGATTAAGGAAACCGCATGAAAGATTCATCAAATTTGCTCATAAAGACTTTTTATATCTGCTCGCCGAAATACCACAAAGTAAACATAGTCCGACAACAACAAAAAAAAAATAAAAATACAAAAAAAAAATATTATTGTGTCGAAAATGGATAATATTTCGTGATTGGTGAGAACGTAATACCATAAAAAATATGAGTGGTTTACCAGTCCTCTACAAAATAAGCTTTTTTTCAAGCTTTCCTCGCTAAGGCTCAACCATCACGGGCGGTTGGCCTGTTATTATCGAAAATTGTGATGAATCTGATTTGTTGTAAATTCAGGTCCGTCCCTAGCACGTTATGCCCGAACTCTTTTATTCAAAGGAAGTTTAGTAAAGATGAATAATATGAATAAATATGTTTACTATTGATCATAATGACACAGTCAAAGACAAAAGAACAAATTGCACGGAATAAGCCCAGGAAAATAAGTAGATTTTAAACAATTTTTAAAAAAGGTAATATACAGAGACCATATTTATGTAAACTGTTGGTTCTTATGGAATGTATATTGATTGATAAGAAATCTTATGTAATTGACTTTTACACCCAAAATTTGCCCTGCTTTTTATATGTGAAGAGATCAAGATTTGTCTGAAATACAAATTGTTGTCAGAAACTTTAGGTTGAGGTTCATTTGCAATAAATATGGAAGAAACACGAGACTTTTAGAATTTTTTTCCCATGAATATAAAATTGTATCATATTAACCACCTTACTATAGTGTACATGTTTGTATTGAAGAGCTTTAACGTTCGCTCACAGTAGTCTGTACTCGCTTATACGTCGGGTCCAACTGCAAACAACATATACCCTGATCTACCGTCGCATAATGCGCCGGCAGATCAGGGTCAATGTTTTTTGTTCTACTGGTAAGTCCTTACAAACTGCATAGACCCAGATCTGCCGGCTTATGCAGTTTGCAGTTGGTATCGGTTTGTATGCAAGTATAGACGGTATTGCTCAGTCTAGAGTTTGTCTAAAGATTTTTGCTTAATGCATTTACCTACTTTATTCTGATAGTTTCACATAATATGGTACTGAGTAACTATAAAGAACATTTCTGGTTTGCGTACCAAGAAGAATCGATTCTTTGCTTCTGACATTAGTAAATTAAAAATTTAATCAAAATGATTCCCCCAAAATGCATCATTGAATTAAGTAAATTCATTTCCCATCTGCAAATTGGTGGTAAAATTAGTTAAGAAACATTATTTCCCCAGAAGCAGCATATGTGGACAATCACAGGGTTCTAAATTTTTAAGCCAGTATAGAGTCGACATATATCACAGTAAACAACTGTAGTTAGCTAGATCAGTGTAACCATCATTTATAATGGTGTATCAGAAATGGTTGACGTTATCATGTTTGTCTCGATGACGGCATTACAGATTATGTGGATATTCTATCCAATGTCCTTCGTGCACTTTACAGTTTCTGATCTTAATAAGAATTCGTTTCGTTAATACTCTTTTCCTTAAAGTTATCATGGTTAGAAAGAAAAGGGACATAAGGAAAGTGTTATTCGTATTTGACTTAATGTTGTTATATAAACATACAATCTTTATTTTGTTATATTGTTATTAGAGATGATCTCCACACAGGAAACTAGAAACATGTTAATGGAAAACGGATACTTCACCACAGTACATGATTCAGTATTCAACATGGTCGCTATGAACGCAGGAATTTTGCTGCTCCTCTATGTTCATCTCTGATTCGTCTATCTCTGCTTGGTTTAATATGGACCTTCCAGTGTTTATGTATTCTGTATACTCCACACTAAAGTCTTCTTTCATCGGATGGTCTTTCCAGTGTTTCTGTATTCTGTATACTCCACACTAAAGTCTTCTTTCATCGGATGGTCTTTCCAGTGTTTCTGTATTCTGTATACTCCACACTAAAGTCTTCTTTCATCGGATGGTCTTTCCAGTGTTTCTGTATTCTGTATACTCCACACTAAAGTCTTCTTTCATCGGATGGTACTTATAGTGTTTCTGTATTCTGTATACTCCACACTAAAGTATTCTTTCATCGGATGGTCTTTCTAGTGTTTCTGTATTCTCTATACTCCACACTAAAGTCTTCTTTCATCAGATAGTCTTTCCAGTATTGATCTAATCTTCTTTTAAATGTTTTCACTCTTGTGGCGTTGACTACATTTTCTTGTAAACTTTTACATGTCTGCTACTCGGTTGGTGAAATAATGTTTACGTAGGTCAAGACGGCAACGTTCCTTCTGAACATTCAGTTTGTGTCCACGAGTAATTGCATTAGGGTTTAACTTAAACAGCTTGGCTGATGCTTTCTGACCATAAATTCCAGACAAGATCTTAAAAGTCTCTATCGTATCTCCACGCAGCCTGCTGTATTTTAGGGTTGGTAATTTCAGAATCCGTAGTCGCTCTTCACAAGTTTTATCCTTTAAATGAGGTAACATTTTGGTAGCTCTTCTTTGCACCCGTTCAACTAATTCAATGTCTTTCTTTTTATATGGACTCCACACACTGTTAGCATATTCTAAGTGAGGTCTGACGAGGACTTTGAATAGTAGACAGAAAGATTTATAGTCTAGAGAAATTAATGTTCGTCGTATAATGCCGACTATCTGATTGGCTTTGTTGACCTGAATCTGAATATGTTTGTCAAATGCTAAATGCTTGTCAATGTTAACACCAATGTCCTTCTGCATATCTAGCACTTCTAAATTAGTCATGCCTCCATTATAGTTGCTCATTGTGTAATGAGGGTCATGCCTTTTGTTTATTGCATATCTTCAGACATTTGCATTTCTCAGGATGGAAACGTAGGAGTCACTTTGCACTCCAGTCAATCAGATTGTCCAGATCATGTTGAATAATGTCTACATCGTCTTGATATTGGATATCTCTATAAATGTTGATGTCGTCAGCGAAAAAGAATCCCTCAGAAGCTACACAGTCGGGCAAATCATTAGTAAAGATTACAAATAGTGTTATGTATATTGAATTTATAATATGTGTCCATAATTGTAAGTTGTACTTTTAGTCAGATTATGGTAAACAACATGTTTACATAACATCTGAGTTTAAGTCCGATTTTGTTAGCAGCTGGACTGTTATTTTCATGTCTTGTCGTGACAAAAGTCAGGTACACAAAGTAATTTGCCATTAAAACTACTCATATTGTGATGTGACAAAGGCCATGTAGGCATTTGTATTTATATACAGATGCTGGTAAACAAATTCATTCCAGTTCTAGAATTGTGGTTCTAAAAGATCAGTCAGTACGGAATCTACTTTAGTTGTGTTGTTGAAATCAGATATAATTGGAGAGGAATTATTTATTTACCATATTCATTGGAAATACTAAAGTACTCACTAAGTTTTGGATGAATACACCATTTTGGTATTTATATGAATTCTCTCAAAACGTTCTGGATTACATCATTGTGGTACATCAGAACATTGATGACGTGTGGTACATCAGGACATTCAAGGCTATTGGAATTAATTCGGAACATTATATATTTTTGGACTTGTGATTAGGACATTTAAAATTATTTTGGACTTTAACTCACAAATTGTAAGGGTCTTGAGAATTTTCACTTTAATTTTCTAGAAATAACTTACTTGTTGATTTTACTTATATTGTTGGTTTGACTTTCTTTCTGTTACATATTTTTTCAGACCTAGTGTCGTAAATATAGTATTGGGCCCAGTACTGATCCTTGTGGTATACCACTGGTAACATTTATCCATGTAGAGTATTTTCTGTTGATGCGAACTCCTTGTTTTCGATCGCTAATGACGTTCTGGATCCAAGTACAAATTTGTTCGCTAATACCATATGACTTGAGTTTACTAAGTAAACGTTTGTGAGGAACTTTATCCAAAACCTTCATACAATCCATATAAATTGTGTGTATATTTCTACCTTTGTCGAGTATTTCTGTCCATCGATCAAGAACTGTCAATAGCTAGAGGGAAGTGGATCTACCACTGATGAAACCAAACTGTTTGTCACTAAAGAGGTTATGTTTAATCATATGATCCACAATTCTATTCTTGACTTGTTTCTGCTAACTCTTACAGGACTTTCAGATGGACCTGGTCCGAACCGGGTGATTTCGACGTATCTAAGTCCTTCAGTAATTTATTTATTTCCATAATAGAGAATGGCTCGTCGCTTGAAGTTTCATCGCACTGCTGAGCCAGATGCTCATATTCTTCATCAGTTTCTTCAGTAAAGACGCTGCTAAAAATGTCCGCGAGCACATTAGCTTTCTCTGTGCCTGTACAAGCTATATGGGGTGTACCATTTATCTCTGTGTGCAGTTCTGATATGCCTTTTACTGATTTACGATTTGAGTTGACGTATTTTCAGCATTTCTGCAGTTCGATTTGGCACTTTCAGCTATTTGTTTTTCATGCTGTTTCTTTTCTTTCCTTGTGACTGATTTCACCTTGTTTAACTCGTCTAAACTCAAAACCGAACCAAGGTGTGACGGAAAGAGGGACTGAAAGAGGGATGCAAGGGGCTGACTGAGGGAAGGACGAATAACTCCAAATCCCCCTTAATCTTCTTGACAAGTACTAGTAGTCTGTAAGTACAACTAAGTTACTGGTCTCAACCTAGCTTTTAATACATATTTCTTAAAATCCAAACACCGTTGTTGCTCTAAACAGAAAACTGCACTGCATCTATTCCTTTATATAATTTAATGTGAGATCCAATTGGCCTTGCCCCTTATTCTCGAAACGTGTTCTCAATATATACATACACACATGTTGGGTAAACCTACGCAATTGAAATTATAGCACTTTTAGAAAATCAAAGTCAAGATGATCCTGACAGTGCTGTTCTCTTTATTCGGAATAAAGTTAAATAATGTTAAAATGTTCGAATTTTGAACATGAGTTTGATTTTCGTTCTCAAAAATGTTCGGGAACATGAGGTACAGTATGTCAGGGACGTATTCAGAGTGTCGCATTGATTATTGGCCACGTCCCGCTGAGATACTAATACACACAATATCCCAACATTTATTTAAGAAACTAATCAACCAACGAATTCGATTGATCACGTCCGAGGTGAGGTTAGTTAAAAGTAATGATGACAAACGAGCCATCAGCATTGATTACACACAGCCTAACTCTTTTCGATACTTCCTCTGTGATCAAACATTTCAGATACTCAAGGTCAACTGTTGTGACCTCCTTAAAGGGTAATAAATGGCGGAAGTGACAAATTAGAACCTGCTCACCGGACATGGATGACAGATGTGGTAATTATTTATGTCATAAGTAAACACAATTGAAATGTTATCTTTCCTTGTGTTCATTACGTTGACGCGACTTGAGCAATTAAATAAATGATAGGCATCTTGCGGCCAATCTCATATGCTAAGAGGTCAGTCAGGTGATGAAAGGTATTCCCAAATTCATAAGTCAATACAAAATGTAAACGAAACATATCAAGGACGTAAGTAATCGAATTTCTAAAAAATTAACGATGATACATTATGTAGCCGCGTATCATAGTATGCATGATACAGCATACAACTTAAATGTAATATGTAATTTTATGAAATTGTTGATACTTACAAGGAGATAAAGTTGCATTTGCAAACTGAAAAAATTTCTTGTATGTTGTTGAAATGCTTGGTCATATTATGGTTTGTTTTGACGATGAAATAGAATTCATTCAAGTGGTTTGTGAGCGAGTAATTGGACAATACAAAAATAATGATAATGAATTCTGCTCTTCGTCGGGTCGGTCTTTTAGAACCGGGGTATGTACCGCTATATGTATCACGTCGTGATTTCTATATCGTGATATGTTTCATATCACGACATCATAAACAATACATATTAAAAAACAATATTGTCCATGTATCGCTTATTCAACTTATTTATAGTTACATTTGGAGGAAACTGCAAAAAAAAAGTTTATTTTTGTAATGCCGTTAGTATATTAATATGTATATAGCGTTTATTCAAATTAAGCCACGATGGCACTTAAATTAGTACCGCATATACAAAGCAAAATATTATGTTGTTAATTAATTATTTTTGTAAACAAATATAGAAACTACTGTTTACATGTTTCATAAACTTATCAAGCATAATGATTCTATTTTCCTGTATGCATTCAGTTAGTTTAAACATTTTATTGCCAACAATTGTAATGTACAAGGCAAAAGAAACAAGTTGTATAACTGGGGTGTCAAACTCATTTGCTATGGCGGGTCAGATTTGATATAAATAATAATAAATAATTATAATAATAAATAATGAGTCTTGCGGGCCGTGTGTTTGACACCTTTGTTATATAATGTACAAGCTCCTCTCTGCATTTAATGTTTGGTGGAAATTTGATTTAATAAAACCGGTAATCTTAATGGCAATTAATAGAATTAATATGCAATACTGTCCGGTAGGGTAACTTGAATTTAAATAAAAAATTGAAGCATTTCATTACCATGTTGTCTGCAGTATGTCTGACGGTTGTGCTGACCAGAGAGTTTGGTTACGTTGTTCCCAGGACGCTGCGTATTTTGTGTCGGTAGAAAAGCTTTGAAAATGCACATGCACATGTAATTAAATAATTGCAACAGGCGAATGTTTTCGCTATAGCTGCAGCAGATTGTGCCTGCATCAACATGCACTGTCCAAGATGCAATACACAGACTAGTTTTGTTAAGTACCGTAGTTCATGTTTGCCGCTTCGCAAGGTCGTGCTGTAAAACTTGGACTTTTTCCTAAATGTTTTCTCTCTTAAAAGAGAAGACAACTATTTCATTTCTTCTCAAGCATATCAAACATGGTTTATATAATATTGCAATCATCTTAAAAATTGTATAAATACGAGGAATGAAGAGAGATTTCATATCTTGCTCATGTATTGCATATATTTTACAAAACTATCTTTTTCAACAACTCTTCCCTGAAAGAGAATCTACAGTACCTGCCGCGTGATTACACACACACACACACACACACACACACACACACACATATATATATATATATATATATATATATATATATATATATATATATATATATATATAAGTGATTAACTTACTTCTGATTACTTTTTAAGTTGTACTCCGCAAAGAACCTTTCTAAAAGTGTACTTGTAGTTATTATGTCTTCTTGTGCATTGATTCACAAAGCATGTTGATGTCTCTAAGAGATGTAGATACATGTCCAGATAATGCCTGTTAAATCTCTTCTTCAAGGATCCCATCCGACTTTTATGAAGAGAACAGTACAGATAATGATCAGATATATTTAGTGACTTGCGTAGATGTAACAACGTCATATCTTTCGAGTAATAAATGTAACTAGAATTAACTAGTTTCATGTCTGGTTCATGACGTAATATTGGCTTAAAGATACTGTTATAAGACAGATCTTAATATATGCCATCAGATGGAAAAGGTACCTTATTGCACAAATTATATCAGGATGTCAAGGACATTTCATTGAAAATAGGTGTTACGACTGTGCAATTGTTGTAAATATATGACCTGATTTTTCAAACTAGATTGTATTCTAGAACTAATGCTTGGTGTGGAATTAGTTTCATGGATGCAGTGTCAATATTTGTATCCTGTATTTAACTTATATAAGCTGACCACACATTATTTGTCATCTCTTTTTGATAAAGGTAAATCCGTTTTCACAATTATGTCCATTTTGATCCTACAGAAAATTACTTTCTTTACTAACTGAGTCATCGGTCATGGTATATGAACTGGAATTCTAAAAAGAGTATAAAACTTGGGTACAGGAACTGTCAGATGAATTATTACTTCAGGAAGTTTTAGCATTTAAAACAGATTTTTCCTGTTCTATTTTTTAGTTCTTCTTGTTATTCTTCTCGGCCTTGAATACAAGCCTAAAATATTTGCATTTCACTTACTACTTGATGTTCTCCTTTAATTTATGAGTAATTTATCAATGAATCATAGTATTTTTTTAAAATTACAATCAGCTCCCTTGAAATCTTTTGACTAATCTCCGCATAAATAACTCATCAAGACTACCGTTGTATTCTAATTTTTAATGCAAATTCCTTTCTCAAACGCAGTTTACTTCAGAAATGTGTGAAATGCTAGTAAGCCAAACAAACTTGGTGTAGGTTATATTAATTTGTACGTAAGTTTGCGTGTTACACTTTTTCAAATTGCGATATATAGGACACATACATGTAAATCGTTTATTAAAAGAAAAGGAACTGTTTGAAACAAATCGGTTTTATTAAATGTAAATGCATAGACAATTATATATTTACCAAAGTTCTGCTTGTTAGCGCTCTTGTAAGGGATAGTTTCTCACTTTCTTTTCCGCAATCAATAATTTTCCCGATGGCAACGCTCTAGAGTGTCGTACTTTGCACAGGGCTTGATTTGTAAAGAAAAAGAATTTCCTCGATTTCTCTCACTGGTAATCCTGGTTATTTAAAAAACGACCTTGTATATTTTAGGTATTGATACAAATAACTGTTAACTCCTTTTATTTTGGTGTATGATTGATGGGTGTAATTTTGGATGAAGAGTATACAGCTTGATCTGGCTTAAGATGCATCTCTAAAAAGAATGCGCTCCGCTTTGTCATTTTCATTTCCTCGACTTCAGAGGTAAATTCGAGGAAGAAAAAAAAATAACATACACTATATATATATATATATATATATATATATATATATATATATATATATATATATATATAATTTATTGCATTTTCAGAAGCTAGTATTGCCCACTGCCCCAAATTGATTTTACCTATTTTAATAACTAATCAAGTTAGTGTACTTTGGAATTGTTAAGAAATAACCCCCCATCCCCAACTCCATTTTTGTTGCAGTGTTGCAGTCTAACGTTATGAGCTGTATACTTTACAATAAAATGCGGTTTTGCTCGTTTATTATGGATGCAATAATAAATCCCCTTCTTTCTCTACTGAATGGTTTCAACAAGAGTTAATTCCTCTTGTTATTTGGCCTCAACATATTGGTATAAATCATTTAAATTAGGTCACAAATACAGAAGAAAAAAGTAATTCTTTACAATAAATATATTTTGTATCTTCTTTGATGAAATTATAGCATCAAGAATTTACTTTAAAATGTATGGAATTTGTCCCTCTTTGCCAACTTGATTTAGCTATAGACATGGCCAAATGAAATAGTAGATAACTCAGGAAATGCTCAGAATGCATTATTTAATGTATTAATTTAAACTTAAAACAAATATTTCATAGGCATTTACTGTTTAGTGTTCTTTCTTTCAATACAAAATAATGGCATGGCTTATTGATGTTACACCACATTCTTGACGTAATGAAGCTTCATTCAAGCTACTTCAGAAGGGTAGAGTAAACATACCCTGGAATGGTAATAACTAGAGTAAGTACCATGCATTACATATACAAATGTCTGAAACTGACTAAAGATTATGATAACATTTTAACTGAGTTAACAAGGCATCTTCAGTGACTCTTTAAAATTCCGCTCTTGAGTTTCTTACTTTGTACAGTGTTTGATTTTTAAAGAGAAAGAATCTCATAGAATTTCCTCACTGAAAATCCTAGTTATTTTTTTTTAAAAAAGACCTTGTATATTTTAGATACTTTTAAAAGAATTTATAATTCCCTTTATTTTGGTGTATGATTGATGTATGATTGATGGGTGTAATTTAAGTTGGAGGCTATACAGTTTACCCTTACCTTAGATCTGCATCTCTCAAAAGACTGCTATCTTCGCCTGGTTATTTTCACTTCCATGACTTCATAGGAAAAATTTGTATATAAAAAACAAATAGCCGATGACTCCCCCTCTCTCTCTCTCTCTCTCTCTCTCTCTCTCTCTCTCTCTCTCTCTCTCTCTCTCTCTCTATATATATATATATATATATATATATATATATATATAAATTTATTTCTGTTTTTAATTAATTTATTTCACTTTCAAAAGCTAGTATTGTCAGCTATGGCAAAATTTATTTTCCCAGTTCAATAATTTAGTGTATTGTCGACTAGTTCAAGTTCATTTCTCAAGCACATGGGAGCAGCCATTTCGATTTGCTGTCTGTCTTAGACACTGCGTTGTTTTCCTAATACAACATATGAAGAAATTTCAAAATTGTCAGTCACAGAAAATGAAAGTGTCATAGAGGTATGCTAACATTCGCTCCAGTTCAATACTTGTACCTGTCCCTCTTTCAGAAGTTACACCGTGGAACGGAAACCAATGCATTGGATGCCGCCATATTTGTTAACTCTTCATCTGTGAAAGCAGTACTAGTCCATACAGTGATGTTGCTACGTCCGTTCCGGTTATGCGAGAATTTTACAGTTGAAAGTGACTGGCTGTTTTTATTAATTTTTGTAAATTTGGAAATAATTTAATTTCATATTACAATGCACGTCTTAGCAGTATCTCGCAGTATTTCGATATTTTTAGTTTACGCAACAAATCAGTAATCATTCTCTTGTCGTAGTTAAAGGCAGTATGTTCCCTGAGCCGTATAAACTGTTTCCTCGCTTATCTCCATAATTATAATTTATTTTCATTTTTTAGTATGCAGTTTAACATTGTTGTTCGGTGTGACTTCGTTTTCAACAATTATAAATCTTTTTTTAAACAGAGAATCGGAAGACTAATGTATCATGGCAACTCTCGTGGCCCAGACAATAGACGCTAATGTTTTAAATTACTCAACCGTTTCATTAAAACAGCGCTGTATATTCGAAACAAAAATGTTGGCATAGATTTCCATTCAGTTAGAACATTCATTTAAGGCACAAATGAAATTCAGAGTTAATTTTCCTTTAAATGACCTAACAACCAAGACGCGATCATTTGCAAAAATATTTAAGTCCTAAGCCAAAATAATAATAAAAAATCCCCATTTTACAAATTCTTAAAAAAAACACTGTGTAACTCATCCACATTCATGCAAGAGAATGTATTTATTCTAAGAAGAAGAAAAAAATGCTTTAGATATTTCGAAAATTGTAATATGAGTCGACTCTAATATGCGTCTACAACGAAATTAGGAATTTAATGTTTTAAACTCCATTACATATTTGCAGTTTATGTGCCAATTTTCGATAAGGAAAAACCTGAGACTAACATAGGCATGTGTTATATATTATATACTATACTGTCCCGTGTGTTATATGTTATATACTATAATGTCCCTGTGTTATATGTTATATACTATACTGTCCCTGGAAGAACGAACATCTAACTGTTGTGAGTGTTCTCAGTGGCGGATCCAGAAATATGGTTTGGGGGAGGGGGGAGGGGATTGAGGTTGGGTTTGAAATAGATTTAGTGGAGTCAGAGTTTAGATGCCTGGAAAAATACAGAAAGGGACATATAGGAAATTATAGAAATAAAATGCATCCCAACTTAATTCTGATGACTTAATTTTACCATTTCCTCAGATTGCCAAGATCGCGTGTAAAATATATGCAAACTTGAGACTTGAAAAATCCGCCATACCTTGAAAATTTTATACCGTGAATAAGATACCATAAAATGTAGGTACAATCAATACTCGCTTATAAGTTGAGTCGAACTGCAAGCTGCACAGTCCCAGATCTGCCGTCGCATAATGCGGTAGCAAAGTTTCACTATTTTTAAGCTGTGCATGAATATTGAAGAAAATTAAGGGTTATGTAAAAGTCAAGGACCATGTACTATGTATAATGTAACTGACTGACTGTAATGAAGTGCAAGGGAAGTAACTTTGTTGACATTGTACATGAGTATTGTTTGGCATTGCTCAATCTAATTTTACGTACACTCAACTTGACTAGAATGACAAGGTTATTTTTATTTCATATCTATTTGCTTTTAACTGATTTTCTGAGCCTTTGAGTGAGGAAAACTGAACCAATATTCAGTGATGCTAATGTTTATCTACACAGATCAATACATGTCAAATTTTGTATACAGTTTAATCTCATTGTAGTATTTCCTCTGTCATATTCGATCATATTTTTGTAGGTGTCAGACTATAAACATACCATATAAATGAATGATGCTATTACAAGCTTAATAGTTGAGATAATCCTAACTGAAGACTCTTGATTGGTAAAGTTAGTGCTTTTATTCTACCAAGGACATGCATTGGATATTAGCAGTGAGTTTGGAGCAGTGTTCTGAATTTTAGAATGATTCTTTGTTCACACTCTTCAATGAAAGGAGTGTCTGGTGCTTTAAAAATGACTAGAATATGTGCAAATCACTGATAAATATGCGCTTTCCGTGCTATTCCATTCATTTCGCATTATAGCGGAATGTTTAATCTTTGGCAGATTTCGTCTATACTCGCGTATAAACCGAGTCCAAATGCAAATAACATAGACCCTGATCTGCCGTCGCATAATGCGCCGGCAGATCAGGGTCTATGTTGTTTGTTCTACTGATGAGTCCTTACCAACTGCATAGACCCAGATCTGCCGGCGCAATATGCGACGGCAGATCTGGGTCTATGCAGTTTGCGGTTGGTACAGATTACACGCAAGTACAGACGGTACTTCAAGCATATTGGACCACAAGGTTTGTTCACTGTACTTTTTACTCCTTATTTATTGTAGTACTTAACCCATAGTATGTGAATGCTTCATTCACATTACAAGAATAATTAAATTATTAAGACAGTATCTTACAAGATTACAGATGTCATGTAGCCCATTTAATGTAATACAGACATCCCACCTTTCCGGTGCTATGTAATAGATAGCTGTATTCTCAATAGATGGGAAATATTTACGAGCAAGAAAATTATTTGTACATAATTTTTGTGTGACAAAATATCAGAAGTCTTTACCTGAGGCAAATGGGAAATTTATTCATACTGAAAGTAGGTTCAAAAACCTTTCTCAAAGCAAAGATTATTTATAATGCATGCGATTTTTTAATTGATCTGCTCACCCTGAAGTAAAAACGAACAGTGTATTATGCATTTTGTACAAACTTGTATTGTTTCGACAATGTGAGTAGACAATTTTATGTCATAGATGCTCCCAAACTTAAAAATAATTGATCAAGAACAAGAAATTGTATCTTGGATGCTAACTATGTGATGTGTCCCAATATGGACCTTAAATGGGGGTCTTTTTAAAAAGACACTGACGGTGAAGTAAGCATTTTACCACACCTTGCATGCTATCGTTGCACTCAAAACTTGCCAAAATTCAGGAACTGATGAAATATTCTCTAAAGTATACATTCATTGGAGACTCAACGTGGCACACCACAGTTTAGTAAATTAGCCTGTCCAATTTTTGAACTTAAAGCTACCTTAAATTAGGATGAATGTAGATGTGTAGTAAATTGAGATAGATATATATATATATCTATGTGGATTAAAGTGGGTGAATATATTGTTATCGAATTTGATCTGTGCTATTGAGGATTCCCTACAGAAAAAAGTAGTGCAACCTGATGCAGATACCAAACTGCGACTACAATACAAAGCTAATTCAGTTTCAGGCTGCAATTGCAGTTTTGTACAGTGTAAGAATGTCCAAAATCGAGATAGATGACACCTATTCAGTTTCCATTCAAAAGCATCTATGAACAGAGCTGCTTACATTTTCTGTTTTTTCAGACCACGAGTCCTTGTAGGAAAATGCCTATCGAGATTCAAAATTTTAGCGTAGGGCATCTAAAGTGTGCATTTGAGATCAGACTTTGCGTTAGGAGATATCTGTTATAGGATACAAATTCCCTATCTCCTATGCTAAAGGAATGTAACTTGTAAGAGAGTAAGTCCAAAACTTATTAGCAGTTTCATGTATATCAATCTAGGACTGCCACCGTTTTCTATTTTAAGTTTATACTTATTAATTTGGCTTTATGTTTGAAAAGAAAAACTATGATATGCGACCTGAATCGACAACGAAGACAAATCTAGGTCTAGTTTTCCTAATTTTACAGTCTTGTTTTTTAATTGTATTTTTATAAAAAGACTGACATCGTAAACACAGAAAATGTTTCAAACATGGCACTATACCATGCATGGAATTATGTATACAGTGGGGAGTATATCATCGAAGGAATGAATGTTGTGATTTACAATAGACACACATTATAGTTATTTCCCATATTTTGTATGTACAAGAGTCAGCTGATGGCATATTTGTCATATCTACTTATTAATAGCATCGCCACGCCGCATGCACACACCCTGCTCCCTAGTTCAGACCTCAATCTCAGTCTGAAGAAACACAATAATGGACACAATTTTCTTCCGACTTCTATGAATAAGAACAACTGTGCCTGTAGCCTTCAGCCTGACGATTAGCCATTCTTCCACCATTTCCTGTGTCTGTAGGCTTCAGCCTGACGATTAGCCATTCTTCAACCATATCCACCATGATGATCAACGGTCAAATTGCGAGGTCAAATTGCGTTGTCCCAATTACATTGGTAGATTGTTTTTGTTTCCATGGCTAAATATTATAAATGGGTATTACTGTTGTTCTTGTGCTGCTCCTTTCCTACACGTTTTGTTGATATTGAAATGTAAAAGGTTCACGTTGTGAAAATATCTTCTTGGTCAACACACAACGGTATGGCCGTTTAGCTCCAATAGGGCACGATGTACTTTCTTTAACCATGTAAATTTATTTATTTTAATTTTTCCAAAAAAAATATGAATTTAAATCAAAGGAAGAATTATTAATAACTCCTGATGAAATTAATACTGTAATTCATGTACACATAATCTATCGCTCTAAGGTTCGATTTGGATATTAGCAGTTACCTTGATTTCACATTTTAAAAATTAAAAACTTATAATTATTCAAGGAACTAAAAGATTCGAATTGCATGCGATCTCAACAAGGTACTGTTAGCATGTTCAGTATATTGACGAATACCAGGTCAAAATAAAAAAATGCGAATTTAAATTGTTCTTCGAAAACAGACTTATGAATAAATTGAAACATTTTACTATAAACAATGTGAGCTTATTACATCAAATGATCAGTCTGCGATAACTTACTTTGCTAGACTGAACGGGTGAAATACAGGAATGAATCTTCTTTGGTTAAATATTTTAATTAGGTTTTCATTTGTGGAGTGCAATAAAACTTGTACATTGAAATGACCCATTTCCAAAATCTTTTTACAGTTGTCGATAGTCGTTGTTGTTGAGGCCCTTGTAAAACTACACTATATTAACAAATCTCTCTCTCTCTCTCTCTCTCTCTCTCTCTCTCTCTCTCTCTCTCTCTCTCTCTCTCTCTCTCTCTCTCTCATAACATTTATATTGTCTTACACGGAAAGATCATGTAGTTGTGTTATATGACTATATTAACAGGTAAAGTGTTGAAAATGTTGGTTACAGTGCATGAGGTGTCACATAATGTTTGCGTTTCTAATCTGAATGACTTCAACTGCATTTGCAATCTATGTCACAAAAGATAAATATGTTTGAAATAAATATTTATGCCAGCTGCCAAACGGTGATAATTAAAAGGAACGGTTGTAGATGGTATCGAATGTTATACTTGTATGTATGTTCGTTACAAGTCCAGACCGTACAGCAGACTGACTTCTTGTGAACACGCCAATAATTCCCATGAAAAATACCTGTGAAGCACAGTGGTAAAAGATTGTTTTCATTTCAGTAAAGTGTACGATTCGGAACATCGCATGACACATTGTGTATACAATCGATATTCCTCAAATGTCTGATTTGATAACATTATATAATGCATCTTATATTGAAAACAAACTTTACTAACATCATTTTATGAAAATGCATTGTAAAATATGCTTTGACAAGAGTTTTTCTATACTATGCATAACTAATAATATTTACCATCTACGTACACACATCGTTTCTTGCAAGGTTTTATTTTAACATTGCTCTCATTTTGTTAAACTTTAGCTTTGTTAGATCCTTCTCTTTGTCTTCTTGTCCTGCTTCAGTCTATTTTTAGTAGTAGTAGTTGTGGTAGTGGCAAAAGTAGTAGTAGTAGTGGTGATGCTGGTGGTAGTAGTGGTGGTAGTAGTACTAGTGGTAGTAGTAGTCGTAACAGTAGTAGTAGTAGTCATAGTAGTAGTAGTAGTGGTGGTAGTGGTAGTAGTATAATCTTTTCAACCTAATATTGTATCAACCTCAGTACATCTAGTCGTGTAACTTTCAGATCTTGTATGTACTGATGCATTTAGTAGATTGTATTACCTAAAATTCTAGGTCTTTTGCTTTTTTCGCCTTTGTCATCGATTGATATTTAAATTCTAGTGCGATTAAGCCATGGTATGCCCTGGATGATACAATACCTGTGATACGTTATTCAGTCTGGTGCAGATCTATTGTTTATATATCTTCTTGGATTTATTGGTATATAATGCACCAGACTCATATTGTTAGACAACTACATCTGTCTTTGAATTTAAATGTGGTGAAAATTCCAAATTTAAACTTTATCGGTTAAAAAATCTTGAATACATCCTTTGTTGTACTTCATTCAACCAAATGTATGTCTAACGAAATTAGGGGAGAGATGTGTGTGTATGGAATGCAGTAATTTATACCGCGTCTTTGCTTAAAGCATTAACAAACGTTAAATACACTCTGAACATTAAAAGGAGACATGTCTAGGTTCTGAACGTAACATGACATATATCGCAACACATTCCTGAATTCCGCAACAAAAATATTTACAGGAAAACCCTAACACGTGTGTTATATAAACCAGATAATTGCTGTCGCACTGAAAGGTCAGATATTTTAAATGCAACCTAAAGAAGAAAAAACATTTGCACATTCGGGCGACATTTTTGTTTCAATGAAGGAAAGTAGTAAATCAAGAAAGAAAAAGACAGTCAGACAGACAGACATACAGATAGATAGATAGATAGATAGATAGATAGATAGATAGATAGATAGATAGATAGATAGATAGATAGATAGATAGATAGATAGATAGAGAGACAGATAGATAGATAGATAGATAGATAGATAGATAGATAGATAGATAGATAGATAGATAGATAGATAGATAGATATCAATTAAAACACAATGGAAAAATTAGCGAAGTAACGAAGAAACAGAATAAAGATAACAAAAGACATCTCCATTTTATATGTAAGAGGCATGGTCTTGGGTGATGATTGTGTGAGTGGCAGTAATTTTGGTGGTATCTGCTACAAACATAACAGGAGGCGCTCGAGTTAGGTAATTGTATGCACTAGTACATATTGCCAATGTCTTATTGCTGTAGTATTAAAACTGGCTTAGGACATTTTTATTTTCAGGGGAAGGGTGGGACAGGTACTGACTATCTAAACCAAAATATTGTATTGAGTGCTGCAAGGTCAATATAGTTACAACATTATCTTCTGACTTCCACAAACGAAATATTTTACACCATCCTGATTGTCTCAGTAACATATGCTGACAAGTTCATGTATGCATCTATCCAAAGCAATTATCCCTCCATCCCTCCATCCGCCCATGCATTCATCCATCCATAATACAAACATTCATATGTACTTACTTAAATCGACACAGACACAGAACACATAGATAGATGACGTCAGCATCAGTTTAAATAGAGTCATATTGCCAACGCTTGCACTGTTGGTGAGTTAGCATTCGAGATCATTTGTTTAGGTAAATATGGTATATTTTAAAAGTTGTGTTAGCAGGCTATTAAGTAAGTTTACATCCTAGTATACAGGTTTATGACATATGCTACTAATCCTGTTACGGTAGGTGTAGAGGGCAATGCAGTAGGCGGCAATAGGTGCGGATGTCATTTAGAGCAAGGGGTAACCGTCGTACATCATTACTTTAGTGTTTGAGATGAGCGAGCAAATATTGTTCTGTTTTTGGGTAAGAAATCAGATCACGGGGTTGTCTTACAGGATTTTAAAATTGTGGATGATACCGGGGGGTCTTAAGATAGAGTGAACTGAAAGATTGCAGAATAATGTCCGTCAATTTTACTAAAGAAAAATTATACTTCGGTTTGAGAACCTTCGAGCCAAATATTGATATAAGCAACTGTTTTGGTGTCTAAAAAAGCGATGCGAGCGCCTGAAACCGGCATGATCAATCATCGCATATGATACAAAAGACCTATTTAAATGTGCAAATACATTACAGAAGTTCATTTTCCATAGCTTTTTTAACACATTGTTTTAATTCATTTAATGAAGAATTAGACTTAGCAAATTTATACTGTGATTCATCAATTTATCTAAAAGCCCTAATAGTGCAAAGCTTATTCCTCATACTCTGCATCTGGGTTCGATTCTTGGCATCGTCATGTGCATGGTCGGGTTTTGCCCGTCTATGATCTAAACTCTTCTCCAATTTTTCACGACTCAAACGCCCTTGAGACAGCAACGCGCTAGCATCTTTGCACCAGGGATCCTTCTCAGATGTTACACAGATACAACTGACTGGATCTGTCCTTGCTGTGATCCAAATGTTGAGTCATTAGTGCAACTTACTTTTGCGTTATGCTAATTTAACCATACACTAACTGTGTATACTACTTCCTCGTATCCTTCTCCTTTCCTTCCAAGACTACTAATTGCTCCTGAAATATTGCTAGCATGATCGAACATACTATACGTCGGTCCCTAGGTCCTCGAGTTTGATATTTGTGTTGGTCGTGTACGAGGATCAGCGTTGTTCTCAAAATACACAGATCTTGTCAGCTTATTTATTTATTTACTCACTTATTTAGGTCTTTATTTTGCTGAGGTCATGTCTAGAACGAGACTAGAACGAGACTTGCATAACAGTTCAGATAATGTAGCTCAAACATTCCTATAGTTGCTTTTAATTGATTTTTTTCTCTCACTAGAACTGGAGATTTTAATACGTTGCACGCATGCTCATTAAGTCCATATCTTTCAAAATATGATTGTTCAGTTACACTATTCTGTTTCCCAAGAGCATCCTTTTTGAAGTATAATTATTAGCTTCTTCCAATGCCTCGCCATAATACACTGTCCATGAAATCCTTTTTATTCCTATACAAGACTTTTTTTTCTCAGACTCTGAATGATTTTGAAACATTTCAGTAAGCAAGTTGAATTTGTAATATTGTAATAATACTCTCTTCCTAATATGTATTTCATTATCTATCAATCTTTTTGTTCCTTTATTCTTATGTTTTCAATTTTTCGTTTATTAATCTATTTATTTATTGGCCGATTTTAGCATTTCTCTCTGGTTTAAATAATGTAAGACAAATGTGTTTGAACCTCATGCACATGTAATATTATGGGACATGTAATATTATGGGAATTATAAGACGAATGACTGGTACTAATACTCTTCAAAGAAAGAACACATGTTGTGTTAAATTGAGCTAGATACTGTTCATTTGATTTATTTTCTTGAAATGGAATGAGTCTTCTTACATAATAACTAACATAATAATAGCATTACAGGTAAAAGTCAGGACTTTAGTTGTTTGCCCGGTTTATTTCTGAGAGCCATAAAACTGTATTAGTTTTGTGAGTAATAACTAACACGGACAATGATAATTCGAAGATATACCGTGTAGCATTTAACATATTCTTTCAGGCGGTGTTAAAAGCTGGAGAAATTCTGAAGTTTCATAAAACGAAATTAAAAATCAACACCTCAGTTCTACGTATTACCAAAAACACATAAAGATCCTGATCCTTTGGATTATTTATAACGACCTACTATATTAACATGTAATTCATATACGGCTAATCTATCCACATATATAATGCTTTCAACCTTTAATGAAATCACTTCCTTCATACGTTAAAAGTACTGGTTTAATTACAAAATTGAAAGAAATTCAGCAGACATCTCACAGTATCCCTCATCCCCACATGCGTTACCCTAGATGTAACAGCATTGTATACAACACACCGCATGCAGATGGAATTGAAGCGTGTAAATGGATGTCTGACAATCCCTGCCCCATTTCTACTTTTTAATTCTAGATGCAACACCATTGTATACAAACATACCGCATGCAGATGGAATTGAGGCGTGTAAATGGATGTCGGACAATCCCTCCCCCATTCCTCCTTTTTAATTCTAGATGTAACATCATTGTATACAAGAATACAGCATGCAGATGGTATTGAGGCATATAAATAGATGTCTGACAGTTCCCCCCTTGTAACCCTAGATGTAACATCATTGTATACAAACTTACCTCAAGCAGAAGCTATTGAGGCGTACAAATAGACGTCAAACAATCCCACTCCCCTTTTTGTAACACTAGAAGTAACTTCTTTTTATACAAACATACTGCATGCAGATGGTATCGAGGCATGTAAATAGATGTCTGACAGTTCCCCTCTTGAAACCCTAGATGTAACATCATTGTATACAAACATACCGAATGCAGATGGTATTGAGTCATGTATATAGATGCCTGACAGTTCCCGCTTTGCAATACAAGATGTAACATTATTGTATACAAACATACCTCACGCAGATGGCATTGAGGCGTATAAACAATCTCTTGACAACAATCGTAATACCATCAAACTAGTGAGTGAAAATATTTCTCAACTGATAAAACTTGTCCCATCACTCATTTTCACTCTTCCGTTTTCTGTGGGAGTAGTGGTGAAAGGGATATTTACCCCCGCTTATACTAGTCATAGATAACGTTTGGCGCCTAGTATTGCAGGGAGGCAGTATTAACACAAGTCGTATAAAACGTTTTGTCGACTAGTATTAATTCTAGTCGTATAAAACGCCCAGTGACTAGTATCGCAGAAAGGGATTCGATAGCTGTCAAGAGCGGTTAAATAAGCATTTGACCCATCCACAGACAACTCTGTATGACTAGTATTAACACTGTTCGTAGATAACGCGGGCTACTAGTATTGCAGGGAGGCGCTCGATAGCTGTTCAAGGCAGTGAAACGCCGGCCTGGAATAAAGCTAGTCATCAAAAACGCTTGGCGACTAGTATTAACACTAGTCGTAGAAAACGTTTGGCAACCAGTATTGCAGAGAGGTCCTCGCATGCTTTCTTAGGGTATCTTTTGCATGCTACATCATTGCGAAGCGCCTGCGTTCGCAGGCTACACCCCTATTAGAAAAATGTTCGTCGAACGGTATACCCCTCGCGACGTGTCTACCCCTACTGACATCCTCAAACAGCTTACACACAGCGCACCATTATCGCCAGTCAGCATGGCACATTACGCGCCAGCATCGCTGAGTCAGTAAAGCCGAGCCCCGGGAAGAAACCCCACCCAAGCCCCCAAAGCAGAAATCGTCTCCCAGACGTCAAGACAAACCTCTGAGGCGCAAGCTTCAGATCCTGAGACCCAATATGTCGGCCCTTGTAAAGAGGAGAGTTGGTGGCATAACGTCTGGTGCTAGTCGGGCACAGCCTCGAAGATTACGCCACCATCTTTCTTTTTGATATAGCCCACGACGAGCGTAGCACGCTTAGCACGGAGATCGGTAACCACGGCGGCGTAAAGTTTAGCCTCATGCTGGCAGCCCAATTCGACAAAGTCGCGCCAGGCCAGCAGGAAGCCGTCCATGTCACAGCCTATTTCCGTAGCGCCACAACATCCACCATGCGGCCCGACGAGGTCATGCTGCTTGTCTCACAAGGCAACGCCGCGATCCAAGAGCGCATCGAAAATTAGATGCATGAGGATTCCAGATGGCACTTCGCGAGGTGTGTGGAACTAAAATTCCACATTTCGAAGTACCGCCCATATCGGGGGCGGAGCTACATACCGACGCCTACGTGTATTCCGCCACGGTCTGTTATCTGTTAGGACTCTAGGTCATAAAATAATATAACAGAAAGAAAGTGAAACCAACAATGTATGTAAAATCAACAAACAATTTATTTCTCTGTAATTAAAAATGAAAATTCAAGAGACACTTACAATTTGTAAATTAAATTCCAAATAATCCTAACTGTCCTAAACACAAATCAGAAATTATAGAATGTTCCGAATGAATGAATGTTCCGAGTGAATGAATTATCCGAATGAATGAATGTTCCAAATGAATGGTAGTCTTGAATGGCCTAGTGTACCACAACAATAGCCTTGAATGTACTGATGTACCACAACGATAGCCTTGAATGTACTGATATACCACAATAATGTAATCCAGATTATATTTGAGAATGTTCCGCAAATATCCAAAAGTAATATGTTGCAATCCAAAGGTTAATGAGCATTTTATGTTAATTCCAATGAATGTTCAAATAAATAATTCCTTTCGAATTATGTATACAGCAATACAGTATTACAGCATCACAGCATTAAGGCATTACACCACAGCTATGATTTCAAACAGTCTGATGATTTCAAACAGACTGATCATTAACAAAACAGGAATGTTTTTAACACAGGATTTAAAATTGGAATAGTTATAATGCGTTCTTATATACTCTTTACAAATGGCCTATTTTACAACAGGACATGTGCCATCTAATGATCCACAATGCAATACAAAATGCGTCATTCGAGTGAAAAATCCCCAACAAATGGTCAACAACTCTGAGCTTGAACTCCAAGGTCAGTAAATACCTTGTTGATATCTTAACCAAACTTAAAGTGCGACTAATATTTTACCGTGTTTTAAAGTACAGTCAAAGAGCAAAAGTTTCGGTAGTCATTATAGATTTTATATTCTATATACATAACATATCAGTGTGGAAAGCACATGCGACCGATGTTTCGAGTGAGCTATTCTGTCAGCTCTGCACCCAGCAGTCTATAGACACGTTGACCGGACAGGCAAGTACCATCAGCACCGGGGCGTGTTGAACTTCGATGGAATCGACTTTCCAGTGAAAGTTTCCGACATCGGCAAGTTCGAGCTCCTCAACCCGGAAATTGCGGTCAGCGTCTTTGGCTGGGGGAACGGCCCCTACCCGCTACGCATTAGCGAGAAAGGAAGGCCACACGCTGTAGACCTGCTTCTATTCTCCGAATTGGAAGGCGAAGCCGCCAAAAGCCATTACGTCTGGATCAAAACTTGGGCCGGATGGTTCGCCACCACAACGAGCACAACGAAACGAAACACGTCTGCCGCAATTGCCAGCACGTTTTCAGTCGGGCCGACCTATTAGAGTCCCACAAGGACGACTTCGCTAGCATAGGAGTAAACCCGCAGCGCACCGTCATGCCAGAGTGAGGCAAAAACACCCAATCGGTCAAGCACTACTACAGCCAGATGCTCACCCTGTACGTTATTTACACGGACTTCGATACGTTGAACGCGCCAGTGGAAAGCCCTGCTCGAGACCTAAGCAAAAACAGCACACAGAAAACCGCCAATCAAGTTCCGTGCGGATTCTGCTATGTAGTCATTCACTGCAACGGGCCACCAAGGATTCGGTGCTGTACCGAGGAAAAAGTCGGCCGCCACCTTCATCCGGAGCCTCAAGCACGAGATGGAAGAGATCAGCGCGGTGTTCGCTAACCCTGTGTATGAGCGCAGCCATTACCAAGTATTTCCGGAGGTCAAAAGACTGTCATATCTGCAGCTAATCCCTCGGGAAGGACCGGTTGAGTGACCGCTGCCACATCACAGGCAAGTACGGTGGCGTGACATAAGCTCGATTGTGCTCGCGGTCACGGGTGGTGGAGGCGCCGCGCCAAGTCCAGCGTAGGCCCCAACACTAGGGCCTGCGCCAGAGCCTGACGGAACAAGGGAGTGGGTGAAAAAAAAGCTGAGGCTGTTGCAGGGATGTTGAAGACGCTGGCTGAAAAGGCGGCGTTGCTGCCCGGAGTTATTCGAGCCTTCGTTTCCTTGCACCTGGTGGTGCTAGTCGAGATCGTTGGTGTTGCGTTTATCGCCGTCCTGCGCAAGGAGATGAGCAGGCGCTGGTGGCATTTAGCCTATCATGTCACCGTTCCAACAGCCCACTTCGCCCGAGATAGTAAACGATGGATAGCCCCTGATCTTTCCACACTCCGACAAACAGTTGTAAAAATTCATCGGCACCGATCTGGTTGCGCTAACGTAAATGTTTGGGGCAAGCAAAGAAGCCACTAGCTTGGTCTTTTCTTTGTCAGCGTACAGCTGCTGAGGCCCAGCACTATATTTCGCTATTATATCGGAGTGCTTGCGGCAATATCATCATCGGCAATGAATGTTGTACTGTCTAATCCTCTAGCTGGAGTCATTCCCTTTAAAACGGTGATACAAATCGGGGCCTGTACCAACGTTGTCTTGCGGGAGATAATGTAAGCGCCTGGGTGGTATAAAGTCTAGGTGGTCATCGGTAAGAGCATCTTCGATGTCTTTGACCTGCGCGCCACCACCGTTGTAAGCACCGCAGTTGTTATCCCCGATGTGTACTACAATGTGACCATTCTCGGGAAGATCTTGCAGGACTCTGTTGCAGGCCTGGTCGTGGATTATAACCCCCCCTTCAAGGTAACAAACTGGTCGTTTCAAATTAATACGGCCCATTCTTCTCTGTTTGATCTCACCTGGGAATGCCACGGTGTCGGCACGCATTTGGGACTCGCGAGGGTGGCCTCCAGGAGTTAAAGGTGAGCGTCTAGACGCAAGGCGATCCCCTGTAAATCTGCCCAACTGGTCGATCGTTCTTGAGATAGAGAACAAGACCCCTTAACCAAAATGTCCCTTGCCGGGCCTGGTTACCTTGCCGCTGCCGCCTCAACACTGGTGGGGGTCTATCTGCCTTTCATTGGTGGGGTGCTGTCTGGTGGGCTCTTAGTGGGTGGTTTTAGGATTTCAGACGTCGGGACTCCAGTTTGGGCACGGCCACCGTGAACTATGTTAGCAGGGTGTTCAAGGTCGCCACTGGTAACATCCCCGCCCTCCACATCCGTTGACATAACGCTGCGTACCTTCCCAGCAAAAAAACCATCGCAAATGGCAAAATCCGTATTTTAGATGTGTGGGTCGAGCGAGGCTACGGCGAATGGTTTTCCATCTTCAACGGGGCGTGTGGCTCCTTCTGGACATACGTCTTCATATTTTTGTGGGGGGGGGGGCCTCCCTGCTGTGTTACTTTACCGCCTACCCCACAAGCAGGTGGACGCAAAACTTCCGTATTAGCTATGTGGAGTTGCCGTAAATTGAAGACGAGGCTCGGGGGTTGCACGATATCATGCAAAAGCCGCTAGACAAACACTTAAACGCCGCCGTAGTGAGCTACCTCAAAGGTCAGGGTGTGAAAGACCTACTCCAGTTTGGCTGCATATGCACCACAAGGATAGGGTGGCGTCCATAACGAGATTGGATTACCCGCACCTGCAGCCAAGCGTTCCTCACACCTGAACAGCGCACGGAGAAGACAGATACGGCGGTGAGCCTGATAGAGGAAGCGCTCCCCGACCCTCCTAACGTGGGCGGCGTACCTCCCGCCATATAGTCTGCCCTGGATTCCCTAGATCAAGATATTTAAAGGCGCACCGCAAGAAAGAGTAATAAGGCTGGCGACGCTATGACTGGGAGGGTGTGTGAATAAGATCGCGGACGTGGAAGATCCTGTAGACCCCCAAGATTCGGCACCCGAATCTTACGTTGACCGTGTGGATACCTCATAACTAGAAGTTGATGGAATTTTCGAAATTCTTTGAATTAAAAACACGTTTCCAAAAACAATGAGCTTTCAAATTGAATCCACTTTTAATAAAGTCCGTATTCTTACTTAAGGTTATGCTCTTAAACATCATTCCTTTCGTACTGCAATCTAATCCTTCATTACTTAATATTGGCATTATAATTAATAAATAGTGGTGAAGTGTAACACTACTCTACAACAGTAAACCGATTGTTGCTTGCATGAGACATAAGAATTGTAACATTTTTGCTCATAGGAGACCCAGTAATCTGTCAGATTGTTGCTTACAGGAGACCCAAGAATTGTAACATTTTTGCTCATAGGAGACCCAGTAATCTGTCAGATTGTTGCTTACAGGAGACCCAAGAATTGTAACATTTTTGCTCTAGGAGACCCAGCAATCTGTAAGATTATTGCTTACAGGAGACCAAAAAATTTCGAACATGTAAGAATTTTGTATCAGCACCAAACTAATAAAGAGCAATATGAACTGGCTCCATCATCTATCTGTAAATGACGTCGCTGAGAAAAACAATCACAATGCACGTCACAAGCATGCAGAATACTTCTGATTGTTTGGCAGTTGCTTTTATGTGACAGCCAACTGCAACAGTTGGCTCTGACTTTTTTCAAACACTTTGACCTACTTTATCAATTGGCTGAGAGGGTCTGCCATTTAAAGCTAATGCGGAAAGGCACATTGTGATCCAAATGCCCATGACGTAGGATGGTGATATTAAAAAAGTATCTCTTTTATTGGCTCTCATACGAAAAAGTTGTTTTATTTTACAAGTTGCAACATTGGCCACATATCGACAAGTGTAATTTATTTGATAACTTGTAAAATAATGAAACTTGCAATATGTTCGACAGACACACCAGCAAGTTTCTAAAAGAATGAATAATTGTCGTTTTCATATTAATCATTTTATGACTCCTCAATTCTCCTCTAGTGTTGCAATACATCTTATTACAAATAATCATTCTTTGTGGAATTTCTCATTCATGCAGATCGATATTAGGCAACAGGAGATTAATATACTGCGTAAATTTTACTTTACTAATCAATACATTCTTATAGTTCAACTAAAAGTTTTATACTAATTTTGATATTGTTTTCAGTAAAGCAGAAGTAAGTCTCCTTCATATTGTCGACTATCCATTCAAATTGCCCCTGTCGACTTCTTATCTTGACATAATACAATTTATTAAATTATTCATTATATGTATAGCTATTAAATTCAAGACATGTCTTACTGTATCACGATAGATGAAATACATATGATGAATTACAATTAGTCTCCATTATAACTGAATATTTGAACAAATATATTAATGAACCATGAATGATTCTTTCCAAGTCGTAAAAGAATATGGAGATAGGATGCAATTTTCAGAGGTTAAACTCCAGATATAAGGGTCATAGGAGGCTGAGCATCATAGCTTATAATGCCGACGGCAAGTCAGCCCGATGTGAATGCGAACAAATCCTATGGTAGGATACAGATCAGACAGGAGTAGTTGCATTTGCAAGTTAACGAAGTGAGTGTGGCAGTTTGTCATATGTTTGTCATATGATGTATATGTTACCACATTCTTGGATACATCAATAACATTGCACAACTAGGAAACGAACTTGACGAATCATGTTCATTTCTATACAAATAATGTTAGTTGGTGTTTAACGTCACAGCAGGACATCAATGACTATTTAGTGCCGAGTAAATGGGAGCAAAGCGTTTTGACCAGGGACACACCACGACAGCTGACACGGGTTGGTCAAGGTAGAATTCGAACCCACGACATTTGGGTTGAGTGTCACACACTCAACACTGAGCAACCGCAACTCCTTTATACAAATACAATTTTCAAGAATTTCAAATCAAGGTCGGAATTAGGGAGGGGGCGGAGCCGACGGGTCCCTCCTGCTCAACAACCCAAAAAATGAGCGAGAAACAACCAAAACGTTTCCTATAGTAAGTTTTCTTTACAGTTAAATGCTTAAAATTATGCTCTGGAAAGGCTGAAAATGCAGAAGCTTCTATGGGCAAAGCCCCATGTGCCCCATCTGGTGGTTCCGTCGACAGACCCCTCGCCTACTTATTTACGCTCTCCCTAAACAATAAGAATTGATATTTCTAGATCCTCCCCTGCAATTGACCTCGGGCAATGATTTATGAATTCCCATGTCCATTAATGTCAAATGAATTGTCAATTAATGTTGCACCGACTCACGTCACAGATGTATGGATATGCCCCTTTCATAGTTAAAGTGACCCAATGTACATGTCCAGGGATGTATATTGACCTCCTATTTTTATACGTTAGCCGTCCATGATACCTGGATGCTAATGACCCCAATATTGGTAATGACTGAAAGACATTACGTCCTCAGAGTTTGCAATTATTTTGCTTGTATTAGCGACACGTAACTGATATTAGATGCTGCTGTAAATCATTTATGTATGTATTTCCGTTTAACGGCACATCAGCACAATAATGTCTATAAGGCACAAATTAAAAGTCAAGTTCTCGTAATGTAAACACTGGAGAATTGCACATGCTGTAAACAAAAAAGCTGTCAGCAAATAGAGTTCAAGCTCATTGTATCCTAAATACATTACAAAATGCAGTAAGTCCTCCACCTGACCGCAGTTGCACATATTCCATAATCTTTCAAACAATATGTAAGAATGCCTTCCATCGGTTTATTTGAATTAAATGACCTGGATCAAAATAAAGGACATAGTTTCACCCAGGAAACGATACCACATGTACTATTACCACCGATGACAGGACACTCATGACTTCACATCGACGCCTCTGACTGTTTATCGCTGAGTGCGTTACATTTACATATGTGTTTGGATACAAGATGTGAAACTTGAAGTGAGTCTTCTGTATTTGGTATATTGTGAACTTATTTATCTTCATGGGTATCACCTTTCGTCTGTATACATTTTGTTGCTTTGCAAAAAATGACTTTTTCGTCGGTGTTCAAATTCATGGATCGGGGAAGGCGTCTTGTTGCTTCCATAAGAGAGATCACTGTTCGTTGGATTTGTATCAACTTCAAAATTCATGAAAACTGTTACCTTACGGAAAATAATGAATTCACTTGATTTTGCTGAATCATTTAGATTTCGTAATAATACATTTTTAAACAAACATTTTTAAACAAATTTTAAACAATTTTTTGCTTTAAGAAAGGGCAATATTAACAGTTTTCACCCCATGATGAGTTTTCAGCTCGAATAGAAACAAGTAGTCCAAGAGGAAACAGTCCTCTACAAATGATAATTGTCCGGGATATTTACCTGATGAGAAGGCAATAGTTGGTGTTTCAATAACATCGTTCACCAGTGAATAAATAAGTTATATAACTTGTTATATTAATGATATCCACCAATGTCTTATCTACCTTTTAAACTTATTTATCCATCAAAGGTGATGAAGTAATTAAGGTGATGGATAAATAAGTTTAAAAAGTAATTAAGACATAGGTGGATATCATTAACATAAAAAGTTATTGTTATTTCAAGCATACACTCATTTATCGTATCTAGTAAATTCTCCACTGATGTATCAGTGACCCTTTCTCCGTTATATTGTATCTAGTAAATTCTCCACTGATGTATCAGTGACCCTTTCTCCGTTATATCGAATGAGTCATTACCTGGCAAATGCGTACAAATCTTCATTTCAAACTTGCAACCCATTGATTAAAGGCTATTCACAATTTACAAGTAAAATTAAAAATTTACAGAAACCCATGGTCGAGAAACATCTATTATTTGTTGGTGTTCATATATGTGACTCAATTTTTGTGTGATGCCTGTATTCTCAAGTACGTGACTCAATCTTTGTCTGATGACTGTATTAAAGTATATGACTAAAAATTTGTGTAATGGCTGGATTCAAATATGTAACTCAATCTTTGTATGATATATGTTATAGATGTCATACAAGTGAACGCTGAAAGGATCAGCTGAATCTAAGATTCTTTCAAAACACTGAAGAGCCAAATATAATTATGCCAGCAACCAACACCCTCGTTTCCAGCTTCCCTTACAGTATCATAACCGTAATATTATACTTTGTTAATGATTCATAGTCACCCACTTTTTACTACTGAAGAATAAATTATGTGATGGCTACCCCATCAAAACAATGGAAACTCCAAAAGTAAAGTCCATTTAACTACTCCATTTACAATGGAAACTCCAAGAGTAAAGTCCATTTAACTATTCCATTTATTACAGTAGCAAGATATCATACATACTAGTAAGGCTTACTATAGAAAATTAACGGATGCCACAAAAATGGAAATTTTATACCAGAGTTGTAATTCAAGAAAGTCAATAACAAGGAGCTTGAAAGTGGAAGATCATCTGTATATATTATTATGCGAAGAAAGAAATAGACGACCTCAGATTTGTATGCTTGTGTGGCAGCGCTGTAACTCATATTTGTATGCTTGTGTGATAGCGCTGTATGTCAGATTTGCATGCTTGTGTGGTAGCGCTGTAACTCAGATTTGTATGCTTGTGTGGTAGCGCTGTAACTCAGATTTGTATGATTGTGTGATAGCGCTGTAAGTCAGATTTGTATGCTTGTGTGATAGCGCTGTAACTCAGATTCGTATGCTTGCGTGGTAGCGCTGTAAGTCAGATTTGTATGCTTGTGTGATAGCGCTGTATGTCAGATTCGTATGCATGTGTGATAGCGCTGTAAGTTAGATTTGTATGCTTGTGTGATAACGCTGTAAGTCCGATTTGTATGCTTGTGTGATAGCGCTGTAACCCTCGATTTGCATTTATGTGTGTTATAGCGCTGTAAGTCAGATTTGTATGCTTGTGTGGTAGCGCTGTACCTCAGATTTGTATGCTTGTGTTATTGTACTGTAACTCAGACTTGTATGCTTGTGTGATAGCGCTGTATGTCAGATTTGCATGCTTGTGTGATAGCGCTGTAAGTCTTGTATGCTTGTGTGGTAGCGCTGTATCTCAGATTTGTATGCTTGTGTGGTAGCACTGTAACTCAGATTTGTATGCTTGTGTGATAGCGCTGTATGTCAGATTTGCATGCTTGTGTGATAGCGCTGTAAGTCAGATTTGTATGCTTGTGTGGTAGCGCTGTACCTCAGATGTGTATGCTTGTGTGGTAGCGCTGTAACTCAGATTTGTATGCTTGTGTGATAGCGCTGTATGTCAGATTTGCATGCTTGTGTGATAGCGCTGTAAGTCAGATTTGTATGCTTGTGTGGTAGCACTGTAACTCAGATTTGTATGTTTGTGTGGTAGCGCTGTAACTCAGATTTGTATGTTTGTGTGATAGCGCTGTAAGTCCGATTTGTATGCTTGTGTGGTAGCGCTGTAAGTCAGATTTGTATGTTTGTGTGATAGCGCTGTAAGTCCGATTTGTATGCTTGTGTGATAGCGCTGTACCTCAGATTTGTATGATTGTGTGATAGCGTTGTAACTCGGATTTGTATGCTTGTGTGGTAGCGCTCTAACTTAACATGTATTTTAGTCAGCATGTAAAGACTAAAGTAGTACACAGAAAATTACGAATATATTCAAAGTCGAATAGAAAAAGAAATACAATTAGAGAATAGGAAGAAATACAAGCAGAATGATGATAACCAAGCAAACAAACCAGCAACGAGAGTAAATGTATTATAGTTTATGAATTAAGTGACGCATGAAAATTTATGACAAATTAAATAATGGACTTCGTATTAAAGAAAGAAAAAATAACAAGCAGTACATGTTATTTTCTCCTGCAACTCAACTATACTTACGATTTGCCTGTGATGACTCTGTCAACAGATACAAAGCACACTGTGATATATAACTGTGGCACAATCACCTAAGATGGGAATTATGGATGACAACGGATGGATGTGGAATATCTTGTTAGCATTTAATCGATCAAAGTATACGAGAGTTAGTAAAATGAGTATAAAGGTTTTACGTTTACTTTCACATGCGAAAACTGTTGTCTGAATGTTCAATACATTGGCCTGATAAACAAGCTTTTAATGCAACCAATAACAATATAGATCTTAAACAATTTTGTAAGAAAAAATGTATTGACTTTAACATTGCACCAAATCATGAATTTAGATAGATAAATGAAAAAAAAAATATGTTTGATAATGGATTTGCAGAATATAAAACAGTACATCAGGCGTTTGAAGAACCTACACCACATGATGTCCTAAACATGGAAGTAGTGTAAAATTATGTTACCATTAAATAACTTAAGAACGAAATGGCAACAGCAGCAGCTAACACTAATAGAGTAGGATTCACATGAAGTAATTATCTGTTGCAAGGATTTGATATAACGGTGCAAATGAAATAGTAATTCGATACAATAACGTATGGATGAATTGTAGAAGAAAGCTGCAGAGTTCAACGAGAACATAGCAAAGACACTCAGCTACTTGAATCAAAGATTGAGTGAACAAGGTTTTGTAACTCAGTCGTTGTATAGTTTGGATGATGGTTTCGTTCTATGTTCTTCTACTCATCCTGGTGCTACTTTAGAGAAACCTAGACAATCTAAACTTTGTTATTTTTACCAGACTTCTAATGAGCAGCTAAAAATGAGCATGTCTGTAATGCCCTTGTAATGGGTGTTAGTGTTATGTTGGTTACCTTTTTCTTTAAAGCCTCGCTAGTTTTGTGGCTATTAATTAGCAAGCATTGCAACGGAAGACAAATACATAACTCTTCACAAACAATAGAAAACACTAAAGGGTGTTATACATAATAACTCGACATATCATTGTATTGCACACTCTCCAGATAGTACTAAACCCACAAAAAAACATTTCAGATGCCTTTCTAATGTGGCTTGAAGGTCTTATAACCTTTATCAAATATCTCTACAAGGATTCGCCAAAAACTGAAATTGAAATTGCTTAAGGTACAGTTACATTTTAAAACAAATTTTAGTATAGACATGAAATCATTTTTATTTTTAAAATAAAAGGAATAAAGAGACGTTGAAAGCTATTAAATGTTAAAGATGCAGTTTTAAGAGATCGTCGTATTGGACTACTATTATCACCTCAATATGATCTGTTAAATGTAAAATATTCATTATATGTATTTATTCCGTTTAATTGACCTACGTTTTACTAATCCATTTTATATTTCCTGCCGTTCTGTGAACTTTGATAGTTTAAACTTTGACTTTTATTTCAAGCTTTAGCAAAAGCCTATCTGCTGTCCTTAATCTGTCAATCCCAGTGCACACTTATCTCTGATTATTTGGTACATCTGACTATCTTCTGGGACAGGACTTGTCTTTTGTTACATAGAATTGTGACGGTTGTCGCTGCTATTGACCTCTGATGTCAAATCAGCAGGGACATCGCTTTAATTAAATCAATTACACTGCTTAATTTAGTCCCCGCTGGAGATCATATATTAAAAGGCTAGGAACTCCAGAAGTAACTCAAGCTTAACTTATAGTGGAAATACCTCTCAAACAATGATGCTGCACTGCTGGTTAGCATGACTTCCATTCTTAAGTTAGAGCCAATCAAGTTCCTTGGGTCTGATGTCATACCCCCTCCCATTTACAACTCATTCCAAGCAACACACACGGTCATAAAAAAGACGAATAATACACCATTTTTCACTCCTATGGTGGGAGTCTAACCTACACTGTTAAAATAGTTTAGATCTGTATTCAAAGCATTGTACCACTAGACCACTCAAGAAATGATACGTCAGTCCTAAAAAATAAAAAAAGATATTTCCAGCCGAAGTTTGTGAACAGAATTATTATTTTCATATTAGATGCACACTAGTGACATCAAATTATTTAATATGTTTTTTTGTATAACATGTACGTATCCTATTTCAGAAACTATTAACATAAAGTTGCATGTATTGTCATTATTGATTCATTAAAACAAACTAAACCATTTAAAATGAGTGAATACCAGAATCAGCCAGGTGTAAATCACTGATTTCCAGATATTTTAAAAGTTATTCAACCATAGATTAAGGATCACCTTTCCTAAATGATTAAAATGTATTTACTCTTCATTGTGAATGACAAAGAACTATAAAATCATTATTATCTTAATCATGTGTACATACGACAAACTCTATCAATAGATATAAACTTTTTTTGGAATATCTAATTCATTTCCAGAAAATACTCACATTTTACATATATTAATGGAGTAAACAACATACCTAAAACTAATGAAAGATAAAAGAAAACATAAAGCAAAAAAAATAAGTGTAATAACAATTTACATAATATATTCCAATTTTGAGAATTCAGTCTCTATCGTGAATAAAACGAAAGAGAAAGTACATGTCTTTCTTTTATCTATATCTGCCCAATAGAAGTATTCTGTTCAGCGATACTGTATCTGTTTAAACGTGTGTATAATAAACTTTTTCCAGATTTTCATAAAAGAACTAATTCATAAACCATAATACATTCACTCTCTTGTTTTTTGTTTGCTTATTTGTTGGATTGGTTATAATCTTCCTGTTTGCATTTCTCTCTTGTCTCTAATTTAGTTGGGGGGTCTTCCATTCGATTTTGAATATACTGTTCTGTCATATATTTTCTTTGAACTTTAGACCCACTAAAATAACCGTAAGTTATAGCACTATAGCACACTAACCAAAGGACCTATTTCATTCATCACCTGACAATATGCATATGATCTATGATCTTCCATTGTCTTGCTGCTTGTTAAATACACATTTGCTTACATATTTAATAACCTTTTTTCTTTGATTGGCTTCCTTGTATTGCAACTCTGACATATAATTTCCAATTAGTTTGCATCCATTAATTTTAAATAGTTAGCCTTACTACTGAGCATGATACCTTACTACTGTGTATTACTACTGTGTATGATACGTTACTACTGTATATGATACCTTACTACTGTGTATTACTACTGTGTATGATGCCTTACTACTGTGTATTACTACTGTATATGATACCTTACTACTGTATATGATACCTTACTACTGTATATGAAACCTTACTACTGTATATGATGCCTTACTACTGTATAAGATGCCTTACTACTGTGTATTACTACTGTGTATGATACCTTACTACTGTATATGATACCTTACTACTGTGTATTACTACTGTGTATGATACCTTACTACTGTGTATTACTACTGTATATGATGCCTTACTACTGTATATTACTACTGTATATGATACCTAACTACTGTATATGATACTTTACTACTGTATATGATACCTAGCTACTGTATATGATAACTTACTACTGTGTATGATAACTTGCTACTGTGTATGATACCTTACTACTGTGTATGATGCCTTACTACTGTGTATTACTACTGTGTATGCATGATACCTTACTACTGTATATGATACCTTACTACTGTGTATGATATCTTACTACTGTATATGATACCTTACTACTGTGTATAATATCTTGCTACTGTATATGATACCTTGCTACTGTGTATGATGCCTTACTACTGTGTGTGATATCTTACTACTGTATATGATACCTTACTACTGTATATGATACTTTACTACTTTACATGATACCTTACTACTGTATATGATACCTTACTACTGTGTATGATACCTTACTACTGTATATGATACCTTACTACTGTGTATTACTACTGTAAATGATACCTTACTTCTGTATATGATACCTTACTACTGTATATGATACCTTACTACTGTGTATGATACCTTACTACTGTATATGATACCTTACAACTGTGTATTACTACTGCATATGATACCTTACTACTGTATATGATACCTTACTACTGTACATGATACCTTACTACTGTATATGATACCTTATTACTGTGTATGATACCTTACTACTGTATATGATACCTTACTACTGTGTATTACTACTGTAAATGATACCTTACTACTGTATATGATACCTTACTACTGTATATGATACCTTACTACTGTGTATGATACCTTACTACTGTATATGATACCTTACAACTGTGTATTACTACTGCATATGATACCTTACTACTGTATATGATACCTTACTACTGTATATGATACCTAGCTACTGTATATGATACCTTACTACTGTGTATGATACCTTACTACTGTGTATTACTACTGTGTATGATACCTTACCACTGTGTGTGATACCTTACTACTCTGTATGATACACTTACTACTGTGCATGATACCTTACTACTGTATATGATACCTTACTACTGTGTATGATACCTTACTACTGTGTATGATACCGTACCACTTTGTATGATACCTTACTACTGTGTATGATACCTTACTACTTTGTATGATACCTTACTACTGTGTATGATACCTTACTACTGTGTATGATACCTTACTACTGTGTATGATACCTTACTACTGTGTATGATACCTTACTACTGTGTATGATACCTTACTCCTGTGTATTACTACTGTATTTGATACATTACTACTGTGTATTACTACTGTATATGATACCTTGCACGCTGTGTATTATTACTGTATTTGATACCTTACTACTGTGTATTACTACTGTATTTGATACCTTACTACTGTGTATTACTACTGTATATGATACCTTACCACTGTATATGATACCTTACTACTGTGAATGATACCTTACTACTGTGTATGATACCTTACTCCTGTGTATGATACCTTACTACTGTGTATGATACCTTACTACTGTGTATGATACCTTACTACTGTGTATGATACCTTACTACTGTGTATGATACCTTACTACTGTGTATGATACCTTACTCCTGTGTATTACTGCTGTATTTGATACCTTACTACTGAGTATTACTACTGTATCTGATACCTTACTACTGTGTATTACTACTGTATATGATACCTTACCACTGTATATGATACCTTACTACTGTGAATGATACCTTACCACTGTATATGATACCTTACTACTGTATATGATACCTTACCACTGTGTATGATACCTTACTGCTGTCTATGATACCTTACTACTGTATATGATACCTTACTACTGTTTATGTTTCCTTACTACTGTATATGATACCTTACTACTGTGTATGATACCTTACTACTGTGTATGATACCTTACTACTGTGTATGATACCTTACTACTGTGTATGATACCCTACTACTGTATATGATACCTTACTGCTGTGTATTACTACTGTATTTGATACCTTACTACTGTGTATTACTACTGTGTATGATACCTTACTACTGTATATGATGCCTTACTACTGTGTATTACTACTGTGTATGATGCCTTACTACTGTGTATTACTACTGTATGTGATGCCTTACTAGTGTGTATTACTACTGTATATGATGCCTTACTACTGTGTATGATACCTTACTACTGTGTACAATACCTTACTACTGTGTATGATACCTTGCTACTGTGTATGATGCCTTACTACTGTGTATGATGCCTTACTACTGTATATGATACCTTACTACTGTGTATGATACCTTACTACTGTGTATAATACCTTACTACTGTATATGATACCTTACTACTGTGTATCATCCCTTACTACTCTGTATGATACCTAACTACTTGGTATGATACCTTACTACTGTGTATGATACCTTATTACTGTGTATGATGCCTTACTGTTGTATATTACTACTGTGTATGATACCTTACTACTGTGTATGATACCTTACTACTGTATATGATACCTTACTACTGTATATGATACCTTACTACTGTGTATGATACCTTACTTCTGTATATGATGCCTTACTACTGTGTATTACTACTGTGTATGATGCCTTACTACTGTCAATTACTACTGTATATGATACCTTACTACTGTGTATGATACCTTACTACTGTATATGATGCCTTACTACTGTGTATTACTACTGTGTATGATGCCTTACTGCTGTTTATTACTACTGTATATGATGCCTTACTACTGTGTATTACTACTGTATATGATACCTTACTACTGTGTATTACTACTGTATATGATACCTTACTACTGTGTATGATACCTTACTACTGTATATGATGCGTTACTACTGTGTATTACTAGTGTGTGTGATGCCTTACTACTGTATATGATGCCCTACTACTGTGTATTACTACTGTATATGATGCCTTACTACTGTTTATTACTACTGCATATGATGCCTTACTACTGTTTATTACTACTGTGTATGATGCCTTACTATTGTGCATCATGCCTTACTAATGTGTATTACTATTGTATAGGATGCCTTACTACTGTATATGATGCCTTACTACTGTGTATTACTACTGTATATGATACCTTACTACTGTATATGATGCCTTACTACTGTATATGATGCCTTACCTCTCTGTATTACTACTGTGTATGATGCCTTACTATTGTGCATCATGCCTTACTAATGTGTATTACTACTATGTATGATACCTTACTACTGTATATGATGTCTTACTACTGTAAAAATGGCATAGTTAAATGGGTGAGGATTCGCAGACATCCTCCATTTACTTTGAGACTTTGCTTTGTTTTGATGTCGTAGCCATAATACAATGTATTGTTCCGTAGTAATGGGTGGATTGCTGTGAACCATGAACCATTTTCTTCCTTATTTTTACAGTGTTTAGATATCAAAGACAATATTTGTTCTATCATACATTAAAACGAAATTTTACTTTATCTATCTATTAAAAGAATTTGCTGTCCACAGTTAGAGTATATATTTTAGAATATATATTAGTTGCGTTCGATGTAGGTAGTTGATAAGTACAAAAATTTTGTACTTTTTAAATTTTTTATCTACTCGAACAACTAAATAAGTTAATGCTCTAAAAGTATTGAATTTCTCGATTGTAAAATAAGAATACGTAAAAATTTTCTGACGATAAAGTTTTTAGGTTTCTCCAGTTTCATCATATTATTTTTAAATATAGAATTGCGAGGATATATTTAATTAAAGGCATGGAGATTATATTCAACATTTTCAAATGTTTAAAATGTGTATTTCTATTATGTTTTTCTGCGATTGTTTTACTTTTCCTCACACATGCATTGTAGTAGGTCGAATTGTTCTCCCCTCCCCATACAGCACCACTTTGTATTTAAAGGAAAATGAAGTTAAACAATGGAAAGAGAACTTTAGAATTAATTTACCTATGTGTCGTGCCTTCTTACATTAATCATGATTAATATTTGAGTAGTCTATTTCTGTATACAATAATATATATCTTTATAACTTGTGTGAATATTTGTTTGTGTTGAAATAGTGAAATAGCTGTCTTCCATTCCTATTCTGACTGACTGGTGAAACTCTCAATACTATATATATATATATATATATATATATATATATATATATATATATATATATATATATATATATATATATATATATATATATAGTCAAACTTGTGTCTATTGACTAGTCATGGACTCTATCTAGTTGTGGTCTTTATAGACACGTGTAAATTTGTACTGATTTATATGTAAATGGGACCTGTGAAACGCGGTCTTTATACACTGTACACAGATGGTAATTATAAGCAGGTGGTCACTTTAGCAGGGTTGACTGTAATCGCTTGCAACGTGTGTGCATGTCCATGTCAAAATGTAAACTGTGCGGTGCAGAAGTACAACCTCTTTCATATCGAATATCAGCTTGCAAGCTGAAAAAAGGCGTTAATTGATCCTTGTTCAAATATAAGAAAAAATCACAGGATAACGAAACATGACATGGCATGCAAGCATATTCAGATATTTAACGCCACAGATACTGCTAACTGATTTGATCATATCGTAAACATCCGTCACCCCCCCCCCCCCCCCCGCCCGTACCCGACTTTTTTTTAAAATTAGCTTGCATCCTGTTCGTTGTGTTACAGGTAGGGTCCCTTCGGCATCAAATAATTTTGCCACAATATATTTATTCATTTTTCAAACTGTATTATCTTCTTTCACATCAGTTCCTGTATAGTAAGGATTATTTTCCTTGTCTGCCTATGCTTTTTCGTTTCTTATGTAACCCAATACCACTGAATCAAACTTATTTCATGGTATAGATTGTGTTTAAACAACAATGTTTTGAAGAGCAATTTACATTTTAAAAGTTACCCAAGTTGATAAAAATCTTGGATTGTGTTTTTTTATCCTATAACAATAGGTGTTAAAAAATTTCAATAAGCTGTAAACTGCATGTTATTATTTTGGATTGGCGACATTTTTGAAAATGATTAAATGAGTCACTGAATTTTAAAGGTGTAACATTCACGATTCTATCTTCCCTTCAGGTAACATGCTTGTCTGAGGGACAGTAATTGCCTATCGACTGAACTAAATAAAAAATGTCAAGAACAATGTCTTATCAGAAATAATTCCTGCCCCAAATACTTTCCAAAAATATTCTTGCTCTTATTTGTAGAAAAAGAACCAATTAAGTCCATTATAAGTGTTGACAACAAATTATCTTGAGGTAAAAGAAAAAAAAATATCTTGACTCAAACGAAAATCCTAACACCACCACCCACCCCCACCCCCCGAAAATTAAATGGTCGGTCCCTTAAGGCATCATATAATTAGAGTTTGTATTTTAAACTCTCTTCATAACTGTGTCGATGTATCCAATTAAATATAGGTACAAGAAAAATGGTCCTTTTCATTCCATTCTTCTTTAATTGTAATGAAAGTATTATTTTTCACCGAATGATTTGGTGCCGTTGACAAAGAGACCGTGAACAACATCAAGAAGTAGTTTTCTTGTAACTTACGGCTCTTTTTTTAAGTTTTTACATATTGGTAATTGAAATCAATTTTGTTGTAGTATAGAAAACAATATACATGTATTTGCCTTGCTGGGGGAGGGGGGAGATATGAAGATTTGTTCACCCAAAACAAGTCATGTTACACGAGGGTGAATGCCAAGACGAACATGACTTGTTGCGGGTGAACAAATCTTCATATATCTCCGAAATATGGGGAATAAATTGTGTATTATACCGAATCATACAAGACAGGGAAACACGATCGCATGAGGGAGAAACTATCCCGTGAGGGAGTCACGATGTTTTGTTCCTTGACACGTGATATTATGTACGCCAATCATTGATATATACATATACTATTCACTTTTGTACAGTTATTCTTCATAAATCTGTGAAATATGACATATTGTACAGTTATTCTTCATAAATCTGTGAAATATGGCATATTGTACAGTTATTCTTCATAAACGTGTGAAATATGGCATCTGCTAGACGGTACTGTCGTATTGCCTACGACAAGTACTGGCGCGCGCATGATTGCAAATCATCATCCGGTCACAAGGATATCTAACAATTGTTTACTGTCAACTAAAATCATTTGTATTATATTTTGGGGTCATTTAGGAGTCATTTAATCTTAATACCTACAGACGTGGAGAAACCATTATTTTGCCTATCTTTAATGTTCTGAGCTTTGTGAAGAAGGGATTCAGTGAATTGTGTTAACTATATGAGAGAAAAACGGGTGAAAAAAGACACACACACACACACACACACACACACACAATGAATAGGAGAAATGATAATAAACATTAAACAAGCTATTCAAAGCATTTTGCAATAGTTTATTTCCTTAAATGAATTATTACCTTTTGTAAAAAAAAACATCACTACCTTAACCACTAATATCGTTAACATACAAGACATACAATATTGGACTGAGAATATTTAACATTGTTCTATGCGTAGACAAAAGAAATGCAATTTTAGTTTAATTTCTTTGTCATGCTACGGAATAAACCAAATCACCGATTAGAAGAGATATTTATGCACACCAGAATGGGCCAAAAAGACGCATGCAAAGTCGGTGTTATTCAGAAGTCATTCTGTTTCATCCTATACCCTCCAGTTTGCAGCACGCATATGGTCATATAACGGTTGTATTAACAGTTTATCAACAGCTATTTTACTTTGTTTTTCATTTGGACTAATAATATGCTTCGCATTTGTTCTTAAAATCTAGTAATGTTTCCTAACAGCCTTTTAATTAATAGGAACCAGGTGTATATATTATGTAATATATTGTTCAGGTATGTTTTCATCTGCTCGCATCTAGTGGGGGACAAAAAAGGTTAGTAATTTTCCCGAATTGATAAAACTTAATTTTGATGTAGAGATAAAAAGTAAGAGATAGTCAAACAATTGTCTAGCCCACCTACTGCTCGTCTTGTTAATTGTCCTTATATTTCATTCTGCAAACTTGTTCAATCTCAGCAGATTTTTGCAGATGTTTTTGATAAGCAGCATCTTTGTCCTTGGCGTCATAATCACGATAAAGGAGATTGATTTGAATGAACGCGTTCTTGTCGATGCTGTCTAAGGCTTATAATAACATACCACATGTGGAACGAACCTCGGGCAACCATCAACAAATAACGTGCATCACACTCTGTCCATGAAAAAAGTGATATATCGCGTATCCTTTTGTCCTGAAAGAGCTCACAGACAATCAGCTGATAGAAGTATCGCCCTCCTTGCCTCAAGATTTGCTCGAAAGGCCAAGAATTTGTAACATGTAATTTTTTGGAGTAGAAAAGAAATGAACGATTTCTATTCATTTCAAATGGAAAGGGCAAAATGCCGGGGTTAAAGAATACTCCATAATTTCCTTCGATGGCTGCGGAGCTCGCGGCAAATTGTTCCAGTTCTTCAAAGATACTGCTTTAAATTCTAAAGAAAGTCATTTCGTGTGTTTGACTCATGACCGTATTACAATTAATCAGAACAGTGCTTGCGGTTACGAAAGATAAGGGGTATTAAGCATGATGGGTAAAACACGAGAAGCATGTAAAATAGTCTCATATTTTCTCGACGATATCGTGTTTCAATCTCAACATTATAACACGTAGCAAAAATAATTAAAATACAATTCATCTGAGATAAATTTAATTAATTTTAGAAAGAGACAAAACGCTTGAAGTATTATTTGAACCTGTAAAATAACAACGCAAATAATTTAGAGTCATTATTTCACAACACTGGTATAGATTCTCTAAAGTTAGAGCCATTAATCGTGATATATAAATCTAATATGTATTTATCTCATTATCTTTCATTGGCCTTTTACTTTAAAATAAAATAGTTAAAGATGACTTCATGTATTAATTTAATTAAGCAAAGACCACTATTCACAATTATATATTTTACACCAAATTTGTGAAATACAAAATATCTTTTCTTACTTAAATCCATTTTTAATAACTTGCCCTTATCTTCTCCTTTGTCAAAACATTGATTTGCAAAACTGCTCGGTATTTTATGATAAATTAGAGAGGAAACTAAGAGAAAGGCTCATAGTGACCTGCCTTTGAAAACATATAAAGATAATGTAGTTCGATAATGCGAGACTCCTATGTGCCACTTCATCTGTATTCTACACCGTCAACATGAATGCGAATTGTGAGATGTATTTCCCTACGTGTTACTTATTTTGAAGAAAAATGGCACCAAGCACTTATCCAAAGAACACTTTGAAACTACAAATAATTCCATTAAAATATCTATTGATGTATAACCGCAGTTCATGGCACGGTTGCATCGTAATTATGTGGTAAACAATGCGTGCGGTATTAATGCATTGCAACTTGATCTTAGAAGCACGTGGAGCTTTTTCATCTTGAAAACGTTTGTGGGATACTTGATATATATCAGACTTCTGCCAAATTGTGGACGTATCACTAAACTTCTTCTTTCTAGTCAACGGGCAACTTCTCCTAGATCCATCTCCTAGATCCATCGTCATACCGAAGAGACAACAAAAGCACCTTTCTATAACAACACTATTTTTGCTGTGTTACACGTGTTACTAGCGCCTCGAACAGAAAATGTCTATCAAAGAAAAAAAATCAAATAAATGAAAACGGTAAACTATTAATGTACTATGCAAGAGCCACCAATGTCTTTTAATTAGCTTTGGAATTCTTTTTACCATTGGTCCAAATTACACCATCACTACTGGCAAATATTCACTTCTGTTCGTCATCCTGACCTAAATATCAGAATTCTAGTTCTCCACCATTTGTTAAGAAACAAACACTGTGAAGATCAGACCAAATATTTCTTACAAGCAGTTCCTGTCAGACAAGTGTATTTATCATTATCTTCTTATACAAACTGCCGCACATGAATAATCGTATTTGAAATGAATGATCATATTAGACTTGTAAAGATGAATAGTTATATTTGAATGATCATATTAGACTAGAAAAGATGAATAGTTATATTTGAATGATCATATTAGACTTGAAAAAATGAATAGTTATATTTGAATGATCATATTAGACTAGAAAAGATGAATAGTTATATTTGAATAATCATATTAGACTAGAAAAGATGAATAGTTATATTTGAATGATCATATTAGACTTGAAAAAATGAATAGTTATATTTGAATGATCATATTAGACTAGAAAAGATGAATAGATATATTTGAATGATCATATTAAACTTGTAAAGATGAATAGTTATATTTGAATGATCATATTAAACTTGAAAAGATGAATAGTTATATTTGAATGATCATATTAGACTTGAAAAGATAAATAGTTATATTTGAATGATCATATTAGACTTGAAAAGATGAATAGTTGTATTTTGAATGATCATATTAGACTTGAAAAGATAAATAATTATATTTGAATGATCATATTAGACTTGAAAAGATGAATAGTTATATTTGAATGATCATATTAGACTTGAAAAGATGAATACTTATATTTGAATAATCATATTAGACTTGAAAAGGTGAATAGTTATATTCAAAATGTTGTTTAACCTTGACGTATAATTGGTCTCCTTTTCTTGTATTATTTTCTAACGTCATGGTAAAACTGAAGATAATTCAAAAATATGTACCCATTTATTATTGTTTTATCAAAGGACAAATATAGCACAGCCTTTCTATTTTTTATCATTCCATCCAACTGATCCTGCTGACCGCTGACCTGATGATGAAACAAATCTGTTGTCTTTATCACAGGCCGTTTTAAAGTTGGTTTCCTGCTTTAATATAATATTTTGACCCACATTTATAGTTGTGTTAAAGAAATAGTAATGAGGCACCATCAGTTATTTTGCTAACACAAGTACATATGTTGCATTATTATGTATGCTTCACTGGAGGCATTATTAAAGGTCAAACTTGGTGTTCAGAGATACTGATAATGCTGGAATATGTCCAGAAACAGTGAGTCATAAATCAAATGTAATTTTTTTTCTTTCTTTTTTTTTTTTTTTGGGGGGGGGGAGGGGGGAATTACATGTTTTCAAACTATAAAATACATTGCCGCGGTACTGTGATTTACATTTGTAATTTTAATCTTGAGATGTGGAATAAGGTGCTTCGAAAACAAATGAGATGCCAGCCATAAATACGGCCACAGTTCGAAAACAAATGAGACCCCAGCCACAAATACGGCCACAGTTCGAAATCAAATGAGACGCCAGCCATAAATACGGCCACAGTTTGAAAACAAATGAGACGCCAGCCATAAATACGGCCACAGTTTGAAATCAAATGAGACGCCAGCCATAAATAGAAGATTATCTGATCACCAAAGTTAGTCTTCTTAATCGCTCTTATACTTTTCCTTGCAAAATGTGTTCAAATGAACTGACAAGTTAGAGTCAGACTGTTTGATTACATGTGCTGCATTCAAATTATCTGAAAGCTAGCGACTTCCAATGGAGCGTGCTCTCTCATTGTAATACTAAAATTTAAAAGCATGTTGGAGACTCATAAACAATGGGTACATCAGTTGGTAGCGCGTCTGATTCGCGGGTTTGATACCTGCCCAGGCCAGCCTTGGTCGGCTGTCTCTGTCTGCTTTTGGGCAAGGCACTTAGCTCCCATTTTGTTCGGCATGATATTAGTTAGTAATGTGTTAAAAGTGCCGTTAAAACCAACAAAAACAATAAACAAAACATAAAGGAAAAACTATACAAACAAAAATTCACGCGAATGTATATTAACAGCGTGAATCAAGTTTTGGTATTAACAGAAAATGGGTCGTGTACGCTCTAAATCGATAGAGCTTCCAGACAATATGATAGTCGATAAGTCACCGTTCTCGATTCAAGATAACTACAAAGGCCCCAAAAGGGTTAGTAACATCTAGTTTCTTTGAAAGGAATAAGTGGAAAAACCTCTATCCATTTGCGCAGAAAGAGCGCAATGTTTGGGTCAAAAGTCACTCAGTAATTTACTCGACGGTTGCAGAGCTTGCGGCAAATTGTTCAAAATCTATAGTGATTCCGATGGGAATTCAACAGAAAATCGTTTCTAGTCTTGACTGATGAGAGTATATGACCGTAGAACAATTAATAAGAAAAGGCCTTGCAAATTCCAAAGAGTAGGAACGTATTAGACCTGACTGATAAAACTTTACTAATGGCATCAAAACAATTACAAGTTTAATAAGCAATTTTGACATTCTAGAATTATTAAAGGTAAAGGTAGAGGAAAAGGACAACAACAAGAAAATTACGTGGGATTGAATGCTTGTTTTCTAATTAAAAAGCTTATTTCTTTTAGAGATTACTTGTGGGATTGTCCTTTTAGAGATTACTTGTGTTTTCAAAATGACCCTTTTAGAGACTACTTGTGTTTTCAAAATGACCCTTTTAGAGATTACTTGTGTTTTCAAACTTGTCCTCTTAGACACTACTTGTGTTTTCAAACTTGTCCTCTTAGACATTACTTGTGATTTCAAACTTACCCTTTTAGAGATTACTTGTGTTTTCAAACGTGTCCTCTTAGAGATTACTTGTGTTTTCAAACTTGTCCTCTTAGAGATTACTTGTGTTTTCAAACTTGTCCTCTTAGACATTAATTGTGTTTTAAAAATTACCCTTTAAGAGATTACTTGTGTATTCAAACTTGTTCTTTTAGAGATTATCATTACCTGTGTTTTCAAACTTGTCCTCTTAGAGACCACTTCTGTTTTCAAATTTGTCCCTTGGTCAATCATTTTTCAAAAAATTGCGTAGATAAATTTACAAGTTCTTTGAAAAAAAATTCTCCCCAATACTTTCGTAAATTTTTTTCTTCACAAATTACTGTTCCAAGATCTAACTAATCTAAACATTTTGTTTTTTTTATGCAAGTTTAGCTCAACTTTTCTTCAAAGATGTTTGGTACACATTGAAAAGGGCATAATATCATTTTGAAGAGGAACATGAATATTTCCTTTTTTTTGTTCCGTATCAAATTTGTGTTGCAATCTGTTAGCATTAAATTTTGGTGACGTTCAATGTTCACCTTATAACCATTTTGTGATTTTGGTGCCGTTCAATGTTTACCTTATGACCATTTTGTGATTTTTGTGCCGTTCAATGTTCACCTTATAACCATTTTGCGATTTTCATGACGTTCAATGTTCACCTTATAACCATTTTGTGATTTTGGTGACGTTCAATGTTCACCTTATAACCATTTTGTGGGTCTTGTCCCTGGTGTGAAGCAGTAAAATATTAAATGTTTATGATTTTGTACCAACGTTCATGCACAAATTCTATCGCGATAAGGATTTAAGGGAATTGTTAAAAAAAACAACAAAAAAAAATTTCTTGCCCTTTTGCGCAGATTTTACTAAATGTTCTTCCTTATATATCTTTTCCTAATATTGTTTCTTCATCCTAATTTGAATGTGACGTGACGAATAATTTGATCATTTTGATGGAAATGCTGAAGAGAATAATGTTATCACTTTGAGGATGAATTTCATTTTGACGTTTTGAAATGATTAACATTTGATATAATTGATCGTCTCTTGTTTTACAGTCCTCTATAAATAGGAGTTTTATGTGACAAATTTAGTATGAAAGAAAATTACGAGACAAAATAATTACGTAGTTTCGTATTAATTTGTGTTATCTGTAATGCAAACTCCTTTCATGATATATACTGAAGCATCAAAAATATTACTGCGAATTTTGATTGGTACCAGATGTACCAAATACATATTATCTTACCTCTTGTTATAAAACTAGAGAAATTTGTTATTTTTTTTCTTTGTTCACATTTTAATATCCAGTTGTATTCGATATTTTTTATGTAATCAAGTGAAATTATAGAGAAATCGCCTCTTTTTCAAAACCATACAAATGAAACCATATGATAATTTTAATGAAACGCGGCACTCCATGGTGCGGTTTTGTCTGCGTCTGTGGTATCGACATGAATGCATAATGTGCGATGTTTCTTTTTTCTGGTAAAATGATACTGAAAACTTTCCTAATGAACAGACGAACCACAAATTATCAACAAAGTTCATTAAAAGACTTTTAGACTTCACTATCGATCGCTATTAAATTGCAATCTTGGCAAGGGGGGAGAAGAATTAGTTAGGGCTTGTCATCATGAAATGGCGTAGTTTGCGGAAGAAAGGTCGTGTACTATTCCAGTGACACATAAAGGTTTTCCATTGGGCACAACTATAAATATCATTTGTTCCAAGTTGAAGGTGGTGTGAAATGATTCAGCTGTCAATGTTTCGTTCTGACGACCTCCTTTGAACCAACGTGTTCTTGAATTCATTGCCAGACTGAGTAAAAAGTAAAGAGCCCTGACGCTTTTCATTGCCAGACTGAGTAAAAAGTAAAAAGCCCTGACGCTTTTCATTGCCAGACTGAGTAAAAAGTAAAGAGCCCTGACGCTTTTCATTGCCAGACTGAGTAAAAAGTAAAGAGCCCTGACGCTTTTCGTAAACAACGCTCAATATTTTACAGCAAATACATGCACACTGTTGCTATTATAATAGTCTGTCACTCTATCTCAGCATAATATTTTCATACTGTGTCAGACCTAAATAAATTGTTCACTGGTTGAAAAGACAAGATGGTGTGATGCCGAGAATAGACTTTACATTATAAGACTATTTTCTATATACAACACGACGTTTACGGTACAGGCATATATAGTTTCTATATACAACACGACCTTTACGGTACAGGCATATAGCGTTTCTATATACAACACGACCTTTGCGGTAGAGGCATGTAGCGTTTCTATATACAACACGACCTTTACGGTACAGGCATATAGGATTTCGATATACAACACTACCTTTGCGGTACAGACCTATATAGTTTCTATATACAACACGACCTTCGCGATACAGGCATATGTCGTTTCTATATACAACACGACCTTTACGGTACAGGCATATAGCGTTTCTATATACAACACGACCTTTACGGTACAGGCATATATCGTTTCTATATACAACACGACCTTTACGGTACAGGCATATAGCGTTTCTTATATACAACACAACCTTTACGGTACAGACATATAGCGTTTCTATAAACAACACGACCTTTACGGTACAGGCATATTGCGTTTCTATATACAATACGACCTTTACGGTTCAGGCATATATCAAATATATAGGGGAATTCCGCATTGCTAAATTATCGCCAATATCCAGCATTTAAAATTCTGCGTTCTTAATTTTAGCAATTTTGCAGTTTTCGATTCATTATATTCCATTGGATTAAGTTTCTTTTAAAACATCACTACACTAATTCAGTTTATAATATATTTTCTTGAATACAAGTAACATTCTTCACTGGTTATCAAAATCTACAGAAAAAAAAATAAAAGAAAAAATATTAATGATTTTCCTAGAGACTACAATATGATGCGCTAACACCTGATTGGGTCATTTAGTGTAGTGATAGTTTTGTTTACCTATGTTGTTCATGAATGCATTACTGTATATTACAAGTCTGTTTGATAAATCAGCATTTACGCATCTTCCAAAAGTGAAAGTGGGCACTTATTTGCTCGTTTCATTAATAAACAAGGTTATATAACAATCATAATAAATGAGGCTGGTATAGATTAAAAACTGCATTTTTTTTTTCTTGAGCTTGCAGATGCCTTGCGTTTTAATTCGATGATATGCTTTTAACTAGATAAGAGAAGTAATACAAATATGTATTATATTGCTTATGATCCATGAAAAGGTTTTCTAGAGCTATGACTTTCTGAAATTATAAAACATTTAAAATTCAATATGCTAAATATTTTGTATTAATTGCATAATGTTCTGTTTTTATATTGAAATATTAGTAAAACGGTTATCATTTTTTTCTTCTCTAAAACAGGAATGCTTTAAAATTATATTCCGTTGATGAGATCATTATGAGGTATTTTTGTTTGTTTTTTTTTTGTTTTTTTGTTTGTTTTTTTTTTTTTAATTCTTTAACAGACGTTTCTAATTTTTGACAAAATTCTTACATAATTCTTACAGGATGAGACGGATTTTAGCTGGTTGAACGAGTGCACTTTGTGACGTCAACCATACTCAAACATCGGAATTTCACGTGGATTCTTTCTAATAAACATTCACATTGCAGTTTTTTTTCTTCGCTCCTTTCAGGCATCCGCTTGTCTGTCCATGGCACTCTGAAGAAACCATTCTTCAATTAATTTTTTGTTATATGTCTGATTCAGACATTAGATTTATCTGCGGAAAATGAAGTTAAGCAGTGACCCTATCATGGACAATCATCCAAGGCACAAGAATGCATAATGAAATCGTCAAGTGCTTGAATTGGTCATGAACCCGTCTTATGCTTTCATTGCAGGGCATGCGCACCGGGTTGATTTAATTGACGCACTAATTACAGAGCATATTCTACATCATAAAGACACTATTGTCTAATGTTGCAGCATACTGAGGAAGAAATATGCATAAACCCCTAATATACAGCCGGTGTTTTGTCACGACATCTAGCTGGTAAGTAATATTAGAAGAAATTTGCCACTGGATTATTTGATTTCATGGCGCTGGTGGAATCTGGGTGACTATTAGATATTAAACCTTTCCCAGCGTCAATTACACATTCGGCCTTTTTTATTCTGTGCTTTAATAATGGATATTTATAGGGCTCATTTCTCCAGGAAAATTAGATTTAAGTCTTCGATACCGCCAAATTTTGTATGGCACTCAAATGCCCAAGGCATCAATAATTTTGTAAGGGTAATGACTATCATACAAATGGTTTGAAGAATCACGTCTCTCGTTATACTAGACACGTGTCTTAATAACATTGATCATTAATGAATGTTTGCATGATAAGTCTTATTCACGGGCGCAATGAAAAAAAAATCACATTTCATTCATGTGCAAGACTTTTATTAAGAAGAATCGTTCTTCTGATCATTTTGTTATAAAAGTGTTATGCTAGTTGAAAATAGAATCAAATATTTATTCAACGTTTTGAGACACTTCTTTCTATTCATAAAGACATATTCATAAAGACATATTCATATAGACATATTCATAAAGACATATTCATATAGACATATTCATAAAGACATATTCATATAGACATATTCATACAGACATATTCATAAAGACATATTCATAAAGAGATATTCATATAGACATATTCATAAAGACATATTCATAAAGACATGTTTATATAGACATATTCATAAAGACATATGCATATAGACATATTCATAAAGACATCTATATTCATTTGTAAAGGTTATTCATAAAGACATATTCATATAGACATGTTCATAAAGACATATCCATATAGACATATTCATATTCATTCTGCTTCTCATATATGACTCTTCTTATCATAGGATACGTTTAGTTTGGTTGTTATGGGTTTAACGCCATTTTTTAACACATGATAAGCTGTGCGGCCAGTATATTTGGTGAAGGAAGAACTCGGGGAAAACCCCGGGAAGAACCACTGACCCACGGGAAGCTACTGGGAAGCTTTCTCACATGCCCACGTTGGTCGAGCCGAGACTCGAACTCAGACGGACAGAGGTGAGATGTCAGTCATCTGTAAAGGCGAGCGCTTTAGACCATTCGGCCACCCGGGGCCCAGTTATCATAGGATACCTTGAATCTAAAATTACAACTTTCACTTCATTTATACATCATTAGTAATAGGCAACAGCTGGCAATTGAAAATTACCGATTAGGATGAAAATTATAGCGACTCGTCTCCCCAGTGTGAAAGAATAATGTTACATATGTGCTTTGTATTATACCCAATCTCCCAGACATCATATTTAACTTAGATTTTTGCAACTTGTGCAGAATAAATTAAATAAAAAACAAACAAATTAGTAATTTGTATACAGATCTGTGAATATTTAAAACAAAAAGAAAAGACAACAACAAACGAGTGAATCTTTATCAGTTTCCTCATTCTTTCGAGACTGTTGCACTTTTACAGCGACTTATTCTTTCTATTTTTTTATACGTGGACATTAGAAATAGTGTGGAAAGAAGCAGACAGTTGATTTTTAATGCTTTAACCAGAAACAACAAATTTATTTAGTATAAATTATGCTGAAATCATGTTTGAAATGAATTAAGCAAAAACACTGTAAACCTCATATGTGACATGATGCGTATAACTTTGTTCCCTTTTAAAATTTATTAGATAATGTAACCAAAAATGTCTTCTCCATAAAAAGCTTTGTCTGCAAAAATTACAGGCCCGTTGCTTCATGAAGTGTCGTTAACATTGTAACACACAAATGTTCTAAGAGAACCTTGCTATCGAACGATTCCAACAACACCTGCGTGAAGCTAGCTTAAGGTAGATGTTTTCCCTATTTACATGGATCTCATGACCAGTAGCGTACTAACGGGTGGGGGGGGGGGGGGGGGGGGGGGGGGGGGGGGGGGGGGGGGGGGGGGGGGACCGGGCACCAGCAGTCTTGGGGCGCCAAAACAGCTGATACAAATTCGGGACTCGTATTCTGGCCCTTTGGGCCATCATCGTCGCCCCGGGCGTCATTTACCCTTAGGACACCACTGCTCAATGTCAACTAAAGGGCTTTTAAACGCGCTAATACCATATCATTTTCCTCTAATGGTTTTCTTGCTTCACATTTGTATATCAGTAAGCTTTGCTAAGCGACAGATCGTTATTTCATGCCACGTACTACCAAACATGATCGAAACACCTACTAAACAGAATTAGTCCTGTCTCAAATTACCAAACACCTATACGTGAGAATATTCCGAGAATTCCTTATGTTAAGAAATTAGGGAGGGTTCATGTTACTAAACTAATCCATGCTACCATCAAGTTTCGTGAATACGAAACTAATCCATGCTACCATAAAGTCTCGTGAATTCTATATATATATGAAATTTATAAAAAAAAATTAGAATATACTCTGCTTCTTGAATTAGATGACTAAATTAATATCTTCTTTTTTTCAATATAATTTTGATCATATATATACAAACCATTGACTTTCTAAGGAATGTGTATATGTAAACGTTAAAAAAAATCCTCGGCATAGCTATGTAAACCTTCTTTTAAAGCATGAAATTCGCGAACCTTCAAAGTTTCGTCGTTTATTTATTTATTTTTTTACTTTCTTTTCTATTCATTTATTGTTTGTTTGACTGATTGACTTTACTAACATATTTTTTCTCTTTATAATCCCAATTAAATGTTTTTAGCAACGAAGCGGCAAATTGCACCCAAAATAAATAGCATTAAGGTAACAACATTTCCTAAAGAAACAAGGAGTGACGGGAAAATTTGATTTCCATTGGTCCTGAATTATTAATGTTTATTTTGAAGACACGACACATTTATATTATAAACACAAAGCATTTTTTTTCATTTATTCCCCATAATGATGTTCCTATGTTGAATGGTAATTGGCAGACACTGTCGGTTTCTTGAAACCTTGATTAAAACAGTGTATGGTATTCTGATCCTTTGTGACCATTTCGAGTTGCCTTTGTGACCATTTCGAGTTACCTGTGTGACCATTTCGAGTTACCTGTGTGACCATTTCGAATTACCTTTGTGACCATTTGAGTTACCTGTGTGACCATTTCGAGTTACCTGTGTGACCATTTCGAGTTACCTGTGTGACCATTTCGAGTTACCTGTGTGACCATTTCGAGTTACCTTTGTGACCATTTCGAGTTACCTTTGTGACCATTTCGAGTTACCTTTGTGTGTAACACATTTATATCGTGCCACTAGAAACGCCGTGCAATCAGCACTGACTGAGCTCCGCCTCCCCCCCCCCCTTCTCCCCCTACAACTCTCCCATCCCATCCGCACCCTCGCATTTTGGATTGCAAACTTCCGGATAAGTCTAAAAAAAATTCTCCATTTTAGTTCGGTCGTATAAGGTAGCAAACAAAGAACGTTAATTTTCTACTGACACCGGCAGGGGCTATATTTCTCTGTAATTAATTTTAATATGGTACATTACGATCAACAGAAGGATATGTCTGAATGGTTTACCTTCTAGAAGCAATCTGTTTATTAATAGCACCGCAACAATAGAGACAAAGCCCCAGAGTGTTCCTCAAATCGGCGACTTATTGAACTTACAAGGCCAAAGGCCATCAAGATGGTGTTTTTATTAGCTTTTGAATTTGTCTGCCATTGTTCAAAATTGCAATAATGAAGATCAAAGAGGAGACGTGTATGAGACAAGTTATATAGTAATCATATTCAATTTTGAGATATTGTTTTTTTTTTCTTCATATACTGCCTGTTCTTTAACACGGGCTTCGAACTCCATGTACAATTATTAGTGTAATGCACTGATTAAATGAACCTGCTTGATGTACGACAATACGAGTTTTTACCCCAATGAAATGATATGTCATTGATTTTGTTACAAAGATAACCGAAAATTGTGCAGGACCGACGCTAATGTCAATTACTATAAGAGGCGTTTTGAACAAATTCTAAACGTCCCAAGCAAATAATATTTGTAAAACAAAAGTAATGAAAAATATGCGTATCTATATTGCATCGTACACTATGCTGTATGTTCTTCATAACGCCTTATTGGACGTATTTATCGAACTCCTCAATTTGAGTGTTCACTCAAACTCATATATTGTATCTTTCAAAAACATCCTATTTGTTAAATTATTATCATACAAAAAACTCTTCATATTAAAAATTATTCGTCAACTGAATTAGTTGCGACTTAAAAATACCTGTATTTTAAGTACTGAATATTAAAAACTGAGTCTGTGTGTTCACTTAACTTCAAGATTTTCATAAATACTAGGCCTGGTGTTAAGTTTCCTTCACCGCCCCACGTGAGGGCAAAAGCCACATATACACCTGAGGGCAAACGTCATATACATTCGTGGTGGTAAACGATATATTTTCACACAAGGACAAACGCAATATATACACGTGAGAACAAAGCGCCGAGTAAAGTATAATATGGTTCAGACAATAATCAAATCCTATTACACGATTGGTGATAGGGCTATATGTTTTTATAAATATTCTTGCTAATTCAAAATGCCCAGTCTGACACCATAATACAGTATTCTTTCGCTCTGAGCCAATAAGGATGTATCGATTCCACATGAATACACCTCATGGATTAAAATAGATATCATCTGTCCTTTTAAACCAAAACATTTCCATTAGAATTGCAACATATAGCAATTTTTTATCCTACATCATGATCCGAACAACTTTGTTTGATATACCCTGGCTTCTAATTTATTGATCAAAATCAATTGGGAGAAATCGGTATTAGTACGGTGTGTAGTTAATTGTAATACTATACCATCTGTAGCAACAAGATCGAGTGTGTCCGAAATGTATGGACCCGCCTGAGATTTCTTTATAACTTTTTTTTTATATATAATAATTTGGGAAAATATAGGTCACAAAATATGTATAATATCAGGTGCCCCTCGTAATAAGGGAGTTTTTACTTATCTGAAAGATATTATCTTAAGCAAATTATCCATTTGCTTAATCTATCCAGTGAAATATTTAGACTATGAAAACGATTTTTAAAAAGCATTTCCTTCCAGTTCCATATGACAAATATGAGAGTAATCCTTTTATTCCTTTATGAGAATGTTTATATTTAAAATTATTAGCTATAAACACAGTCCTAATAGATAAATTGTTAGACTGCATTCAACTAAAATGTTAACTTTTTTGACTGATATTTATAGTCACCAAATATTTTACTCTCGAGCTAAATATCTAACGAAAATGGCATACAAGAAACGTTAATATGTAATGGGGTACAGCACAGTAGCAGGACTGGAGAAAGAGAAAGAAAAACAAATGTAGCCGCGCCTATAACAAATACTTTTTCTTTTCTTATCAGACGCATATATTTCATCTGCAGACGGGATTGTGTAGAATTTATTTTCGATGATCATTTTTACGTTGACAATGAATTCAGATTTGAGATGCATGCAAAACGAGTTAATCGGGTATTCAATAGTTTTTATTTTTGTGTCCTCCGTATTTCTTAATATTAACTTTGTTCATTATCATTTTGACTTTTTAGAGTGCACAAAATGCATATAGAAGCTTTTGCTTCGATCGTTGCCAAAAATTATTTTGCATAATTCTTACTATTTTTTTTTTCAAACAAGTTTGCAAATCAAATTTGCTCATAAAATGAAATCTATTTTTAATCTCACTAGTAAAATCATTTTTACGTATGCAGTTCCATTTGTTATTTTCGTACACTTACCCGTTTCAGTAAAGAAATGTTACCACAGCAAGCCAACTTTAGAAGCAATTTAAAAAAACGCTAATATTGGATCATACCATTTATCCATTAATGGAGGATACCTTCTTAAAACATAAAGTGATAGTTTACATATAATAGAACGCTTTAGAAACATGTATATTCATTGCTTCGAGTTTTCTGATAAGTTTATAAGTCCGAAGATAATATTTCAGAAAAACATTTTTCCTCAAACAGTAAATGATCATAACATGGAATATATATATATAGTGGCGTACTAAAGGAAAATGGCGCCCGGGGCGACGATGATGGCCCAAAGGGCCAGAATACGAGGCCAAACTTTTTCTCAGCTGTTTTGGCGCCCCAAGACACCTCGCGCCCAGGGCAACCGCCCCGTCAGCCCCCCCCCCCCCCGTTAGTACCCTACAATGTGTGTGTGTGTATATATATATATATATATATATATATATATATATATACACAGATAGATAGATAGATAAATAGATAGATAGATAGATAGATAGATAGATAGATAGATAGATAGATAGATAGATAGATAGATAGATAGATAGATATAAAATTCAGATTTGGAATTGAGGGTTCTGACTTTTTAGGGAAGCCTTTAAGATTTTACCGTTCGGTTTACGTGTCATGTCTTGATATTTGAGGCCTTTTCTGGCTACAAATTCCTGTATTGTTGGCTTCTTAATATGTATGTGGGTTTACAACATAATCTTGTCTATATATTAATGCTACAGCAAATCTTTGTATCTCTCAAAATCTTAATATAGTTTGCTTCTTCTAATGTCTTTATAGGTTATTGTTTCCAAATATATATTTATTGTTGCACAATAATCATCATACTTTTGCTACGTCATTTAAATTTTGAGTAACTTTCATGTTTCCACAATTATGCATTTTAATGAAGAAAAAAAAAACAACGCCCCTACTTGTTCAATGCAGTCTCCACTTGGTAATTTCGTGAAAATTCATAGTGGTCAAAATTTCTTCCAGATCTCACATGTGATCTACAGTCAATATATGGTTACAATGTGTCATCCATGTACATCACGTGGTAAGATATGGTAAGTGTGCATTCCTAGAAATACCTAAGCCACTATCTTAAAGTTCAAGGTCAAAGGAAGTATATTAGTTGCAGCAGATATTAAACATTATCGTTTTCTGTTTTTCCGTCATTTTTTCATCACGTTTGGTTAATTTCATTGGGCGAAAATATAATAAACAACTATTGGAGATCAGATTTTGTGAATGGTGAATCTCCAATAAATTTCTTGATATCAGAATTGTCAGGAATATCTCTGCACAACACAGATGTGTCGGTTTTTAAAGGTCTTTAACCCCCACCCATCTGGAACGTTGAGCTACGTTTTCAATAATGTGCAATCCCCAACAGATTGTCAACTATTTGCAATCTACGTCGTGTTAGAACATTTAATGACGATTTGGCCTATTACATTTATATACTTTTTGACGTGTTTTCTTTATATCAATAACGGACAGCAAGTGCTATATTCATCAGTGAAGGATACATACACACGCACGCACGCACATACACAAACAAACACACACACACACACACACACACATATATATATATATATATATATATATATATATATATATATATATATATATATATATATATATATTAATAACTTTCTAATCCATTAATAGCATGAAATACAAGAAAAAATATAACCATATAAATTATTTTCAAGGTTCAACTTTTACAGTTTTTTGGCAGTCCAGGGTAAAATCTGAGGTTTATTATAATTCTATCTAACCATCTCTTCTGTTTGAGACTCATGATCTAATAATTCTTATCTTTGGGTATATTGACTAAAAATGAAATAAATATAATTCATGTCAGACGTAATTATTTCGTGGCCACGACATAAGATTGTATGGTCAAAACAAAATATCTTGTGGCAACGAGATCGTTTCTCGTGAACACGAGATGATATTCGTTTCCTTTTTACCTATGACTCTTCCATGCTTCCGTAGGTAAAAGACGCAAGTTAAACTATAACTTTTAGTCTGTAGGTAAGCTACCTACAAATTCAGTTTGGATAGATAGATAGATAGATAGATAGATAGATAGATAGATAGATACTAAAAGTTAAGGCTGTTATCATAGTGTATTGGTCAAAGTCAGCTAGATATAATCAATTTAGTACCCTCTATCGGGCCTATAACACTTTACCACTTGTTTAATAAGTTCTTGGTAATAAGGTAGAAAATATATTGAATCTAATTTTCCAGTTCTGTTGAAGGTGGTTTTAATTTTGTGAGATAGTTTTTCACATAAAGTTTGATTTATAACAATTATTTTTCTTTATACCTATGCAAACCGAAAATAAAATGAAAATAGGCGATGTTAAAAAAATCGACTGGTTGCATGACATTTTAATCTATATTTAGATGCAAAAATTTGAGGTTCTTCTTTGTCTAAACTATGATGAGATAGTTTTTAGCTCTACTGGTCTAAGACTAGAAGAACGCATGCGATGGCCTGCGTCCGTCGTCCATCCGTCCGTCGCCCGTCCGTTAGCCGTTCTTTGCTGTTGTTACTCCTGCTCAACAGCTTGGAGGAAAGTTCTGAAACTTGGCATACAGATTTATCATGAGATGTTGTCATGAGATGTAGTCAGTACTCCTCTTGAAAGAATGGTGGCATTGACTCTGGGTTTTAAATGAAATACCTCGTGCACTATGTAATTAGTCCTGCATGAACATCATGCAGATCTGACCAGCAAAACATGTCTGCCTTATTATGAACAAGTTTGAAAATCAGACATACTTGATCTTGGGATCAAATCAAAGATGACTGCCTGCATTTGTTTGTACTTCATTGAACCTATGTACACAGTGACTTAAACATATACTAATTACTTTTGACCAGACATTTTGTGTTATTGTTTACCAAACAATCAGTTGACAGTCAACATACTGACACCGATGTACGCGATCTTTTTAGATAATGGTCTTGAGCCAGCTTTTATTTGTGATGGTTTGTGAGTATAATAAAACAAATCTAGTATGAATGGATTTTGATTAAACTCAGTTTGTGAGTATAATAAAACAAATCTAGTATGAGGGGATTTTGATTATACTCAGTTTGTGAGTATAATAAAACAAATCTAGTATGAATGGATTTTGATTAAACTCAATTTGTGAGTATAATAAAACAAATCTAGTATGAATGGATTTTGATTAAACTCAGTTTGTGAGTATAATAAAACAAATCTAGTATGAATGGATTTTGCTTAAATTCAGTTTGTGGATATATCTGACGAATGCCTTGAATGAATGCCATTTCATTAACGTTGTTTTATTCTTTGTTTTGTTGTTGTTGTTTATCTTTTGTCTTTTTTTTCCTTTAAATTATTAAATATAAAATATGGATTAAACAAAACCTAGCAAGTGCGTATATCTTGACAATATCTGAGACGTGTTCCATGATATTCTATCCTTAATATCAGGTTCAAGGTCAAGGCCATGAGAAAATGTTTGTACTGACTTTTTCTTTTGAACATATTAATTCATACATATATGAAAATATTTTTGTCATAAAAGTTGGTATGCTGGAATTTCTGAAGAATATCTAAGATGATGCAATATCCAGCAATTAAAAAAGATTTTTAAAAAGAGGGAAAAAAGGAATTCTCGTGAATTCCTAGGAATTTTTTTTTTTTTTTTTTTTTTGCCAGTAAGACTCTTACTCGACTTCTAGCTTTTAGTCAAAAATAATTAGCCAATTTACCAAACCAAAAAAATAAAAGTTGATTAAATAAACATAATTTAATCTAATATTCGAAAGTCCATCATGATCAAAATCTTCACCAAAAACGATTCCCATAAAATAATTTCATTCGTATATTAGATGTTAGGAATAATCTATTGTGTTTGTACATCTCGTTGTTGACCTATAAATTGGATTTCGTGGACATGACCATTGGCTGTTCAGTGTCTTTAACTAGAAAAGTCCTTGCGTCAAAAAATCTCTTATAGATTTCATATCTTATTCATTTGTCTCTATAACAATGATTGCATTATATATAACTTCATGTATATACCTTGCATTTCTAAATAGAAATCAAGTGGAGTTGTGCATATTGCTGAGTGTAAAATCGACGCATGACCGAGTGGGAACGAATTATAACTGTTATAGCTATCTAACCTGTTTGATTACATATATACATTTTCAAATGTTCTTCAGCAACTGTGGCCTATTCATGCATGCCAACATTCCTTTATGATACAAGAGAGAGACAGAGAGTAGCACTCAACAGTTACGTATGATTGTTAATGTCGTAACATTTTGATTGAAGAGACTTCCATACTTTATTTCAATGTTTCTATATTACAGTCGTGGTATATTACAGTCGTGGCAAGAATGCGAGATGTAATGCCGTATGCACAAAGGGTCGATTATATCGCAGTGTTAACAGGGTTCGAGATTAAGTTTTGTCCTACAATGTGTGTATTCGGCTCCCCAATTTCTCCTAGCTCTGTTTCTTTGCGTTTATGGAAATGTTCATAGTAAGTGATTTTGTGGGAATTCGATGCGTTCATTGTCCACTTTCCCGTTCTTTAAAATAATATCTGGGACGTAATTGTCATCATCTTATATGTGAAATGGCTCCGATTCTGTTCAGTATTGAGTCTTTATGAAATCGCAATTTTAGGGAATTTCACGCGTTATGGGGGGGGGGGGGGGGAAGGAAGGACTCTAAAGGTATAATCATAGAAAGTATCATCTGTGCCGCATAAGCTCGCCTTGCAATCTTTGGTTGAATTTATCACAGTGCTGAATATTTCCAAGTTTTAAGTGAAGTTGTGAGCTTGTTTGCTTCCTTGTTTCTGTTTTGAGCGATAAATTCAGACACATCCTAAAGTTGCAACTTGAAGAAAATGCTAAAATAACACACTGTCACAAATTTACTAACGAAATATATTTGTGAGAAGACATAAAAACTTCTTTCTTTTTTACGAACTTTTCATTGTTGATAGATATGTTCTGTGTTTAATGATATCTAATCCAAACTTTTTGTTGATGAGAACAGAAGAAGAAGAAAAACAATGTGAATATGTAACAACCATACATCAGTTAAGATTTGACAATCTCTTGCTGTCTTGCGGATAAAGTTATATATTTTAACCAAAGCAAGGATTATGAGACACATGAAATATGTCCAATTTCCATTACCATAAAAGGTTGCAATAGTCTTCTCTGTCCCATGCTGGTTTTACTAGGTTAACATTTTGCTGCAATGGATCTCAAAAAGTGGCTTTTCATACAGGTGGCTGAAAAACGGTGGCCACAGAAGCTGGTCTGATGGTATTGAAGATAATACACATATTATACTTAAAACCAGAGAAAGAGAAAAATGAGAAATGTATATGTAATACCCACTTGTTTGCCCGTGATACCTTGACTAACACGAATGAGTACCATATTCCATAGTTTCAATATGAATGTTACTTTTCTAAAGAATTTAAGTGCGAGTTAGAGCAGTTAATTGGGTTTATTTGGTAACGACTTAAAATAGTATTCATTTAACTGAGTGTCATATTGATTGATTAAACGGGCAGAACTAGTTTTGACGAGGATCAAAAAGATATTCTAATCTACTATAAATTTGTTCATGCATATCCAACGCTTGTCAGGATTGAGGGTCGAAATTAACGTTCGGTTGTCGTGTTGTAGTAAATATTAACCAACTCTTTATATTTCGTAGTCTCCTATAACCTGTGTGATCCTATTATCTGCCACACTCCGAACGTCTGTAAATCATCTATTTGTGTAGTCCACTGTTATGAACGAGATTATGGGATAGATGTGTAGCTCTTTTTTTACAGGTAAGAGATATCCCGAATGATAACGAGCAATCTATCCTAAATCATCTTTGCCCAAACGAAAAGACTCATCAAAATGTATGACAATTATATCTGAGTAATTTAATGCTTACATACTCTATTCAACCCCAGTCATGCGTCGGGTCATAATAGTACATCGGCGTCAAAAAAGAGTGTTTATCTACCTTGCGCCTTAAAAATAGAACTTACCAGTCTCAGGTAGATTTCTTTAATTGTCCCGCAATTTAAGTTTTCAATCTTCTCTTATGCCTTCGTGAACAAGATACAGATAGTTTCTTAATTCCCAAGAGTGAAAAACCCTTATGCACGTGAGATATTCAAAAAGTCGTGCTCTTAAATAAAAATAATCCCACTTTAAGCACTCAATGGCAATGTTGTTAAATACAGAGATTGTCTATGTAGAAGCCCTGTATCATTTTTATTGAGGGCAATAAGCCCCGAAAATATAACTACTCTCAGGAATAGGTCACGAAACATTATCAACTTCTACCCAGTGATCCTGTCTAATTACGTTTATAATGTTTTCGACTTCATCTCTCCTACTTAAAATAAATGACTTGTATTTTGCAATGTATAATTAGCACGCGATTTGAGAGATTACATTGAGATTTGCATCTCTTTTACTGCGAAATTGCCCGAAATTACTCCTTATTATCTTCGAATTCGAAACGGGAAATAAAATGAATAATGAAACCTGTCCAGCAAGACAGAATGATAATCGAAAAGAACTACGTTTTGATATCAGATAGGAACTCAAGTTCTTCTGCTATGTACTGAGGTTCCCCTGATGCGATAATCGCTTTGGTGTACACGTATTTATCTCTGTTAAACACAAATACTTCCCTTTATTGTATAACTATTGGAACAGATTCTCATTTATAGGAGATGGCAGAGAAATTGATTTGAATTCAATTCAATTTTAATACACTTTAATTTACATGAAGATAGATAAGTTCTCTGACAAAAGTGTTGAAATGTAGCATTCAACACAAGAAACTGTTGTAAGAAGAAATCATGGTTATTACGGTGTGTTGGCTTATATGTACTATATGAACAAAATCAATAACCAAAACATTTGATACGTTTAATAAACTTAAGTAGATTCTGTCTAAACCGGCCCCTGAATATTCAGGATATCTACCTATTGCAGCCGCAAAATTGAGTCTATCCTAATCGCCATAATGAATTCCAAACTGATTCCCAGGTGGCGCTCTTACTTCGCTAGAAATACCACTACCATCAAGAATTACATTCTTGCAGAATCGCCTACTCCATTTTTAAATATTCTTTTACAAGAAATCTTCAAAAAATAACTGAAAATCAATTTTAGGGCTTCCGACAGCAAATCTATCGCTCAGATAGTATGTGTAGGAAGTAGCGTTTGTTTTCAACTTCATCTGGGGAGCATTGTGACAGAATTCGATAATGATTGTTCCGGCTCACTGCCCAATCTGACCTCAGTCTTTGGTCTCCTTGATTCTCTTCATAGCCAGATTATGCATGTTCCAGAATAATTTACATATTTCTTACTTTGAAATTGGAGCATTCTGTTTAAGTATGAAAATAAATATTAGTGATCATTTTACAAAATGTTGAGTTCCAATGTTGATAATAACTTATCGGCTACCTTTGCACAACGCCTGTTTCATTTCAGTGCAAATACAATTCATTTTCTTGTGAATACATAGATACGGACAAATATAACAGCGATATATATATATATATATATATATATATATATATATATATATATATATATATATATATATATTTGAAAACCTTACAAAGAATAATGCGCACAAAAATCTGCACTTGGCATTTCAGAGACAAGTACCATCCTATTACCAACTTTACTAAAAAAAATAGTCACTAAGCGAAAAAGGTAAACATGTTTGAATTTTTACCGCAATAAAGAACATGGTAAATTCGGAAAAGTAAGCTCCGAATTCCCATATTGAGAAAGTAGTTATCGTTAAAATTCAAAACAACGATGATATTAGTGTCGAGTAAACAGTGGAGAAAACGATAATATTAGTGTCGAGTAAACAAGTGGAGACTATAGTCATATAATTTATTATTAGAAATCCATACAATAAACTTTGGGTGAAACCGGGTTAATTATTTTAATAATTTGGCTAAAATAAAGAATCGATTTCTCATGCTGTAAGTAGTATCCAAACTAGGTCTAGAAAATCCAATGTTCCTACATTACTTCGACTAGTTTTAGTGAAATTTTGTATGTATTTTGCATCTTGTAATTCAACGTAAAGATCAATAATTGTTCACTGTGTCTTTTGTCTTGTTCGATTTTATTGTAAACATTTTTAGAGTTTTCTTTGGAGTCCCAAGAAACTAGAAAGAACTGATTAGTCGCATATTAATTATAGCAAAACTATTCTTTTATGAATTAAAAAAAAAATTATTTAAAAAAAAAAAATCCTTCTATTAACGACTTTAATTCAGTTTTATACGATCGATATGACTTTTAGAAAATCATAGGTTTTCATCACAATAGAACAGGTAAGATAGAGAAAAAGAGGAAGCCTCTCAAAGCTATTCATTAGTCCTTAAAAAAAAGTAACTTGTTGGAAATTTAATTTTTCTGTCGCTTACGTTATATGACTAAATAATAGTATAGTTATTCATACCCCTGCCCTCCACTTTCTTCTTTTCTCTGCCCATAAAAAATAAAATTTCCACTAAAGTACTGTAAAATGTATATGTATCTCTCTATCTAGCCCACGTTAAGCTCCAAAATCATGTACTTTTTCTCACTGGAAAAAAAAAATAAAAACAACTGTTCATATCATATGGCACAATTGCCATCCTTCATGAAATAAGTAGGGACTAAATATTCATTAACTTTTATTTATAATATCTATTTTCATAATATTTTTGCATTATTTCTTTTTTTAAATCTATTTTTTTCATTTTTGTATAAACCGGGCTGAAATGATGTCCAAGGATTTGAAAGGTAGAGTATTTAAAGTCTATTTACCGTTTGAACATCTTACCCACTTAATTATATGGTAGATGTACAATACCAAAACCTTACCCACTTAACTTTATGGTATGTGTACAATACCAAAACCTTACCCACTGAATAATATGGTATATGTACAATACCAAAACCTTACCCACTTAATTATATGGTATGTGTACAATACTAACATCTTACCCACTTAATTATATGGTAGATGTACAATACCAAAATCTTACCCACTTAATTATATGGTATGTGTACAATACCAAAATCTTACCCACTTAATTACATGGTAGATGTACGATACCAACATCTTGCCCACTTAATTATATGGTATGTGTACAATACCAAAATCTTACGCACTTAATTATATGGTATGTGTACAATACCAAACTCGTACCCACTTAATTACATGGTAGATGTACAATACCAACATCTTACCCACTTAATTACATGGTAGATGTACAATACCAAAATCCTACCCACTTAATTATATGGTAGATGTACAATACCAAAATCTTACCCACTTAATTACATGGTAGATGTACAATACCAACATCTTACCCACTTAATTATATGGTAGATGTACAATGCCAACATCTTACCCACTTAATTTTATGGTGTGGGTACAATACCAAAATCTTACTCACTTAATTACGTGGTATGTGTACAATAGAAAAATCTTACCCAATTAATTATGTGGTATGTGTACAATACCAAAATCTTACCCACTTAATTATATGGTAGATGTACAATACCAAAATCTTACCCACTTAATTATGTGGTGTGTGTACAATACCAAAATCTTACCCACTTAATTATATGGTAGATGTACAATAGCAAAATATTACACACTTAATTATGTGGTAGATGTACAATACCAAAATCTTACTGACTTAATTACATGGTAGATGTACAATACCAACATCTTACTCAATAATTATATGGTAGATGTACAATACCAAAATCTTTCACACTTAATTACATGGTAGATGTACAATACCATCATCTTACCCACTTAATTATATGGTAGATGTACAATACCAAATTAATTATATGGTAGATGTACAATGCCAACATCTTACCCACTTAATTATATGGTAAGGGTACAATAGCAAAATCTTACCCACATAATGAGATGGTAGATGTACAATAGCAAAATCTTAGCCACTTTATTACATATCAGATGTACAATAGCAAAATCATACCCACCTAATTAGATGGTAGATATACAATAGCAAAATCTTACCCACTTAATGAGATGGTAGATGTACAACATCAAAATCTTACCAACTTAATTAGATGGTAGATGTACAATAGCAACATCTTAGCCACTTATTTATGTGGTAGCTGTACAATAGCAAAATCTTACCCACTTAATTTTATGGTAGATGTACAATAGCAAAATCTTACCCACTTAATTATATAGTAGATGTTCAATACCAAACTCTTACCCAATTAATTACATGGTAGATGTACAATACCAATATTTTCCCCCAATTTATTATATGGTATGTTTACAATAGCAAAATCTTACCCAATTAATTATGTGGTAGATGTACAATACCAGACTCTTACCCAATTAATTACATGGTAGATGTACAATACCAACTCTTACCCAATTAATTGCGTGGTGAATGTACAATACCAAACTCTTACCCAATTAATTACATGGTAGATGTATGATACCAAACTCTTACCCAATTAATTACATGGTAGATGTACAATACCAAACTCTTACCCAATTAATTACATGGTAGATGTATAATACCAAAATCTTACCCAATTAATTACATGGTAGATGTATAATACCAAAATCTTACCCAATTAATTACATGGTAGATGTATGATACCAAACTCTTACCCAATTAATTACATGGTAGATGCACAATACCAAACTCTTACCCAATTAATTACATGGTAGATGTACAATACCAAATTACAGCATGCACGGCGGAATCGAGATATAGTATCAAACAGCTTATTTTTTAATATTACTGTGAAGGATGAGTCGGGTGGGTATAATATATATATTAAGGTGAAGGATGGGTCGGGTGGGTATAATATATATTCCTGTGAAGGATGGGTCGGGTGGGTATAATATATATTCCTGTGAAGGATGGGTTGGTTGGGTATAATATATATTCCTGTGAAGGATGGGTCGGGTGGGTATAATATATATTCATTGTCAAGACATTACAAATGTTTTATATATCTAACATTTTCTATGGCTGTTCCAAATAAAAGGGAATCTATAACTCAATGCATATTTTGCAAAACTCTGATTCAAAATGGCTGCTTGTATTGTTGACTTTAGAGCAATATTTGGGCATGAGCTGTAAGGCCAGACTAAAGAGGCATGCAGATGCATTCACATAAAAGAGATAGTCATGTATTCATGTTTAATTGAATGGTAAATCTACAATGGAGTTCAAGAGAAAGGTACACATCAGACTATTTGTCAGTAATGGCTTCGATCGGATTTTTGTTGTATAGTGGTATTTCCTCAAAATAAAATCTAATACCGATTTAGTTCAATACAATCTGTGTCTGAAGGTTGTTCAAATACGTGCTATTTAAAAACCTTCTCTTGTCGTACATGAAGTGAACAAGATTGCAGCGGGTTTTGAAAGTGCATATAATCACAAAATATTCTTGCATATCATCAACAGGTGCAAACAAACATGGATATTTTAAGTGGAATGTGAGACAAGAATGTTTATGGTACCTTAATTTCAAACAACAAAGACAATTCTACAATCAATATGTCCAAATTTGTTTTGTTTTTGTTTGCTGTTTATTTACAGAAACGGGCACTAAGTTCGACAGTTGTCAATTTCACTCGAACTATTATGTTTGTAGATTTTCCAACTGAAACTCTTTTCTTTGAAGTTGTTCTTTCATGCTGAAATAATGTTTTATTGTTTGAGTATTGTAATTACTGGCTTTTGTTTGGTCTAAATTACTATAAAATGTGAGAAAAAGCAAGCACTAGCTAATATATGCCTTCACCGGGGAATCTTTGATTAGCTACAAAGTAAGTTATGACATTGAATACTAGATTATGCTGGTTTAAACAAATTCAGGTTAGGTGTTCTAATATTGTTTTGACAATTTTGAGTGTTGTGAGCTAGTGCTTTTTTGTTTGTTTGTTGTTTCTTTTTTTTATAAATTTTCATGATAGTTGGCCTATTGAGTCGTGGGTAGAGCATTGGTGTTTGAAAAAAAAATAGAAGGGTAGGTGGGTAGTGGCTTAGGTTTTGCTTAAAAATCATTTGGAGATTTTTTATTTTTTATTTTTTAAACGATACGCGAGTGGGTGGGTTTGCATCTCAGTTATATGTGCTATTATTTATCATGCGTTTGCAACTGAGACTTTTTTCACTGAATATTGAGCGGGCATTAAGGATTTAATTACGTCATCATATATCGAATTCTCATTCAGAAAATTCTTGCTTTAACCACTGAGTAAAAATTTTAGGATTTCCTCAAACATGAGATGTTTCTTAATTATTTTTTTCAAGAATAAGAATATCCGATGATAAACATTTTCAACCATTTAAAGTTTTTTGTATCTGCTATTCTTGTTTTTTTTTTTTAATTATCATTTCTACTGTCTCTACCTCTGCCAAAAAATCTATGCTAGACGTATAATAAGCAAGTAATAAACAATTCCTACTTTGATGAGAAATTTTGAGAAATGTGTGGCCTTTCTCTATATTCACGAAGCGTCTCAACCTGAGTACATACTCAAACTGAAATATTATTTCTTTAGATTTTATTATATTTATTCCATTTTCATAAATTAACTAACTATTTCTATCAAGAAGCTAATATTAGATAAGATTCAACTTGAAAGTCTATTGTATATTAATAAGTGTGTTCATTATTGAATATCAAAAAATGAGTTTGAGTGTGAACTCATCTTGAGAAATTTCTTGAATACTTGGTCCGGTCCTTTCCTACAAATATGACGAAGTATGATCTTAACTTTTGTCTTTTCATGTATACTTAATGTATACCGTTTATTTATATTTTTCACGCATACTTAATTTATACCGTTTATTTATATTTTTTACTTATACTTAATTTATACCGTTTATTTTGTTTTCACGTATACTTAATTTATATCGTTCAATATGTAATAGGGCATTCACACAAGTTTACTAAGCAAATAAAACTAAAATTTGTTTCCTTCAAATTCACGATAATGTGAATCAGTTTCTTTGTTGACGGCAAAATATCTAAACATGTGTCGAGTAATTAAACATACTATCTAGCTCGCTATCTAGTTAGATATGCACTATACATGTATATATCAATATAAATGCATACACTAACAAGTGCGTCTTTTATTGTTTAAGAGATATTTTTTCACATGTTTATATAGCCTAACTAAGGTCATGTTATTACGAGGAATCATATCTGCATCAATGCAGCTTGTAATTATGTACACAGTTTTGTCATATTTCGAACAAAATGGACATCGGGAGAACAAAATGGACATCGGAAGAATAACCTTTTCCGCTGCACAAAGACTGAAAGTATGGCACCTGTTTTAAAGCGCAAATAGTTACATTGGATACGACAGCATGAAGCCAGGAACTATCTAATTTCTTATCGTCGTTGTCTTTCGAGAGTCTAATATACTTCCATCGTATTGTCCAGTTAGAAGTTAGAGCATCCGTCAATGGACGGTATACTTTGAAAACTGATCTTTGTAAACCATAGGCGGGATAAACTATAATTAAACATATGAAATTTTATAGTTTTTGCTCCTTTATGAAAATGAATCAGTCTACAATAGGATGAAGATATATATCAACCCAGCTTCAGTTGCAAAGTCTTGTTGTTGTTATTCAGCCGACAAACAGCACGATACACTACTTTGTGGAATCCATTTATAAATCTGCAAATATACGTATATTATCAGCTCATTTCTAACCGGCGTTTCCTATTTGTTCCTACCGGTCACAAAAAAACATAGAGGAGGACTTTTTTTTCTTGTCTTAAGAGAACTGACTTTATATTACACTCTGAGACTATACTGACTTTATATTACACTCTGAGACTATACTGACTTTATATTACACTCTGAGAATATACTGACTTTATATTATACTCTGAGACTATACTAACCTTATATTACACTCTGAGACTATACTGACTTTATATTACACTATGAGACTATACTGACTTTATATTATACTCTGAGACTAACTATACTGACTTTATATTACACTCTGAGACTATACTGACTTTATATTATACTCTGAGAATATACTGACTTTATATTATACTCTGAGACTATACTGACTTTATTTTACACTCTGAGACTATACTGACTTTATATTACACTTTGAGACTACACTGACTTTATATTATACTCTGAGACTATACTGACTTTATATTACACTTTGAGACTACACTGACTTTATATTATACTCTGAGACTATACTGACTTTATATTATACTCTGAGACTATACTGACTTTATATTATACTCTGATACTATACTGACTTTATATTATACTCTGAGACTATACTGACTTTATATTATACTCTGATACTATACTGACTTTATATTACACTCTGAGACTATACTGACTTTATATTATACTCTGAGACTATACTGACTTTATATTACACTCTGAGACTATACTGACTTTATATTACACTCTGAGACTATACTGACTTTATATTATACTCTGAGACTATACTGCTATTCTTTAGAGACTCAACGCTAAATCAATGTCATATATGTCGACAACATCATATACATATTATGGAAATAATCTCACTTGAAAATAAGAAAGGGTCGTAAGAAGCGAAATTATTTGTAATGCAGCAATCTTTCATATTATTAATACCCTAAATACTGGAAAGAATCTGACCGTTTCATCCCAAGACTCCTTATCTATGTAATGCGATATGCTTACTCTAATGTTTTAACCCTAGCAAAAAGATAAATCTTGTTTGAAATGTTATCGGGTGCATACATAAATCTTTTCAAATTTAGAATATAATATTTGTCTAGTCATTATGATATGCATGGGTGATAATAAGAACTCAGTTCCAAAAAGGATTGTCATATCAAAAGATTGTTATCGACACTTATCCGTTTGATAATATTCTCTTTCACTCGTGATTATAAATACACCATTTTCTTAATACCCGGAATCGCATTGATAATTGACTTTGGGAACAGTTGTTTTACAATTTCAATAAAAGCACAAAAATTGCACAAATTTTGAAAAAAACAAGAATGACGTGGTTATAGTCAGAGAAAATAAATATAAATTGAGAAGTGATTGCGCTGTTGTGCGTGTCGTCTCAAGTTGTACATTGAACGACCCTATCTGTGCAAACATATATCAATAAACATAACCATTCCACAAGATTTGGTGGGCCTGCTTCCAGAATTGATTAATTGCAGCTGAAAACATCTGATCATTAACTGGGTTATTTTCCATCGCAGTGAGCCAGTCTAATACTTAACATGATGGGTTGATTCTGATACCTTTCTCATTGGCATCACATAGACAAATCTGAGCTTATCAACCTTGAATATTGCATTTCTGTTGTTATATACAGAATATTGATGATTTGACCTACTTGCATAGTTTGGTAATTATTTAGCAGTAATTACTTTTGATATGTCTATTATATGTAATTATCCTAGAGCTGTCTAGTGTGCACTAAATTTTACTTTGACATTTTTTTCTCCATTGTCTGCGGACCTTGAATAACAAGACCTCAATTAGCATGATCCGTTTTACATTGTTCCCTCTGACAACATGACTGTATGAAATATATATAATTTTCTTCAGCACTAATGACCATATGATTATGTAATTAGTTCGAACTCGGTCAAGTCTGTATTTCAAATTGAGCTGAGTCACCAAGTACTCGTCTACTACAGTATTCGGATGACATTTTATCAAAGTCAATAAGAAATATTCATTGCAACTTTATTTCCTCTTATCTGATGCATATTTGGCTCTAACACCCACGGCTGGCATGGAACACGTGTGGGCAGTGGCGGCGCGAGGGTTCGAGGCGCCCGGTGGCAATGGTCTTTAGTGGCGCCACTACTTTGCCACAGAGAACAGTTTTAATGTCCGTTGCCAACCTCCAACCCCCCCACCCCCCACCCCCCCACGATCTACGCCCCGGTTACAGCTGAGAAAAAAAATCCCGACGGCGCCACCCCACCCCCCTTGCTCGGCGCCCGGGGGGGGGGGGGGATTGCCACCCCACGTCGCGCCGCCACTGCGTGTGTATACATTAAAAGTGACAGTAGCAAATCCGTAACAATTAAACTTAAATGTAAATTTTCATAATAAACTGGTAAAGATTCTTAAGGTGCCCTAATTATGATGTAAATGAAAAGCACATCGAATTGCAGTCTTTTCCATCTGTATTTAAATTCTTTTCGTTATTTATAGTTATACAAATCTATACTGTTTTACTACTTTCTATTGTGCTGACTTAGAGTCCTTGTTCAAGTACAGATGCAGAACTCTACGCATTTAAAAAGAAAAGGAAAGCTCGTCCTAATAATAAAGAAGAAGAAGTAAAGGAGTAGAAAGAAGCCGTATAGTCGGACTGCATGATTGTGAAATTTAAGGACATGTGATGTGGTGTCATATGGTGTCACATACATGAATAACATTAGTTTGGCGTTTGCAAGATTTCTCTCTTCTGGTTAAGAATCAAACTTTAGTGGATAAAGGAAAAAAGCTTAAGAAAGTTATGACAAGCAATAAACCGCATGATACCGCTCACGTTTAGATACGGAGAATTTTTTTTACCTCGCACAGATGAAGGAAAGGCAAACGTGTGAAAGTATTTTTTTTAAAAATCTTTGAAATGCAAACTGTAGATTCAATACCCAAATTGTATCAAGATTTGTTGGTGATCTTGGTATATTGGCATCGAACGTGTTGAAAGATAAGCATGTTGTAGATGTTAATTATCCTTAACGTGAATAACATATGATGATTAATTCAATTTAGGCAAAATCCGTTCCCAGAGACAAGGGTTTCAATTGGGAAGAATCTTCTTAATCTGTTGTCTCGTTCAAGCAGACTCTCGCGTGACTATGTGAGATCTCCGCCATAAGTATAGAGGACATATACAGAGCCACGCAAGAGTCCGATCGAAGGGGACTACTGAATCGGGAACAATTAGGGGGGTGTGTGTATGTGTGTGTGTGAGAGAGGGAGAGAGAGAGAGAGAGAGAGAGAGAGAGAGAGAGAGAGAGAGAGAGAGAGAGAGGGGGGGGGGGAGGAGAGGGAGAAAGAGAGGCGTTACCATATAGGCCAAAATGAATTGTCCTTTTAATTTATCGTCAAATTTGTAATTCCGTTTATTTGTTTCAGGCGAAAACAAATGTGTATTTTCATTCATGTGCAACAGAAAAAACGAAAAAGATAAGATAAAGGGGTTAAAAAGAGAAAAGGAAAATCAATAAGTAATTTTACTTAGTCACATACCATTGTAGAAAAAGACAAAGAAGGAGATTGATCATTGATATTAATACAGTTTCTTATTAATAAAATAACCGTCAGTGCCAGACATTGAAACTAATAGAGCAAGTGTATGCCCGATATTGAAAAAATGTTGGAATTAAAATTCAATAATGATAAAAAATTATAATGAAAACTGGTCACAAAACAAAACCTTTGAAGTAGTATATTAGAGCGAATATTTAAAGCCCAAGCTGGAATGTTATAAATATAATGAAAGCTATACAACTTGGAATGTCTAGATTGAATCATGTACACAGACGAATAAGACTTAAAGAAAAACAAATTTTGTTGCGTGAGACAGGAGTTTATGAAATCTATGATATCTTATCAAAGCCTCTCTGCAAAAATATTTCACTTTAAAACACACACACACAAAACCATTTCGGGATTTATTGGTGAAGTCCGGTGGAGCCATATTATTTTTTTTTACGACATCTTATAGCTTTTAATAAAAATTACACCCAACATTAAACCTCATAAACCACATATTTTGCAAAGAATGCAGTATACGGGTTTGGTTTTATAACAGTACAAAACCACATTTAATCAGACTGAAAAGACAAAATAAATCATAAAAGAGGTAAAAAGCAAAATGACGTTCAAAAGAAACTACATACAAAACATTTTACCATTTCCCTTGCCAAATGTAACCCTCCATAACATCGCAGGTTGAGAATGACTCCACACGATGATCTGTATCTAGGTTCCACCCTCAAAATGCTTTCCAGATACCCCTTGCCAGCCTGTACCCAGACACAGCCTGTACCCAGACACGGTCTGATCAATGTCCTTAAAGGAAGCAGTGTCTTATTGATCCTTAATATGACTGAATATGGCATTTGACAAAAACGTTTTTGTGCGAAAATTGATCCATCCTGAGAGCATATCTTCCGTATCAAATTAAAACTGGATAAAAGCATTTTACATAACAACTGAGGCAGGTCTAAAAACAAATATCCAATGTTGAAAAAACACAGTTACAAAAAAATGTGGTGAGACATTTAACTGAAAAAAGGATCTGAATAACGACACTATATTTTTTGTCATCATTCGTTCAGAATGCGTGAGGCAAAATTTGTTTAAGGTGTTTAATATATTTTACCGCACTGGTACCAGGGTGTTTAATATATTTTACCGCACTGGTACCAGGGTGTTTAATATATTTTACCGCACTGGTACCAGGGTGTTTAATATATTTTACCGCACTGGTACCAGGGTGGGGTTGGGGGTGGGAGTCTTCTATCTCCGTCTCACCTTTCACTGATCACAAGTCTAAAAGAGTAGCTCTGGAAACATGGCCCTGAACAGTGCTTATATTCAGTATTTCACTCAGTTTGTTAAACTTTCCTCTAGACAAAATGAATGCCGACAAGACATTTCCAAACAGCACCGATGAAAACAAAGACCAAATATTCAACGGTTACTGAATGAGATGAAATGATGGTGATACAATTTAGAAAACTCGAAAAAGCCATAATTACTGGAATTTAATATTAATATGGGGTTCTGAATGCCAGCTATTGAAACGTGTAATATCAACGTCAACCCAATGAGAGAACTTCATTTTTTTACAGTGTAACACGAGAAATTTGGAGAAAACAGCTGCTTTCATCTCACCCATCCCTGTCTTACTCTCATCCAAATTCCGTTTCATCCCCTCGCCCATCGTATTGTAGGTCCTTTTTCAAAGGTCCTTTTACCATGTATTAAGATGTATAATATAAAAAATAAACGCTCATATGTGTTTTTGACTGTCTACTTTTCCAGCGTCCGAATAGTGCCACCCTCTACAAAAAAATCTCTGCGGAGTAAAAAATATTACCTTCTATAAAGAAGAGTGAACGCTAGTATTGAAAGACATTGGTAAATTACAGAGTACCATCTGAACAAACTACCTGATTCTCAAATAATGTGTTTCCTTACATGGCCCTCCAAATGCTGTATAAATTCGCTTATAAGCACGTTCCAACTGCAAACAACACAGACCCCGATCTGCCGTCCTATAATGCGCTGGTAGATCTGGGTCTACGTTGTTTGTTCCACTGATTACTCGTAATAAACTACATAGACCCTGATCTACCAGCGCGTTATGCGACATTAGAGGTTATGCAGTTTGCAGTTGGACCCGACTTAGACGTAAGTAATGACGGTACATAATTTATCATCTTCTGTAAATAATGAATCTACAGGAAAATATTAATTTGATTTGCATGACATTTATTCCTTGTGTCTTTCGAAGGACTGATAAAAGGACATTTAATATCTGAATTAGAAAAATTACTCTACCACGGGAGTAATCAACATATTTTCTTAGATGGTAAAGGTTACGCAATTTCTTAAATATACCCTATCAAGAGTAGCTCTTGGTAAAATGTGGCTGACACTCATTAGACCCATGCTTAATATACTTGCGAAGCGTGGGATAATATCTCTGAAACTGATTCATGTAGATTAGAAAAAGTTCAACTCGAAACGGCTAGGATAGTTACGTGTTTGCCAATCTATGTTGATATAAACGCTTCAAAGGGGATGGCAAAATTTAAATTCAAGGGTGAAATTTTTACAAATTATTTATGTTCTATAAAATCGTTCATAGCTATGACCCACCATATTTGTTGGGAATTCTTCCTCCTCTCATAGTCGAAGTATAAAATTACTCTCTTTTTGATACGCATAAAATAACTTCAATGTTGTCCAGGATCGAACTCTTTTCTTCTTTTTTTCTGGTACAATTAAAGGTTAGAATTCGCTCAATATTGGAGTCCGCGCATTGCCGCCCTTGTTTGTTCCAGTATATGCGACCTAATAATGACACGGCACTCCAATATTTACTCGAGGCCATAGTCAATTAAAATTACGTTAACCAGACTGAGAAGTATAGTAGTAATTTGAAAGCTGATCTATATAACCTGAACCTAACACACACTTCTTCTTATTCACGTAGATCCCAGTTTGAAACTTAAGCATTTTTACACATCTAACACCAACTCTTTATCGAACATGCACAACAATAAAGGCGCAATTACTCATATCCTGAATTACAAAGTCTTTCAATACGTTTTTCTTGCGTACAGCTACTCTTGAATTTTGGAAAACAGTTTAAGTCTGCTCAGGTAGGGCTGTAGAAGTCATGTCCTGTTGAACATCAGTTTAACGTTACAGTTTATCATTCACCAACAATAAGAAGAAGTTCCCATGGTTATTAGAATTTATCAATTTAGACTCAGTATTTAGATTAAAAGACATCTCTTTCCAGGCAAGACCTTAAGAATAAACGTCCATCAACGTATACAAATAAAAAATAACAAATATCTGCCTCGCAATACATCATTAACACCGACCACGCTAGTGATTTTTTAAATACAGAACTGATAAAAGTCACACATTTCATGCATTTGTGTTTTTCCAGTTTACAGTAACTCCGTAAATTACATTTGACTGCAAAACCTTAAAGGTCGAATATGGAGAAAATCTTCAAAATGTAAATTTGTCATGCTTTCTGTAGAACGTTGTGTGGGTTTAAGTAATCCGTTTCTCTGGTAAAATTTACTCCAACCAAATTTTGGAAATTTACCGTTAAGATTAATGTAAGTTAGATTGTCCAAAATTACTGGCTGCATTACCTCCCATGACAAAGGCTCGTTGGAGGGGCGGGGGAGGGCGCTCAGTTATGTGTGACGTTATTCTACAACAGCTGACTAGTCACTAATGTAGTGTGTTGATTGCACGGTTATTTCAAGTTAAAATAGCAGATTTTGCGCTGCATAAGGTCACAAATTGTGATCAAACATAGAAAAAGGGCTGTCCTTTTATTTAAAAATGTGTAAACGAAGACAGATGCAGAAAATAGTCATATACCGATAGCTTTCCAAATATGCCCTCCTGTTCATTCCAAATTATTTTAAGAAGCGATCAAAATCAACGCAGATCCTTCGAAACATTAAAAAGGGATTTAGACTAATCATTTAATCAATCATCGGGGAAAATGAGAGAGAGACAGAGAGACAGAAAATAAGAAAAAGAATACTGAAAAAGATATCTTCCCTATTCAAAGAGTGCATTAACCTTTGTTTTATAGATTGGAGACATAATAACAGCAAAATATAAAGTAGAACATGGGGAAATATTATGTTAGGAGATAAGGGTAACATTTCAAGGGGAATGTGTCTACCATGTACAATTTCCAAGAACTGCAGTTTATTTTCAAAGAGTTATTGTCGATAATTTTGAATACAAATATGTATATAATGTACTTATTTTCTCCATTTGGCTTATATTATATTAACGTTAGAAAATACGCTAAGATCGCGCTTCTGTGTTTCGATGCACAATATTTTCGTACTTCTTTCCAATAATTGTTATCATTCGTTTTCTTTTTTCTCTCGATCTGTCGATGATCATATTGACCAAAAGTGTACCATCAGTCGTTTCAATTTTTTACAAAGTGCCACAATAATCCCTGTTCGTTTCATAACCCATCGCAAATTCCCTACACCATAATATTTCCGTTGAGAGTTATTTCTCCAAGTGATAGGCTATTTCCGCATACATATTTCATGGGCAGGTAATACCTGCTCCAACTTTTGTAAGGTTCATGCTTTAAAACGCAATTATTCGTAAACGATGCAAACGATGGTTCTATTCAGTGAAGTATTTAATCTTGACATGAAGTACAGCCTCTGTAATCTTTTGTATTGAGTGATTGGAGAATATCATATTCTGTAAAAATCTCACTAGATAGTAAAAACTGTCGAATTTTGCACGCGGTTTTTTTTTTCTCTCTCTCTCACTCTCTCTCTTGATATGTAGGTTTACCTATTCAAAAATTTGGTCATTCTTCCTTCACAATTTACCGGCATTGTAAATATTAGTCATCTCCTCTAACTCTGCTTTTTTCGCCAACTTTTTTTTAACAATATTTGTTTTCTATCAGTTTGACAGTTCCTTCCAGGACTCTAACAATCTTTGTTTTCTATCAGTTTGACAGTTCCTTCCATGACTCTAGCAATCTTTGCTTTCTATCAGTTTGACAGTTCCTTCCATGACTCTAGCAATCTTTGTTTTCTATCAGTTTGACAGTTCCTTCCATGACTCTAGCAATCTTTGTTTTCTATCAGTTTGACAGTTCCTTATATGACTCTAGCAATCTTTGTTTTCTATCAGTTTGACAGTTCCGTTCATGACTCTAACAATCTTTGTCTTCTATCAGTCTGACAGTTCCGTCCATGACGTAGATTGCCCATCACACTCAAAACGTGCTGTAATGAATTCAATACTACGGGAAAGTCTAGACTTCCAAACCACACCGAATCCCTTCAAAAACCCTACCCACCCCCTTCTCGTAGCCCTCAGAAATTCACCTCTGCAGCTGCACATAGCTGAATGAAACAGCAATAGTTTGGTTCAAGTTAGTGATCTTTGTGTGAACAAACATTAACTCTGATATGCAAATATTATATCAGATTTGTTTTCCATCCAGCAGCGGAATATTTAACCTGTTTAGGTTAAAGTTGTACGAGCACCTTGAGAGAGGAAAAGAGTTTGTGTCATGGTTGAATCATTCATTTCCATTAATATTTTTTATATTATTGTTACCATAGGTTACGTATTTGTTATTTCATGTTCACATTATATACATATATTCCTCTCTTTTTACCAAATCATGATAGCATATCCGTTTAAATAAATAGCGATTAATAATGTTTGAGATTCCTTTCTCCCCCCCCCCCTCCCGACTAACCTTTACATCAATAACAACATATGTTTCGACAAGTCAACCAATATCACTTACACTATTCAAGCCTAAATATATTATTGTAATTGATCGAATTATGTATCGTCATTTCAGATACGCTGTTAGGGGCGGGACATGTACATATTAAGTGTATAAATAGTTACACCTCCAAGAAAGATCGGCAGATATGTGAGCTGAACATCACCTGTCACTTGATGGAATTGATCTTTACGTCCGCGTGGTAAGTAATTATCCCACACATTTTACAGTGATCTATATTTGGTATTATCTCCAACCTAGAAATGAAATTACTGATGTGTGCTGTTGTACATACTATTTTTGTGCTAACTGCCAAATTTGTAATTAAATCTGAACATTTTTTCTTCTACGTTAAATATTAGTCTCCATGAGAGAATTAAATATATATCTCACCTCTTCTGTTTGACATTTCTACCTATATAAGAAACTTGCCTTTATTTTTATTTAATGCAGTCAGCTTTTATGGTGACTTTTATAGTAAACTTAGAAACTCTCATAGTCAAAATATCAGATGTCTTCTTATTTCTAACAGTTAATAAATGGTATTTTATTTCTAATAAAATGGGGGGGGGGGAAGAACTTTAGATATATAACGGCAAATACCTAAACGCGTACATGAGAACGATCCCATAGTCATATTGCATCGAGAATACACTTTTTTTTTAAATGAATGGAATAATTTCTTCTTTTTCGAGCAATTGCTACCAAAAGATTGACATTATTCGACTTGTTTCATATTTCATTTGGAGTGCAAATGTAAGATTCTATTTACCGTATGATAAAAAGTATTGGTTTTGTCAGACAAAATCGCAGTGTAGTGAAATGACTTTGAAATACATTCCGATGCCTCAGTCGTTACGCCTTTCCTTTGCATGACGTTATGACGTCATTTGTGACGTCATGAGGTTTTGTCACACGTGTTACATATATAACAATTATGACACAGAGGATATTGGCTTGAATCGAATGAGTAATAAATACATGATATCGAATGGGTGAAAATACTAATATTTCTTTACCCACAAGATAAAATATATCCGTTATTCACTCGGAACAAAGAAATTTTCTTTTTATATTATGCTCAAACGTGTTGGCTAGCTAAAGTATATAACAGACTAAGTAGCAGATTTCTTACGGTAATGTCAGCTGTTTACCGTTTATATTCTGCTGTGTTTTGTGTATAGTCACACAGAAAATATGAGTAGTAACATAATTCCCTTCTCGGCATCCATAACTTCAAATGCCATGCGAAACCTGTGTTTGATTGAATAAGACGAATGAAATATTAATTATTTACATTAGAACGTTCAGAAAACATTTATTTCTGGGAAATATTAGTCACTGACCAATACGTTAAATAATTTTCGTGTCAAAAGAATGGAGCAATATTTATCAAATTGACTGTATTACGCAGAAGAAAGCATTGGTCAGTAAAATTCCTCGTTAACGCTTTAGTAATATGGTTAAATTCAAATGCCGGAGATGAAATTTAACCTCTCTGAGCGAATCCACAGACCTGCATCCAATATGCAAGATATTTTATGTATGATGTGACGTATGTTGCGGTTAAAGCAGATGGCCTTCCATTGTGAAGTGTCTGGTAAAGTGACACGGCGCTTCTCTGGTTGCAGTTATGAAAGCAGCGTAATGAACCAGAGATCTATTGACATGATAAATAATATCTGTCGTGAGAAATCCGCTGGTTTCGAATAAGAGAAACTCTCTCTCTCTCTCTCTCTCTCTCTCTCTCTCTCTCTCTCTCTCTCTCTCTCTCTCTCTCTCTCGCTGGAACAATATTTAAAATCTATAGAATGTATATTATCAACTTGAAAATTTTTAATGGAATGACTGAGAAATAAATATAGCCAATATCACGTTATCGGCGTTTCTTTTGGTTTATAAATATAATGTGCTTTGGTCCATTTTCGCGATCTAAAGGCTTGATTAGGAGAACTCAAGAGAGCCAATCAGAAAATAATTTTCAATCACATCGTCTCTGTAACGCATGTAATTGAACTCTCATTTACGCCCAATGTAGCTCTCTACTTCGCGAAATCTAAAATCCCCACTTCGTGTAATTGAACTACCTGGCAGGCCAACAGGGTCAAAACACAAAAACATTTTGTGTTCTTGAAGCTCGAATACGCTACCTTGTGAGAGCCAACAGGAAAAGTTGTTTGATTCACATAAATACGTATTTGAGACATCAAGAGTGCGCGTTCTCGAGGCTCGAATCCGCGAACTTGAGAAAGCAAATCGGAAAGTTTGTTTTAATCACATGATGTCTCTTTTGATCGCGTATCGAAACTCGTGACTGTGTATTCGAGCCTCGCTCTTTGCTACGCAATTAAGAGATAAATCATGTGACAGAAAGTAATTATCTGATTGGTTCTCTCGAGATCGCATGTTCGAGCTCTGAGAACGTGCATTCATCTTGTCTTGAATATGTGATCATATGATTCAAACGACTTTTTCAAGTGGTTCTTTCGGAATCGTATATTCGAAGGTGAAATACTACGAAAATTTCATCTGCGAAAAATAAGAAAAGTTGACCCCTCCCAACACCCCAACCTCCCTCCCCCCAACCCACCCTCGCACCGACACTGTACGCGCATTAGACTTTTTGGAGAACGCGAAATGTTTTCACGTTATATACCCGTTGGTTTGCCAGGTAGTTTGATGACTCGAAGTGGAAATTTCGATTTATCGTAATGGAGGGCTCGATTGCGCAAAATGGAAATGTTTCCATGTCATGACCCCGATGGCTTGCCATAAACGTCTGCAAAGATACTAGTCAGATGAAATGAATCATTGGTGGCATATGTTTTTAATTTGCATTGTTTCATGTATCCTCATAATAATGTGGTTGCAACTGCTGCAGCGATCATGCATGTTCCTTGCAGCATCCTGCACTAGTTGCTTAACATAACGTCCTTTTTTGCAGAAATGAAATCCATCATACAACAAGCCAGGCAAGTGTTGTAGATGATAATAAGCCTGGAGAACATATCCTTAGCCCACCAGAATATGCAATCTCGTGATTATAAAACTGATACAAATACATGTACATTTTTTTATTTTATCGGATTATACAACAGCTGGATTGCAAGCCGTACGTTTCTCATTAAATGCAGCTCGAGCGGCCAAACGCAATGAAAGCATCAGCAAGATAAATATTAGACCTAAGCAAATTGTACACATTACAAATTCCAGTCTTAGCCTTTATTAAATACATTGAACATTGTAAAAGCCTTATCACATTGAAACAAGAAATAGGTCGTGCATATTTAACAATCAATGAGGTTCACTGTCATGTTTAATCAGCCCTAATAAAAATATATCCTTGATTCTAAACATGTGCTGACTGGAATTTAACTTATTTGGCTGATTAATTACTATTTCTTTCAAGGAAATGAACAAAGGGAAGTTTTTATGCCAGTTAGAAAATGTGTTGATTAGTTCGTGTATGAAGAACTTACATTGTACAAGGTAACAAAAAAAAAAAAAAAAGACAGCTGCTCTCTTCGATAGTCGTCAGAGTCGACACTGAAATTGCTCTCCACGTACTCCGAGTTCCCTTGCCTGTAAAAATATCACTGGCCTGTCTTGAACCAATCTAGTGGAAAGTTCAGTGACGACCCGAGGGTTCGAAACGCCCGGGAGCAGTGTTCTTTAGTGGTGCCTTTTCAGAAGCGCCCGAGGGCAATGTTCTTTAGTTCTTTAGTGGTGCCCTTACTTTGCTACAGAGAGCAGTTTTTATGTCAGATGTTAACCTCCCTCACCCCCCCCCCTTCCAAAATATAAGTTTTGTAAAGAATTGCCGCCGTTACATTAAGGTGAAGGTGAAATACATTGAAAAGTTCAGCTGCCAAAAAAAAGCTCCCGATGGCGCCCCCAATTGCCCCCTCTAAAGCCCCAGTCCCCAACCCCTCTCGCTACCACTGGGAAAGTTAAATGATTTACGAAACATTAAATCGAATACTTAGAACATTTTATATGTAGTTCATTTTTATACCAAGAACAAAAAATGTGCATAATGATTTATTTCAAAAGTATTAATTGACTTTGTGAACAAACATCTAAAAACAAACCATTAACATGTATTTGTATAGAAACAAAAGAAAACCGAAAACAATAATATAGGGATTTTTTTATCGTTCTTATTTAACATTGCCCATTCCATGTCTACGTAGCAGTGTACTGATTATACAAGTATTACCCATTCCATGTCTACGTAGTAGTGTATTGATTATACAAGTATTAGCCATTCCATGTCTACGTAGTAGTGTATTGATTATACAAGTATTAGCCATTCCATGTCTACGTAGTAGTGTATTGATTATACAAGTATTAGCCATTCCATGTCTACGTAGTAGTGTATTGATTATACAAGTATTAGCCATTCCATGTCTACGTAGTAGTGTATTGATTATACAAGTATTAGCCATTCCATGTCTACGTAGTAGTGTATTGATTATACAAGTATTAGCCATTCCATGTCTACGTAGTAGTGTATTGATTATACAAGTATTGCCCATTCCATGTCTACGTAGTAGTGTATTGATTATACAAGTATTGCCCATTCCATGTCTACGTAGTAGTGTACTGATTATACAAGTATTACCCATTCCATGTCTACGTAGTAGTGTATTGATTATACAAGTATTAGCCATTCCATGTCTACGTAGTAGTGTATTGATTATACAAGTATTAGCCATTCCATGTCTACGTAGTAGTGTATTGATTATACAAGTATTAGCCATTCCATGTCTACGTAGTAGTGTACTGATTATACAAGTACTGCCCATTCCATGTCTACGTAGTAGTGTATTGATTATACAAGTACTACCCATTCCATGTCTACGTAGTAGTGTACTGATTATACAAGTACTACCCATTCCATGTCTACGTAGCGGTGTATTGATTATACAAGTACTGCCCATTCCATGTCTACGTAGTAGTGTATTGATTATACAAGTACTACCCATTCCATGTCTACGTAGTAGTGTATTGATTATACAAGTACTACCCATTCCATGTCTACGTAGCGGTGTATTGATTATACAAGTACTGCCCATTCCATGTCTACGTAGCGGTGTATTGATTATACAAGTACTACCCATTCCATGTCTACGTAGCGGTGTATTGATTATACAAGTACTACCCATTCCATGTCTACGTAGTAGTGTACTGATTATACAAGTACTGCCCATTCCATGTCTACGTAGCGGTGTATTGATTATACAAGTACTGCCCATTCCATGTCTACGTAGCGGTGTACTGATTATACAAGTACTGCCCATTCCATGTCTACGTAGCGGTGTATTGATTATACAAGTACTACCCATTCCATGTCTACGTAGCGGTGTATTGATTATACAAGTACTACCCATTCCATGTCTACGTAGCGGTGTATTGATTATACAAGTACTGCCCATTCCATGTCTACGTAGCGGTGTATTGATTATACAAGTACTACCCATTCCATGTCTACGTAGCGGTGTATTGATTATACAAGTACTGCCCATTCCATGTCTACGTAGCGGTGTATTGATTATACAAGTACTGCCCATTCCATGTCTACGTAGCAGTGTATTGATTATACAAGTACTGCCCATTCCATGTCTACGTAGCGGTGTATTGATTATACAAGTACTACCCATTCCATGTCTACGTAGCGGTGTATTGATTATACAAGTACTGCCCATTCCATGTCTACGTAGCGGTGTATTGATTATACAAGTACTGCCCATTCCATGTCTACGTAGCAGTGTATTGATTATACAAGTACTACCCATTCCATGTCTACGTAGCGGTGTATTGATTATACAAGTATTAGCCATTCCAAGTCTATGTAGTAGTGTATTGGTTATACAAGTAAGCAATATAGAAAGTTTCAAACAACACCAGTTTACGTTTAAAAGGTTTCTGATGTTTACTCCTTATTCGATTGAGACATGCGGACATTTCAGCGTGCCGAGATACAAACTTTTTGTTTTGTATTTAACATAACGATTACACAATTTATGATTTTATAATTAAAAAAAACTTATCAAAGATATTCACGTTTTCGTTACTAAATAATTCATTGCACTACTTGTGTAAATATGTATTCAACATCCATCCTATTGATTCCTTATTAGACATGAAATATATGTTAGGCAAAGTATACTGTTCATAAAAAGTAACGAAAAGAAATATATACGCTAGAAGGACACTAATTACCATCAAGAATTTGTCTAAAATGTGTGTCCGAAAATTTGTATAAAATGTGTGTCCGAAAAGCAAAGTTTGATAATATCAAAGGAAAATGAAGATACAGCTGTCTCACTTGAAAATAGAATCAGAATGGACTTGGGATTTTATTTTTGAAACGGTTTAAAATTTATAGTTTGGAAAATGTTACACGTCACTAATTTTATGAGTATTTTAAAGTGTTACATACAGACTTACATCACTTTGATGACAGCAGTATTAAAGTGAATGATTATTTAGAGATGTTAGATGAGGACGCAAATAATATTGATCTGGTTTTTCTTAGTTGGATGATGTCATTCATGACGATGAAATTATAAAGGTTATAAAAATGTCTAAGTTAACAGAAACAGCAAGGAAGCGATCTTCTAATTAATTAATATTTTATGTATGGTCAGGAAGTTTTAGTGCCATGTCTAAGTGAAAAGTTGATTGCTATTATTGACGGTGTTTTTTTTTCTGAAAACACAGGGTGAGGGCTATATTTAGAAAGGCGACAAAGATGATTTCAATACTTAAAGAGGCATTACTTTGCTTCGTTGTCTCTCAATGCCCTTTACACGTATTGTAAACAACTGACTGAGTAGCTGATCAAACAATATAGAGAGGATATTTGCTTGAAACGAGTGAATAACGGATATATTTCATCGAGTGGGTGAAACGAGTGATTAACAGATACATTTCATCGAGTGGGTGAAAAACTCAGTATTTTCATGAGTGGCAAATGAGCTGAAATTTCTTGGCTATATTGTTATCGACGCAACAGTGACAAAATATACCGTATATCACCCTAGTGAATTATCAAAATTATTTCACTTGGAAAATCCAGTAATTCATGGCCTAGCATAAAACGGATGCACAATTTAATCGTAGAACAGCATTGAAAAATTAAATGGTTTCACACCATTCTTATTTAGTGTGACAGGCAGATATGGAAATGACTGAATCAATAGAAACCAAAGTCTTTGCATATTTTGCAACAAACGGAAATTGAGGACGAAAATCCCAATATTATATTGGCTACCCATTGTATGATAATTTAAGAAAGAAGTTATTAATAACTACTACTGGATGCAACCACCAATGTTTACATGTCTTGATTTATTAAAAAGTCTACATAAGAAAACTATATATATATATATATATATATATATATATATATATATATATAATATTTAAGCTAAGAGGCTCTGTTATTGTTTCATACATATATTGTGTAAAATATATATTTTCTTCATTTGCATCCTTTATATATCATTTCAACATTATTACTATTATGAATTCCGTAACAAACACACAAAACTGTTGAGGTGTTTTTTTGGCATGCTATTTGTAACACACTGTGCCGGAGATTAACGGGGTTTAACGGCCTTTTTGTCAAATATTGAAGATTTCATGCTTCTGAGCCAAAACATCTACAAATTCGTAAACGTTATGGTTCATTTTTAATAGATGTATTTAATATGTAACACTTTTCTTTAGCATCTGAAACTTCCACTATTTCATACGTTTTAAAATATAGGCTTTCATAAACGTAAAAAAGGCCACAGTTAATTGTACGATCCCTAGATGGTTTATTTAAACAAGCAAATTCGTTCTGATAATTAAAACCTTTTTCCCTTTAATCACATTTAACCAGCAACAAATTTAATTAACTTTATCAGAATACCGTCTATACTCGCTTATAAGTCTATTCCAACTGCAAACTGCACAGACCCAGATCTGCCGTCGCATAATGCGCCGGTAGATCTTAGTCACTGCAGTTTTAATTAGTAGAACAAACAACATTGACCCTGATCTGCCGGCGCATTAGGCGTCGGCAGATCAGGGTCTATGATGTTTGCAGTTGACTCGAGTACAGATGGTAGCTCTCATGTATATATTTTATAGGGTCAGAAGAGATTTAAATACGTATAACTAAACGACATAACAGCATTTGATATTCATAATTTGTTGTGGCTTTAAGCTCTTTTTGACACATACAAAATTACTTAGTTCAATTAGATCTGATTATATGTGTGCGACGTCTCAAAATTAGAATATAAGTCAAAGTTTCTCGACCATGCACACATCACCAAAAAATGATGCTACAAAGTTGGTGGTATAGGCATACACACCAGCAAGTCGACCCATATAGCAGACACACCTGCAAGTCGACCCGTATAGCAGACACACCTGCAAGTCGACCCATATAGCAGACACACCCGCAAGTCGACCCATATAGCAGACACACCTGCAAGTCGACATATATAGCTGACACACCCGCAAGTCGACCCATATAGCAGCCACACCTGCAAGTCGACCCATATAGCAGACACACCCGCAAGTCGACCCATATAGCAGACACACCTGCAAGTCGACCCATACCACCGACTTTGTAGCATCATTTTTTTTATGATGTGTGCATGGTCGAGATGGTATAGGGTTGGTGCTTACAGGCAAGGCGACGGGTGCCGTAACCCGCAGACCTGGGTTCTACTCTCCGTAGAGTAGGAATTAAAATTTTCTAACCTCTATGATAATATTATTTATTCGTGTTTAAAAATTCTGCTAATATTATCAATCATTCTCTGTAGGATCTAGGGGTAGCACTTTTTGTTCTGTTTTGGTGTACAGAGGAGCCTCGTTAATCTGGACTCCGTTTATCCGGAAAACTCGCTATCCGATAGTTCAACGGGAACGGATTTCCTAAACGTTAATTTGCTCCGTTAATCAAGAAAACCGCGTTCCGGATCCGGAAATCAAAATCGGGGACCAAAGTGTAAAATTACTATAAAACTTGCCTCGATAATCCGGAAATAATCTGTCCAAAAATAAAAAAATTCGAAAAATCGTATATGAAAATACAGTCAGTCGGATAACACAGTTTCACCTACGCAAATTTGGAGGTGTGTCAATGTATCAATCTCTGATTGGTCAAATTCTAGTGGCACCTTAAAGTTATAAATTGATCACGTGATCGTGTGTGTGGAAAAACTTCAAGTATCGTGACCATATTGTAACCAGCGATTGTATAAACAATGTCTGTTTTAGCTAGTCGCCGACAGCGGTGTTAATAATTAAATAAACACACTGGGATCAAATCGTGGACACTTTTTGACATAACATATGGTTAATAAATTAAGTGTGTCATTAAATCTCTTTGTTGTTTACCAATTGTATGTAACAATCACAGTTTGTTGGTGGCTGTACAAACAAAGTTGATTGATTTAAGCTGTGGACAGTTTAGGGCTTCATTTCAGGATAAAAGGGGATGTCATTTATTGGCTCATTAGCAGCTATAACAGCTGTACAACACGACTTATAAAAATGACTGCATTTTATTAGTTTACCATAACGCATTTAACTGCGAGATATCAGTTTGTATTCGTTGTACTTTTTAAAATATTATGGCGACACCATCAAGCAAGCGTAGACGATTAGAGATACCGGTTAGCATTAAAAAGATTTGCCAGCACAAAGAAGATCACCCAAAAGCTACCATTCAATATATATCTGCCAGCATATTATAGCTGACTCATCCTTAGACATTGGCAAGTCGACAATTGCGGACATCATAAAAAAACAAGGACAAATGGTTGTCCGTACCTGCCGACTCAGCAGACCTAACCCGCGCTCGCCACGCCAAATATCAACAAGTCGATGATGCCGTGTTCATGTGGTTCTCAGACATGTCTGCCCACAGTGCTATAAACACAAGTCAATAGATGTATTCATCAATATATTTCAACCATTATTGAATATACAGTACATTTACATCTAGCAAATACAGGTACATGTATACGGTATGATGACATCGTAAAATAAAAATGTGGATGATTCAATTATCCGGAAAACTCATTAATCCGGACATATTCACTGGGAACGAAGGCGTTCGGATTAACGAGGCTCCTCTGTATATTTGTAATTCTCTCTCTCTCTCTCTCTCTCTCTCTCTCTCTTTACATGCATATATATATATATATATATATATATATATATATATATATATATATATATATATATATATATATTCAACTTGCGCGGAATTCATTACTAGATTATATAATAACTTAAAGAAATGCATCCGTATTGTAGCTAATCCAAAACAAGCAAGACTACGTATAATTTGTGGACGACACAATGACCTCTAAAACATTCAGATCTGATAAAAATTACTGCACCAGATTCCCATGATAACCTCCCCTGGGTTACGATGAATAAAGGTCTCAAGGTCTTGTTGACGTCGGTTATCCTCACCACGTCAGAGATGTCAACATTACGTTACGTTGATCTGTTCGAGGTGTTTGTGTTGTCTCGGGCTTACTGAGAATGTACATCAGTTTGAGACCTAAATTAAGAATCAAAGTGCGGATTATATTTTCTAATTTTTCGATTTGCTACAATCATGGCAAAAAATATTTTCAAGTAAATATGATGTAGTAACCATGTACCTTTACTTTACCGTACGTGCTTGTGGTTTGAGGTAAGAACAAATAAAAAAATGAAAAGAAAAATTATATGATAATTAAACTGAAGCCATGACCACAGAATAAACAAATAATATATGATTTGAATATTGAATAAATAGTATTTAAATCAAGAAATGTGTTTTCTTTGAACAGTGGAAATTGCAATAATTCAGTTCATTAAAATATGATTCTATGGACTAACGGACATACGTCATTTTTACAATTGCTGTACTATCTGCGCTCATCTGATTATTTCAAATAAGTTGTTTTCATTCTATGCCGGATTTAAGTAAACTTTTTTTTTAGCCAGCCATAAGAGTAACCCGAAGATGCCAAAATATTAAAACTTTAATGAACACGGATAAAGAACACAAATCACTGAGAATATAATGTACGAGTTTTAATGAATCATTCATAGTTATATTAAGTAATTCACTAGTAATAAAATTTCGAGTTTCAAAAACCCTTTGTTGAACACGGTACTAGCTAACTAACTTACCAACTCTCTCTCTCTCTCTCTCTCTCTCTCTCTCTCTCTCTCTCTCTCTCTCTCTCTCTCTCATATATATATATATATATATATATATATATATATATATATATATATATATATATATATATATATATATATATATATATATATATTTTAAAGTGACGAGAGAATTATTAAACTTAAATAATTAAATAATAATAAATGAAAGTAATTGATGGTTAATTCGTTTTATTCTGAGATGATTTTTTTCTTATTTAGCATTTGTTTTCTTGAAAG